>OX377619.1:139692673-140238954 GCA_947397865.1 Polietes domitor
GAAAGGGGCAGTAATTAATTTATGAATGTAAACTTTCAACCGTAATCAAAAGGAATAAATGCAGATATATATGTATGTATATTAAGCTGGGTCGGGGGTCATACAAATAAAAAAATTGATTTTCAGTCATCCCAGGAAATAAAGATGGGATTGTTTACCTCTGTCGAGTCAAGTCGTCTGTGGGCTAGACGTTCCTGAAAACATCTTTAAAAATGATTTTTTTTTCTTTTTCATATTTATTATGTGGCATTCTTGTCCAATTTTTTATGAATTATTTGACCCTTGACTGCACTTTAAATTTTGCATTCTTGTCTTATAGTAACTTATTGGTAGAACTATTGGTCATTTATAGGTTCTTGTAATAATTGTAGTTTAAGTCGAATGACTTATTAGCGTCCGATCCTGTTGTTGAGACTGCCAAAATCGCCTACAGGCATGCACTAGGTTTCGGGCATTCAGAGCCTCGCTTGCGAGAACGGGGGGACGCCAAGTCCACATGACTGGAATCGGAATTTTTGAAAGAATCTTTTTATGGTCCTAGGCTCCCCGGAGAAGCGAAAGAAACAAATTTTGGGAGACGCCAAGTCCATATGACTGGAATCGGAATTTTCGGAAACACCTTCTTATGGCCCTTACCACAAATCCATGTGTAGTAATTTTTTGAGGTTTTCAATGTGACAAGTGACCCAGCTTAATGTATGCATATATGCCCGTCTATATCAACTTTCAATATCCAACATATCCTTATTAATTATAGTTCATTCTACCTTCGCTCTCTCTTGCTGTTTATCACCCACTCCTCTTTCGTCAAATTAATTCTGCAAATTTGCACATATTTCACACTCTTGCCAAACTTTGCAGAAAGCGAAACGGAGGCATAAACAAGCCCCGAAATCTGATAATTTGTTGGGGTTAGAGAAAGGAACCGGTTGTTCGCTTGTTTGCACTCCATTCCAATTTGTAATCAACACATACACCCAAACTTAATTCGGTACCACTGAGTGTGTTTGTGAATGTGGTGGCACACGTGCATATGTGTGTGTAATGCGATCTTCGGATTTCATTGCTTTGGTACGAATTAATTAAATTTTTATGATTTTGCGAAGTCATTAAATATGCATTTGATATAATAACCGTAATTTAAGAATGTGTTGGGGGAAAATTATTAAAACATTTTTGAACGTAAACACACACGCACACACTGCACACACACAGTCGTACTAACTCACTAATATTTACACAGCTGCTGGCCATTGAATTATAAATGGTTAGGTATTTGGCTTTTGAAATGTAGGGTTTGAAACCAAAAAGGAATATGTGATAAAGTTCACAGTTTAAATGTTTAATTAGTCAATTAGTTAAAGAGTTTATTTGTTTACTCTTCAAAGAATTCAGCCAAAATCAAAAATTCTAAGAAAGACTAGAACCTGTCAGAGACGAATATTAAATAGCCCAAGCCACTAAGGAATTAAATACGAATTCTTGAAGTAACGTATATTCAAAAGGTAAAAATGACAGGTAGTGGCAACATTTTAAAACATTCAAACGGATTCTCTTTCGTTTCATTTATTACATTTCATTTTAAAGTAGTGATGACAACACATCAATCGAAAAGTATAAGCCAGAAAATATTTTGTAAATTAAAAATATTAACACAGGCAGGCAAATTAATTAATAACCTAATAATTAGAATGATTAATTACAAATTTATTAATAATAATACATACCATTAAGAAATTTTTATGGTTACATTTATTTTAATTTTTTTACTGCAATTTCAATTTTCGTTGATGTACCTTTAATATTTGTACTCTCATTTAACCTGTTAATCATAATTATCATGGCTACAATTGTTGTTGATTCTATAGAAAAATCAGTTTTGCTGACAAGCAAAAAATCAATAAAAATAGAAAGAAGTTAAAAAGGCGATAAGTTCGGCTGGTTCGAACTTTATATACCCTTCCATGCTTGATTATATTCTACGGAGGCTGTCGATTTTCTTAATTTTTGTTTTGTTTTAATTTTTATACACTCCACGAGAGTATTATGTGTATTTGTTTTTAACACCCAAAGGGAAACGAGTTAGACCCAACGTTTATTATAAGGATCGGCTTAGAATCACTTTCTGAGTCGATTTAGTAATGTCCGTCTGTCCATCTATTGTTGTAATCAAATTACAGTTCGCAATTATAGTCCGATCTTAATAAAAATTGGCACAAGTAAGTTTTGTGGATCAAGGACGAACGCTGTTTAATTTGAGGCAAATCGGTTCAGAATTAGATATGTCGCTCCCGATTTGACATTTTCCGCTATAGAAACGACATAATGTACCCGATGTTCTTTAAATTTGGCACAACATCTTATAATCCAACTAGAAACACTTATGCAGAAAGTGGGTAAGATCGGTTCAGATTTAGATATAGCCCCCATACAAATGTCGCTCCCGATTTGACTTTTGCTGCCTTAGAAACCACATATTGTACTCGCTTATCTTTAAATTTGGCACAACAGCTTATCATCCAAATAAAAAAACTATTGTGAAAGTGGGTATGATCGGTTCAGATTTAGATATAGCCCAAAGACAAATGTTGCACCCAAATGTTTAACCGATTTTGTCCAAACTATACATATTATATTTCACCTACTTCGTTCCAGATTTCAATATACCCCCATACAAATATCCTTTCCGATTTAACATTTTTTCAAACACATACATTTACAGGATACAAAAATCCTTCCCGTTTAGATTTTTTCACAGAATTAAATTGTATTCGGATAGAAAGTGGAGTGTATCATAGAGTCGGCCCGCCCGACTTTAGTCTTTCCTTACTTGTTTACTTTTATATTTTTTTCGTACCAACAAAAAGTCTTTGAAGTTCCTAAACCACTGTTTATACATGAAATTTGCAACATTTGCCATTAATTTAACATATAACAGGACGAGATAGGACTTATATTTCCAAAAATATTAAATGTACATTCGGCGAGCAGTTTTGTTCTATTTATCCATAAAAAATAATACCGAATTTAGAAACAAAAAAATATATCAGCAAATCAGTATTTCATCGACAAAATATTTGAAAATTAGTGTCATTAATGCATACTTATAATTTAATGTAAAAAGCGGACTTATACTACCAAAATTATAGTATAAATATAAAATATACAAAATAAAAATATTTATCATAAACTAAAGTTGTAAACTAATAATAAAAACATAAACCTATGGGCCCATTAACTGCGACCCCAATCAATTTATCTGCCAAAATTGACCTGTAAAATGTATACAGTCTGTAATTAAAAGTCCAGGTACTGTACAAGGACAAATGTTTTCGCACACACACGCAATTTTGTACACACATATACATATGTACATACATACAACCAAATACCATTCGCAAGCAGAACTATAGCAAAAATCATAAATTTGCCAAAAAAAAGAAAAACAAGAAATACCCCCCGAAAACAAACTGAAATCGAGAAAGAACTGAAATCAAGAAAGGCATGATATCAATTACAAAAGAGGCACGTTACCACTTGAGTCGTCCTACAGCAGAGTGTTGGTTTCTTGGTCTATCGGTTTGTATGTTTGTTTGTATCCGAGACTGAGTCTGATGTGTTGGTGTGAGACTATATGTAGACATGTTTGAGTATGTGTGTGTTGTGTACAATCGCAATCACAGGAGGAGGGAAAAAATTGAAAGTGCCAACAACACCAGCAGCAACAACAACAACAACAATTCAACGCAATACAATACGAACACAATACAAATCTCCGACAATCACATATGTATGTTTGCACATACCAGGCGGTGTGATAAGTTTCAGAGCGATCGGATGTACCCGGACGAAAGAATTTCCAAAATGGGGGACACCAAACCAACAAGTGCGAATAGAATTTATACCACCTTTTTCTGAATTCAAATCAACAAATTTAATGAAATTCTAAACAGAGGAATGTTTGTATGCGTGTTGTGAATTGTTTTATTTAAACAAATGTGAAGGGATTCTCAATATCGATGTAGTGAATTCCAGTGGCACAAAACTGCACGACAATTGCGACACTCTTTTGGATAGCAGGCGGACTGGACTCGCAGTACTTATTACGCATATAATTCAGGATATTCGAGAATTTTGGTAAATATAAAATGTCATTAAAAGTGATGCCTATGCTGCAATTGAAAAGCTAAATTGTAGCTGTGAAATGCTATGACATTCCATTTCATATACGTCCGTGGGGGCTAACGGTGATCTTTTCTCCCTTTTACTGGACTTTTAATTTCCAAGAATATAGAAGTTTTCATATTATTTTTGTACTTTGGTATATCATACAAAGGAGATATGAATATCGAATGAAGGAGAAGAATATCTGCTAAAAATACTAATTTAATGCATCTGTATGTAAAGTTTAGTATTAACAACTACTCTGACCAAAAAATTAACACTTTTCGATTGGAATAGAATAGCGATACTACGCTCAGCACAATAGCATTCCTAAATTGGATTAAAACAATTTTAATCCAGTTCTGTAAAAAATTCCTAAAAGGTTGGAAATCTCTTTCAAAGCCATAGTAAGTAGTTCATTTACTAGAAATGTGGTAGTAAATTTACTTAAAAACATTTCTTTGGATCTAATAAAAAATTCTTAAAATTGAGTAAATTCATACTTGTGTGGAAGAATAATTCCAAGCTTTTAAGTAAGAAAAATAATCAGAAATATTTTGTATGGAAAACATCCATTTAGGAAATTGTAACTAAAAAAATGTGTTTTTTCCTAAAATTAGGTTAATATTAGGTTAATAAATCCTTCATACATTTAAGTATTAATGAACATATAAAAAACATTTGAAATTGTTAAAAAAATTCTTGAATATTAATCTTAAAAGCAATTCTCGTTCGTTTGCAGAGACTTATTTCTTAAATTCTTTAAGTATTATTCTAAACGACCACTGCGTAGTCGCCTATCTTGCCTTCGCAGCAATCATGGAGTAATTGATCGACTCGAAGAGGTAAACATTTGAGAAATATTTCATGTTGTCATTTTTATACCCTCCACCTCCAGGATGGGGGTATACTAACTTTGTCATTCCGTCACCTTGAAATATCGACCTGAGACCCTATAAAGTATATATATTCTTGATCGTCATAAAATTCTCGATCCAGCCATGTCCGTCCGTCCGTCTGTTGAAAGCACGCTAGCATCTAAACGAAAGCAGCCAGAACGTTAAAATTTTCCATAAATGCGTCATATAGTCGTAGATCGGTTGGGATTGAAATGGGGTGAAATCAGCCCAAAGGGAAAAATTTTTCCCTCACAAGGACTAAAAATACCCATAATAATCCCTAATATTTTAGCGTACTTAAGCATGTTTTTTGAATATGTCTGTGTATATTTGCTTGATATTTGGTATGGGCATTCCCCTTATAGCAAAAACGTACACCATAAAGTGATTCTTATTTGTAGTGAAATGGGGCAAAAAAGGGATAAAAATGGTACATATTAAACGACAACAGCTAGGAACACGAAATTCCTCTAATTGAGTAGATACATAATATAAAAGTTTTTTTTTTCCAAATTCGTACTTTTAAGGGGTAAAATAGGAATAGAGGGATAAAAATGGTACCAACCAAACGGCTGTACCTAGAATAATGAAATTCGGTGTATACATTCCTCTGATTGCATAGACAAGTAAAATACACGGATTTTTCAAAATTCGTACTTTTTGGGGTTAAAATGAAAAAAAGGGGATAAAAATAGTACCAATCAAATGACCGCAGCTAGAGTCATGAAATTCGGAGTATACATTCCTCTGACTGTGTAGACACGGAAAATAGACGAATTTTTCGAAATTAGTATTTTCAAGGGATACAATGGTACAGAGGGATAAAAATAGTACCAACTAAACGACTACAGCTAGAATGATAAAATTCTAATTGCGTAGAAACGTCAAGGGGGTAAAAATGGTACCAACCAAATGGGCGCAGCTGGAATCATGGAATTCGGTGTATACATTCCTCTGACTGCATAGACACGCAAAATAAAAAGTTTTTTTTCCAAATTCGTACTTTCTCTTTTAAGGCAAAAATTGGTTGAATCATGAAGTTAGGTTATTTTGAACTATGTCTGATAATGGATTTTCAAAATTTGTACTTTTGGAATTCAAATAGAATGGAAATAGAACCAACTGTCTACCAATCATTATGGCTTTGAAAATATTTTTGAAAATATAAATATAAGATTATTTATTTTTTGTATTGACGTATTGGTATCATTACCTTTTAAGCGTGGTTTGAAATAATTAAAATACTATATTTATTTATAAAATTAATTTTTCAATATTTGTATTTGTTTTGGTTTGGCTATATTAAAGAAATTATATTTTCCTGTAATATTACTGCACTTCTACGAAAACCGACAACCTCTGTGGAATGCAATCCATGATGGGGGATATATAAAGTTCGGCCCGGCCGAACTTAACGCCGTTTTTACTTGTTTGTTTTAGTTTTGCTTACTCTGAAGCAAACCCATTTGTTTGAATTTTTTTATTTAAATTGAACTTATTTTTAGTTCACTATTTTCCTCGTATCAAGTAAACTATTCTTCAGTCTAAGTAAAAAATTTACTTGTTTTGAGGAAAAACACAGAAAATTCTTAGTTTAAGTAAATATTTACTTGATTTGAGTAAAAATGTACTTACTTTTAGGAAATTTTCAGCAACATTTTACTTAGATTTAGTAAAAATGTACTTGGTTTGAGTAAACATTTACTTAGTTTTAGGAAAATTTTACTTAAATTTGGTAAAAAAAAATTACTTAGATTTAGGAAAATTTCAGCATAATTTGACATAGATTTAGTAAAAATGTACTTGGTTTGAGAAAAAAACTAACTGCAATTTTCCTCAGTTTGAGTAAATATTTACTTTGTTTGAGGAAAATTGAACTAGAATCAAGTTCAAATCATGTTTTACTTTCAAAGAAAGGTTGGAATTTGATATGAGGAAATATTGCTTTAGCGCTATACGAAGTTCAATTTTCCTAAATTTTAGTTCATTTTAACTCATTGTAGGGTTCACATTTTTCTGAGTGTATGTTGGAATTGCAAAGCTAAATTGTAGCTGCTAAATACTGTCACATTCATACACATCCGTTGGGGCTAAGGGTGATCATTTCTACAGAAAGAGAAGAATATTTGCTAAAAACATAATTAATGCATCTTTCTGTATAGTTTATCATTAACAACGACATTGACCAACAAATTAAGACCTTTTGATTAGAATAGAATAGCGACCCAATAATTAAAATTCGTCCATGTTTTCTGAAATGAAAATTTTGCAAAAATATTCAATTTGTATTGTTTACCGTGCTTTACCGAAATATCCATATTTTCCATGGGCGAATTTTAACCCTAGTAATTTTGTTGTATAAGTTGGCGTGTCATTTTGCTATTTTAGTGTGGATTGTTATATTTACAACTTTGGTTTCTTTGGTGACCCCCACTGAAAATTTCCGGCAATTTTTTTGTAGAACATTTTAATACTTAAATGCTCTTTTTGAAAGGCCTTTTTTGATTTTCTCCATAAAGAGGAGACCCATAAAGAGGAGATCTAGAGGGTTAAGATCTCCCACAAAAATGATCCTCATAAAATTCCACAATACAGTTCTGACAATAAGAATTCTCCTGGACATTAATCTACAGTATTTTTCAACCAAAAAATGAAAAATTTGACCCGCTGTATAAAGAAACGCAGACCAGCTGAACTATAAGCTTGTTCTACAAAAATGATCGACTCAACATTCCCTTTCCGAATTACTACTCTGTTCAAAAAACGCTGTTGGACAGTATTATTTCAAGTTTTACTCCTTAAAAAGTAAAAGTTTATTTATTTTTAAGGGGGGAATATCAAATTGTTGTTAATGCTAATTTTGGACAAAGCAAAATATCAAATGATCACAGACTGCAAAAAATTTGCATATCATTAAATAAATGTCTTTCAACATACACTGAAAGAATTATTTTCATAATATTTTTGATTTTGTCATAACTCTAGTGAAAATTTTCATGAAAAATTCACCAAAGAAGCGCTTCATAAAATGTGTGAAACATGTTTCAGAAACCACAAATCAACGAAAAGTGTCATAAAATTTATAAAACATTTCTTAGAAACTATGAAATGCAGTTCTTCATTTGATGAACTTTTGTCGTACAAGTTCATTATTTATAATAATGTAATTTATGAAACTTTTCATAGATTCTGTAAAGAATCTTTATTATTTATTATTTTCATAAATATTAATAATTTATACTGAACTTTCCAATATAAACCAAAAAGCAAAAAATGTCTGACTTCTTGACTAACCCGTCAACACGTATCATCATTGCGAGAATCTTTGAACATGAATATGTCTTTGACCTAAATCAGGGTACATACATATGTCAGAATTAACATAGACGAAATGATAATTGCTAGCAATGAACCGAATAAAGTCGACACTTTTAATACCTATTTGTATGTTTTAAATAGTTTTATAAAAACAACAAAATCCTTTATTCGATTTATGAAGACAAATGTTTTATTGGTTATGATATATTTCATAATATTTAAGCATTTTTTATTTAATACAATGAAATTATTCTTTGATCTTATGACACTTAGTTAAACTGATTAAGCAATTTTATTTTATCAAATATGAAATATATATATATATTTATGTAAACATTGTATGAAACATTTCATTTCATTTATGAATTTTTCATACATAATAAGAAAAAAATCACTAAATTTATGAAAAAACCTTTTATGAAATCGCTTCATAAATATTATGAAGGAAAATTCTTTCAGTGTAGTTGGTAGTATTGTACTTACGCTACAAGTTCTTTAATTTATATAGGTTAAATGTCCTAGTTATCTACTATATTTCAACCTAACCACATTAATATCGTACTTTTAACTATAATAAAATATATATATATGTTGTTATTTTCTTTCCAGGTAAGTCATCCAATATAAACATACATTGTTTCGAAGGTAAGCACTTTGTTTGTCAAAGTTATTTATTTATTTCACTCTATGAACATTATAGTCCTTAAAGACTAGCTTAAATCAAAGAGCAAAATAAATCTAATATTTCATTTAAATTTGACAGCAAAAATGAAAAATCTTAATTAAATTTGTTATTTATATTACTATATTCTTTTAGATCACGTAAAATAGGTGCATTAAGAGCATAATCAGACTTACCTATGAATTTTTTTCTTGTCACCAAAACTGCCATGAAAAATCCCCAATTATCAACAAAATAAAAAAGTTGTTTTATTTAAAAGAATTCGACCAAAACAAAAACAATTTAAGCGATTCGTCAACAATAATGGAATATTTTGATCATCGTTGTTGCCAAAATAGAAATGCAGAATCCTCAGTTATAATAAAGTTTTTCTATTTTAAAAAATTCGAGGAAATCAAAATCAATTTATGAACGATTTGTTGATTCGTCAACAATCTGGAAAAAGAAACTTCTTATTTAAAATTTAATATATTTCGTTCTAGACAGTGAAATAGTGGTCTACTGTTGCAATTAATGTATACATCGTTTTTTAATTTGATTCTAAAAGGAGTTTGGAGCGTCATTATTAAATACTTTATAACAAATAATTTTCAATGCTCCTTTTTGTCGATGGCATTTTCCTTTTTCATACCTTTATAATAATTTCTTTACTGATCAGTGGAATATTGGTCGCCCAATATCATGGTAAATGTAGTGAGCGGCTGCTAATAAAGTAATAAATTTGCATTCCCAGTTAATATCAAATACTTTGAAATTCCCACAAAATCCCCGAAATATCTTCTGAAATGCCCACAAAACCCCCTGTCCTCATTTCATTCTTTTGTCCCTCCCCACATGTGAAAAGCCTGAGCAAAATTACATCTATGCATAGGTATATTAAAGTATTCCCAAACACGCAAATCACTAGTAGGGATATTGAAGCTAATACGACTGAGCAATAAAGGACAGTCTATTTTGCTGGAAATTAATTTGAAAATAAATTACACGGATGTTTTGGGCTAGAGTCAGTAAAAGTAATAGAAAACAAAGCAAAATTAATAAATTTATTTTATAGCCGTTCAATACGGTTTATGTGAATAGTGTAACCCCAAAACATAGAATCATATTCAAACTTTAATCGAGCATTTTGCAAGTACAAGGATTAAAGAAATGCTTATTGTTCGTCTCATAAAGGCCAACATCGAATAAACGCTTGGAACAACACAATCAGTATGTAACCTAAAACTCAATTTACTGCCAAAGACAACAACTAAGTCCAATTTACTATCAACTTTTGACAATAACTCAGTGTTAAGGTTGTATTTAGAATTAATCATGTTCACGCTCCTTACAAATGGCAGGTGAGAACATTTCGCTACATTCTACGGCAGCTCATTCAGTTCACACCAAGACAAAACACGATCAAAGTCCCCCTGAAGTGACATGAAATCCCGAAGACTAGCAAACAACTTAATGTCAGCAGCATATAGGAGAAAAACATGAAAATTGAAAACATGAACATATATCATAAGCAAGACCAGAGGTAGCCACATAGAAATCGGAGTTTAAATTTTCAATTGTGACAAAAGGGCGCCTGTTGGACAAGTAAGATCTGAGCCAATTCAATAATTTTAATACTTAATTGGTATACACAGTTTTTCTAGCCTAACTCATGTCTTTGAAATTTTCGTATTTTATCGAGATTAATTCGATTAATATAAATCAATGGACATCTTTGTAATTGTAAGCTATTTGAAATAAAATTAAGATGATTTTATAATATTTTCCTTCAGCGTATGAGTAATATTCTCCTACACATCACTTATACGCCAACAGTGTGGTGTTAAGAGAATTACACAAGTCTGTAGTGCTTCTATGAAATCAGCTGTATTATAGTCTGTAAGTATTATAAAGTATTATTTCCAAAAATAGAAAAAGACGTTTTCAAAAACGTCTTAAGAAACATTTTATTGTTGTTCAAAAATTCCACAATATCTAGTTTAAACGAGAGAAAAGTATTAATGACATTTGGTTTAGATGGCCGCTCTCACTCTCGGGAGCGTCAAGTTGTGGCTTAAGGCACCGCTTTGAATAGGTGTATGGGGTACATATATGCCCAATATTTAAAATATAAATATTTCAAAACATCACCAATTGAGATCTTTTACAATGGAAAAAATGTTGCAGAAGAGTCAAGTCCAATGTCCGGACCATAAAAACACATTTCAGAAAAATGGTACATTTTTTAAATATAGACAAACCAAA
Source organism: Polietes domitor (assembly GCA_947397865.1). NCBI lineage: Eukaryota > Metazoa > Arthropoda > Insecta > Diptera > Muscidae > Polietes > Polietes domitor. Next base: position 139,703,981 of record OX377619.1, read on the forward strand.
AAAATTAAAATAATAAAAAACTAATTTTATAAATAAATATAAAATTTTAATTATTTTAAACCACGCATGTAAGGCAAAGCTACCAATATGTTTATACTATTTATACCGTATAATACTTCAAAAGTCAATTCAAAAAGTAAATATAAGACAGCTATCTTTAAAAAAGCTTAAATACCCTAAATATTGGGGGATAGAAGGTGCATTGTCAGCTACTGCCGTTTGGTTGATAGTATTTCTATCCTATTTTAATTCCAAAAGTGCTCCAGTTTTATGACATTTCCATTTTTGCGTAAAAGTAAACAAGTAAGGAAAGGCTAAAGTCGGGCGGGCCCGACTATATGATACACTTCGCTTTCTACCCCCTAAAAGTATGAATTTCGAAAAATCCCTTTATTTTACGTGACTACGCAATCAGAGGAATGTATACAGCAAATTTCATTATTCTAGAAGCAGCCGTTTGGTTGGTACCATTGTTATTCCTCTATTCCCATTTTACCCCTTAAAAGTACGAATTGGAAAAAATATTTTTATATTATGTATCTACTCAATTAGAGGAATATACACACCGAATTATATGTTTCTAGTTGTTTGGTACCTTTTTGTATTGGTGTACGTTTTTGTCATAGGGGGAATGTGCATACCCAATATCTAGTAAATACCCCTAAAATATTAGGCGTTATTATGGGTATTTTCAGTCATTGTGAGGGAAAAATGTTTCCCTTTGGACCGATTTCGCCCAGTTGCAATCCCAACTTATCTACAACTATAAGACGTATTTATGGAAAATTTAGTCGCCCTAGCTCCTTTCGTTTAGATTCTAGCGAGCTTTCAACATGCGAACAGACGGACGGGCATGGCTAGATCGTCTTAGAATTTTATTGCGATCAGGAATATATATATTTCATAGGGTCTCAGATCGATATTTCAGGGTGTTAGAAACGGAATGACGATGTTAGTATACTCCCATCCTGGATATGGAGGGTATACAAATATTTACACTTCTTGTACCTCTCACACAATTATCTCAATCATAGGTAATATATACGTTCGTATATATGTTCTCTGACAGCGAGGGCATATATATATAAGTCGGTTTAGCCGACTGAAGCTTAATTACTTGTTTTATTTAAATTAGTTTAGCTTACGTAGCCGCATTCGGGGGAGCGTAAGGCACAGTTTTGAATTTAAATTAGTTTAGTAATGACATTTATTTCCTTAAACATGCTTATTAACAAGAGATTTAAATTTTTTATATTAAAAACCAAAAATAATATGACTTAAGAATTCACATAGGCGGTTACTTATTTTCTAATAAACTATAAGATTTAAATCATTAATACTAGTTTAATAAAAAAATTAAAAGAACTGAATTGTATAAAATCGTACGACAATTTTTAAAAAAGATGTTACTCTTGAACCGGATTATATACGTATGAAACTATTGCCAAAAAGAATTCAATTAGCGTTTTTAATTTTTCATTTCCTCATCCTATTGCCCCTTCACATGACTACTAATTTCCAAAGGATACAAATTTTCAAAAATATTTTATATAATTATTTGCAATCTATGATGCCGGTGTAAGGGTCAAATTAAAGAGGAGAATGTCTGTAAAAAATAATGTAAATGCATTGACAATCATTTCAATTTTATTTGTATTACTTTGTAGTCCTTTTAAGGGGCAACAGTATGAGGAAATGAAAAACTAAAAATGAGAATTAACTCCAATTCGTATATAGTTTGAGGGTAAATCATCTGGTTCAATTGTAATATGGACGGTCGAATAGTGTAATATGAAATGTCAGCTGCTCTCATATATTTGAACATTAATATTAGAAGACTCAATTCTTTTTTATGCCCTCACTCTACAGAGTAGGAGGGTATATATCATTTGGGACAGAAAAAAAGTGCAACGCATTGAAGGAGTGATATAAGACCCTAAGTATGTTTGGACCAAATCCGCTTCATGACTTTTTAAGATGTTTGTCCGTCCGTCCGTCTGGCTGGCTGTACACGATAACTATCGAAAGGAGTTAAGGAATCACTTCAACCTTTGCACATGGTAATATTTTTCCCAAACTTAGTTTAAGTTTGAAGATGGGCGAAATTGCCATGCCCCTTCTGGTACCTCCCACACAAATGACCAATATTCCAATATTAAATTAAAACCACTGTAACTTCCACATGGATATTCGGAATCCGCTATATTTTGGTATTTGATAATGTTTTTATAATCACTTTAAGTATATAAAAAATGGCGTGTTTTGCCACGCCCCTTCCAGTACCTCCCACACAAATCTCCCTAAACTACGTAAAATTAAAACTGTTATAACTTCTATACCAATGATCGCAATACTGTGAAATTTGATATTTGGCAATGCTTTTATATAAGTTACGTTCACGTGAAATATGGGCGATATTGCCACACCCCTTCTGGTACCTACCACAAAAAGTAACTTAAACTATGATTAAATCAAAACCGATATAACATCCCTACGGGTAGTAAAAATTATTTGCAATTTGATATTTGAAAATGTTTTTATAATCACTTTAAAGCTAAAAAATATTTACGCTTTAAACATGCCCCTTCAAGTACCTACCACACTATTGTCTATATCCTAGTTAAACTTAAATCCATCATAACTTATATACTGGTGCATGGAATAATTCATAATTATAATTAATTAATTAATTAAGTCATACTTAATTCTTCTAATAATAAATAAAGAATTCTTAATGAACATATTTGAAGATTTGTGTATTTACCAACATTTTGAAATCTTACGGTTTTATTGGAATTATCACAAATGATTTTCTGTGGCTAACATTTTTGAGAATTCTTAACTCTTATATGTGAAAAATATTTTTTCAATTTGACTTTTTATTCTGAGAAACACAGATTGTTATGTTCACAAACTTTTTCCAATATATTCCATAAAGCTGATACTATGTCTTTTTCCACCATTATATTATGTTCAGTGGACACATATGCGGTTAAAGTATAGGGTCCACCATCTAACGTTTTTTTTTTCAACTATTCAACCGTTGGACTATTATTTGTGGGGTGCCCTCAGCAGCCATTAGAATGAAATTATTTTCCATTATTAACCGGAAGGATTGTACTTTCAAATAAAAAAAGAAATTTGAGAAAATATTCAGTAGTTTCTTTTTATAGCATTTTCAAAAAAAAAAGTTATTTGGCTGACCCTATATATACACAGTTTGGAATAGTAATATTGGACCGATTTCTGCACGAGGGCAAGATAAAACTTTTTAAAGATCGAAAGTTAATATAGGAATTCCACATTCTTCGTCCACCAAAAACTTCTGCTCTCTCATCAACACCTGATCATCTCGTTCTTCTTCCATTTTCAACGTCCACATATTCTCTTTTTCATTCACAGCAAAAGTTTCCCTCTTATCATATCGATTCGATTTAACACGTTGACTCTATTTGTCTAATTAAAACTTAACAATGATTTAGACGATTTTTCTCCACATAACACATGTCTTCATATTATACTCTTAAATATGTGTTTCATATTAATTTGTCGTTTTTCAATTAATACGAATTAGGAACAACACTTTTCGGATTTCGCAATGGGATTGTTTTCGGTCAGTTTTGGCCACACCATACTAAAACTGGGAGCAAGTAAGTTTAAGCAAATGACACATGGCCACGCCCATGTCATTATCTCCAGCTTTGGAATGACAATTTTATGACTTTTATGAAGTCGTTTAATGGCTTTTTTTGTCGACCACAATCATCGAAATGTCCTCGTAAGATTACGCACAGCAATTCACAACACAGAAATATTTCATACCAAAATGAAAAGAATGAAATGAAATGAATTGAAGTGAAATATGTTGAATATGTATGAGACATTGTTGTGTTTTAGCCAGCATCACCACCACCATCACTATCACTACCAATATTTCCGTTTCCCCAAACAACAATTCTATTGCATGCTGCTCTCCTGCTGCTGCTGCTCGTGCTCCCTCTGTGCCATTCATTCCATCTCATGTTACCTTCTCTAATTTTCATTTCATTTGGCATTCGTTGTTATTCCATCTGTTTCCTCTTCATATTCCCCATCCAGTCCAACTAACGAGTAAGAAAAGAACAGAACACGCCGCCTGTAACCCAGAGAAATTAAAGTTAAATATGATACATGTGTAGCTTGAAACGGTGCACAGTGTTTCGATGCGAAGACAAGACGCGAATAGAAAATGATGGGGAAATTGTTGTTCTGTTCTGAAGATTAATCTATATATAAAAGAGTTACGTTACTGACTGACTTATCATTAACGTGACCATCTCTTATTGGGCAAAAAGCGGGATTTATGAATACTAAAAATGGGATTTGGGGAGATTTTGTAGAAAGTAGGAGGGATCGTGAAAATCTAGCCAAAGTCATGGAAATTGCAAGGTAGTTCTCAAATATAACGAAGACGCATACTAAGAAAGAGTTTTACAAAATTCGTACTTTTAGGAGGTGAAATGGGACAAAAAGGGATAAACATCGAACCTACTTCCTTACTAAACGACAGTAGCTAGAAACATGAAATTCGGCATGAGCCTTGTACTTACCACGTATACGAGCTACAAATAGGGATTTTTCGAAAATTGCACTTCTTAAGGAGGAAAGAGACAAAAAGGGATAAAAAGGTACCAATTTAAATAATGCACTTATATTCGTGTAAGTCGGTATTTACATTTCTCTGACAACGTAGACTTGCAACATAAATGGATTTTCCGATAAGTGCACTTTTAACGGGGCTAGCGGGACAAGAAAGGGATAGAAATGGTACCAACTAAAGTATTACAGCTGGAATCGTTGTAAATTCCGCTGGCCATGCAGTAAAATTTGACTTTTTCGAAAAATGTACTTTTAAGGGAGGAAAAAGACAAAAAGGGATAAAAATGGTACCAATTTAAGAAATGCAGCTATATTCGTGAACATCGGTATTTACATTTGTCTGACAACGTAGACTTGCAACATAAATGGATTTTTCGAAATGTGTACTTTTAGCGGGGCGAGTGGGACAAAAAGGAATAGAAATGGTACCAACTAAAGTATTACAGCTGGAATCGTGAAATTTGTTATGTAAATTCAGCTGACCATGTTGAAGCGCAGTAAAATTTTTTCGAAATTTGTACTTTTATGGGGTGCACGGGATAAATAGGGGTAAAAATAGAAGCAATTAAAGTATTGCAGGTATAGTCGTGAAATTTGGTACGCAAATTCCTCTGACTCTTAATGCGTGAGCGGGATAAAAAGGGATGAAAATGGTGCCAACTAAAGTATTGTAGCTATATCGTGAAATTTCCTCTCACCGCAATATAAATGCATTTTTGTACTTTTAAGTATTGCTGTTGAAATTGTGAAATTTGCTATGTAAATTCCTCTGACCACGTAGAAGCACAATAAAATTAGATTTTTCGAAATTTGTATCTTACAAAAAGGGAAAAATGGGACAAAAAGGGATATAAATGATGTACGGCCCTTTAATTGCGGCCCTTTAAACGCGGGACATAAATCGATATTGAAAAATTTGTACTTATAAGGAAAATGCGGGCCGACAATGGATAAACGTAGTACCAAATGAAGTACATACATGTTTTTAAGGGAAGCAAAAACACATGTTACCTATAGTGAATTTTCAAAATGTGTACTTGTTGGGAAAGAGGTGCAAAAAGTTATAATGCGGTTGTATTTTTTTGGTCAAAACTGGGTAGAAAATGATAAAAATGATATAAACAGAATTCCCAGTTAAAATAGTGCAATATCTAATAGGAGGTTTCCAAATTACTACTATAGATCTACCTATACCTACCAAAAGAAAATTCAATAAATACTATGCAAAAATATCTCTTTCACTTAGAGACAGTAGTTTGTAACAGTCTTTAAAAAAATTGTATAAAGTTCGTATAAATATCATATAAATATTTTATTTATTTTTTTAAAAGCTAGTATCCTAGCGAATAATATATTGGCTATTTTTAATAAATCTTTGGATAAATGTAGGTTATAATTTCAACATTTATCCATACATTGTTTTAAGTAGCTATTATTTTCATGGTATAATAAGAGAATTTAAAAAATCACGTCTTTTTCTGTTAAAATATCTATTTTATTTGTTACTTTATTTATATTATATACATTTGAGTTTATTTACATGTAAAATCTTAATTAGAAGTACTTGTGAATTCTTTTCTTTTGACGTTTGTACATTTTGGAATCGATTGCTAATGATCTGAATTATAATCTCCCATCATTTATTGATCCCTGTGCCCCTGGTACCGCCGCTCGATGAACTTTATGTCTTGGAGAAACCTTTCGCCATGTTCGTCACTTACGTGGCCAAGATTCTCGATAGTAAAGGGTGATTTTTTAGCTATTATCATTTTGGCAACACTGGTTTAAACAGTTGGCGCACGTTTCGTGTTTTGTTTCACTGTCAAACATCTTCAGTTTGGTCTACAATTTAACCATGAATCGTCTTACAAACGAACAACGCTTGCAAATTATTGAATTTTATTATCAAAATGTGTGCTCTGTTGAGAAAGTTCATCGCGCGCTTCTTTCATTTTATGGTCAGTTTAATCGACCCACCGAAGCGGCTATTCGGGCTATTGTGACTATACTCAATGGGTACGTACATAGGCAGAATTGTCGATTTTGGAGTGAATATCAGCCAGAAGCATTGCAAGAGCTACCAATGCGTCCAGAAAAAGTCACAGTTTGGTGCGGTTTATGGGCTGGTGGCATCATTGGACCGTACTTCTTAAAAGATGATGCGAATCGTAACGTAACTGTGAATGGTGAGAGCTACCGTGAGATGATATCCAACTTTTTTTTGCCCAAAATGCAAGAGCTTGACTTGCATGACATGTGGTTTCAACAAGACGGTGCCACATGCCACACAGCACGCGCAACAATGGACTTATTGAGAGGCGAGTTCGGTGAACATTTTATTTCACGTTCAGGACTGGTCAATTGGCCGCCTAGATCGTGCGATTTAACGCCTTCAGACTATTTGTTGTGGGGCTATGTTAAAGCTCATGTCTATACAGACAAGCCCGCTTCAATTGACGCATTGGAAGACAACATTGAAGCATTTATTCGTGAGATACCGACCGAAATGTTGGAAAGAGTATGCCAAAATTGGACTAAGCGGATGGACCATTTGAGGCGCAGTCAATTTTATGACTGAATTTTATGTGTTTTTTTTTTGAAAAACTTTCCTATAGCTTTTAAAAAATCACCCTTTATAGAAAGCTATTACTATAGTTTGTCATTAAGAATATATTCTAACGGGTCGAGTCTTACATAGCCTCTACAATGTTGGTTCGAGATCCAGGAAACCACTAGATGCCAGTATATTAGTGTCTTTAATTTAATCGATTTTTATCTATTCATCAATTTTTTATATACCCAGTTTTCGGGTGGTTATTTATACTTAAGATAAATTTAAATCATTGACAACATCGTTGGAAAGGTACTGATGGCTAATTATAAAATACAGGGTTTTCCAACAAGAGGTGTTATTTTGAATCACCCGGTATTTCGGTAGCTATCACTTTTGATTCTTTTATTCTTTGACATTTGACAAGTAGAAACCACGCCATCGCTAAAAATGGAACGATATTAAAATTCATGAATGAAAATAATCCGGAATTCCATCAAAAAATCATCTTGACTGATGAGGCCCATTTCCACCTCGTTGGCTACGTCAACAAGCAAAATTGTCGCATCTGGGGCTCGGAAAACCCAAAAGTTATTGTTGAGAAGCCTCTCCATCCTCATCGTGTGACTGTTTGGTGCGGTTTATGGACCCTTACTTTTTCCAAAATGAGGTTGGATCAACAGTTACTGTGAATGGATTGCGCTATCGAGAGATGATTAATGATTTTTTATGGTCGGAGTTGGATGGTATTGATCTGGACAACGTTTACTTTAAACAAGACGGCATTACGTGCCACACAAGCAACGAAACCTTTGCTCTTTTACGGGAAAAGTTTCCGGACCGTGTTATCTCTCGAAGAGGTGATCACAATTGGCCACCGAGATCTTGTGATTTAACACCTTGCGACTTCTTCCTTTGGGGCCACGTGAATGATAAGGTCTAAGCCAACAGCCCAGCGTCGATTCAAGACCTCAAAGATAGAATTTGTGAGGCTATCGAGGACATAGGGCAGCCACTTTGCGATTTCATGAAAAGTATATGGTCCTGTAAGCGTGGTCGCGGTGGCCATTTGGCTTCCTCTGTATTATGAAATAAACAAATGTAATATCTCAAAAATTGCATTTTTATTTGAATACCAAAATAACACCTCTTGTTGGAAAACTCTGTATAATAAATACCAAATATATCGTAACTACTTCGAATATGCCCTCAAAATCTCCAAAATAGTTTAAGGAATCCCCACAAAAAAACTTCTGTCCCCATTTTATATTTTTTGTCCTCATAAAATCTCCATGGTTGTGGACAAATTCCCATATCTGGCAAGCCTGTGTAGCAATGAACCACTCTGCCTGCGTCCTTTCGTCTGGTGGTGTCCTATCGGTGGCTTTTTGGTAGCCGAATACTTGAAATGAAAATTCTTTATGCATTTGCCATGTGAGATTTCATTTTCATTCTCGTTTTCCTCTACGTTTTGTTTTTTTTTTTTGGTTTCTTTTCATTTCATTTCAATTCTGTGTGATTTACAATCGTAACGAGAGCACCGAGACGACTGGATGAATAAATAAAAGTAAAGGAATGGAAATGGCGATGGCTGTGGCTGTGGCTATGGCCATGACTATGGTGATGGAGGAGAGCTTCAAGAGAAGAAACAATTTAACAAAACTGGCAGTGGTAGTAATGGAAGAGATACAATTTCAATTACACTTAACTTTGTATTATACCGAAATTGTGAAACACTTGAAAGTGGGTTGACATGTGACACAAACATTTATAATGTACATCCTTAAACATTGCACGAGTATGTACACTAGGGCGTACCTCAAAAAAAAAGTTCGCCGTACACCTTCGAATATGAAGTATTATTTAAAAAAAAAAATTTTATTTTTTTATGCCGAACGTAGGGGTCGCGCTTTTACATTTTTCTATATAACTTGTATTTATAAACGGATTTTAAAGTGTGATACATCGATGTTTTTGTCTCGACGAGGCCGATTTTTTTGTCTTTGAAGTCATTGAGCTCAAGCACCCCCTTCTGGTACTTACCCATCATTTCTCAGTTGCTACTACCCTAATGTACCACTCTAATAATCGAAAATTAAAGCTCGCATAAAATCATGAATCATGTTTGAGCTCAATGACTTCAAAGACAAAAAAATCGGACAAAAACATCGATGTATCACACTTTAAAATCCGTTTATAAATGCAGAAGTTATATAGAAAAATGTAAAAGCGCGACCCCTACGTTCGGCATAAAAAAATAAAAAAAATTTTTTTGAAACTACCTTTCAATAATACTTCATATTCGAAGGTGTACGGCGAACTTTTTTTTTTTTACTTGTAACCTGGTACGCTCTAATGTACACACACATACATATACAAATGCCTATACTCATGCATATGTATGTGAGCGTAGTCGAAAAAGTTCAACTTCCTTTTTCCTCTCCCAATGATGATTTGGCCAACTCACCGCATAAGTAAGCGGCGCAAGTAACTGTGTGGGTCGAGGTGTGGGTGGCATTTTTCGGAACGTCATCTGGTCCATGATGTCGAATGAAATTATTAAATTGTGTTGTTTTCCACACCATTGAGTTTGGAATTCGGTATGGTCGTGAGCAGGCAGCTGCTCTTCACGACGACGACGACGAGGTGCACTTGACACTGGATACTATGGTGAATTGGTTCTTTTTTCCTTAGCTGGATTGCTCCATGTTTAAGATTTGTGCGAGGAAGGGAAGGAGGGAGGAAGGTAGGCAAACACACAATGGAATGTTCACAAACGTCTCTTGACTGTGACTGTGTGCTAAGTCTGAAGACTATTTGTTAAAAGAGTTTGTTTGGAAGAAAATAATTTCATTTTTCCTTGAAGAGAAATAAAAGAAGAAACACCCCAAGTCAATTTAGGAAATTGCAGGATTTGATTGTGATTTAATGATGCAAGTGATTCAGGGGATCCGTTATTGGGGAAATTAGCATAAGTTAAACGAAAATTAAAAAACAACTATCAAGACTGTTGGTCAATGATACCTAGCGCTTTTTGAAGTTCGTTACTTCAGCCGGACGAGCGATTTTTAAAATAACCCGCCAAAAAGTGAAATTCAAAATTTTGATCCAATTAAAGGCGCACATCTACAGTTTCAATACAAATTGTCCTGTGGAAGGATATCCCTTTTACAGGGTGTGCCATTTAAAACTTTAAATTAGAATCGGCTATAAAAAACTACTGATTATTTTTTCAAATCTCTGGTTTTATTGGAAAGTTTGAACATTGTCATTTAATAATGGAACATAATATCATTCATATCATTACCACGACTGGCTCGGCAGTACCTCATCCAATCAACTCAACTTAGCCACGTGTGGGTTCTCTGAACCCCATATGGGGCAATTTTGCTTATTGACATAGCCATCGAGATGAAAATGGGCTTCATCAAGGCTGAACTGAAGGCCGATCTCTTCTCGCAAATTTTCCACGTAAATTTCTTACAGTTTGTGTAGTGAACTTTGGATGTCAACCGTAAACCTGAAAAAAAATGCTATTCTACATTTCAATGTCAAATAATTGGTAGTTCAAATTTAAAATTTTAGATGGGCCAACCTATAAGGCAAACCGCTTTTTGCCGTGAGTTTAAACGTTTTGAAAAAATCGCTCTATGCTACTTGACAGCATTTTCCGGGCGATGCACACACCAACTTCCATAATTTGTAACCCAAATTTTAAATAAAATATTTGTGTACTAACTTTTTTGGTTGGTACCATTTTTATCCCGAATGTCCCCTAACAGTACCAAATCCACTTTTTTGTCCAGAGGTATATTAATACAGAATTCGACTATTGCAGCTAAGTTTTAGTACCATTATAACACTTGGTACCATTTTTATCCTCTTTGTCCCGCTTACCCCCTTAAAAGTACAAATCCATTTTACGTTGCGCATCTACGTAGTCAGAGGAATGCAAAAACCGAATTTCATGATTCTAGCTTCAAAACTTTGATTGGAACCATTTTTATCCCTTTTTGTTCCGATTCCCTCTTAAAAGTACAAATTTAGAAAAATCCATTTACGTTGCGCGTCTACGTAGTCAGAGGAATGTACATAACGATTTTGAAAATTCTTGCTTCAAAACTTTGGTTGGTACCATTTTTATCTCATTTCGTACCGAATATCCCTTAAAAGTACAAAATCCACTATTTCGCTCAGAGGTATATTAATGAAGAATTCGGTTGGTACCATTTTTATCCCTTTTGGTTCCGATTGATTGGTACTATTTTTATCCCTTTTCGTTCCGATTGGTTGGTACCATTTAAAAATTTAGGCAAAGTTATTTACGTTGCTCGTCAGAGTCAGAGGAATGTACAAACCGAATTTCACGATTCTAGTTTAAAAATTTGTCATCCCATTTCGTACCGAATGTAAAAAGTACAAAATCCACTTTTATCACCCAGTGGTATTTAATACAGAATTCGACGATTCCAGCTACAAACTAGTGCTAGCTTCAAAACTTTGGTTGGTACAATTATTATCCCTTTTTGTCCTAATTTCCTCTTAAAAGTTCAAATTTCGACTAAAATCAATTTACGTTGTGCGTCGAAGTAGTTAGAGGAATGCACAATCCAAATTTTACCATTCTAGATTCGAAACATAGTTGGTACAATTTTTATCCCAATTTGTCCCGAATGAAAATTCGTAATTCGTCGATTTCAGCTACATTTTTATCCCGTTTCCCCTTAAAAGTATACATTTCGCAAAATCAATTTATGTTGCGCATCTATGTATAGTCAGAGGAATGTACAAACCGAATTTCACGATTCTAGCTTCAAAACTTCTTTATCCCTTCTCGTTCCCTCTTAAAAGTATAAATTGAAAAACAAAATCATTTAGGTTGGGCATCTCAGAGGAAACTCGAATTTCACGATTCTAACTTCAAAATTTTGGTTGGTACCAATTTTATCCAATTTAGTAATGCCCCTTAAAAGTATAAGGACATATGTGCCAGTTAATATGATAGTGGCCAATAATCCAAAAAAAATGACATATCCCAATTTTTCTCTTTAGTTTGATCTCTAATTTAAGAACTTTTATTCATAAAAAATGTACCCTTACAGTGACATTTCTCATTTTATGCACACCAAAATTGTCTTGTTAGTTTGAAAGTGGTCTAAGTCACACTATATCCACTAATATTGATGTGTGGCGATGCAAACAAACATTTTTTTATTTATAATGTCCACTTTAGGTAATTCAGATAATTTGAATAACATATAAAATTACATTATCTGAAAAGTAAAAAATAATTTTAATATAAAGTTCCGAGACTAACAACTTGTAAATATTTATATATACTTTTAAAAAAAATTAAATAAAATATTTTTGTTTTCTTTCATTTTTGGTAAAAAAATATTACTTTTGCGAAAAAAAATTAAAAATGTTGTGTGTTAAGTTTTTTCAATTTTGAGAAGAATGAAAGTGGTCTAAGTCAGTACAGCTGTGGTTCCATTAGAGGTACAAACGTTGTCGATTTTTTTATACAAGTTCGATATAGTAAATAGTAGGATATTCTAAGAAAAATTAAATATAATTTCGATAAAAATCCATTTGAAAATGTACATAGTTAGATACTTTGGTATAAGTGGGTATCATTTTTATCCCCTTTATGTCCCGCTTTCCCTTAAAATGATAATTTTTTAAAAATACTTTTATATTTCGCCTCTACACGGTCAGAGTAGTACACACCATACATTTCATGATTGCAAATTCAGACGGGTTTTTGGTACCATTTTATCCCTCTTTTACCCTATAAAAGTACGCATTTCGAAAAATTCCTTTATTGTGCGTTTCTTTGCATTCTGAGAAATGTACACAACGAACTTCACCATTCCAGCTGATTGGTACAATTTTTATCCAATCAAGTAAAAAGGCATTACCACGTAGTGCATTCCACAGCATTTCTTTATATTTCGCCTCTACGCAGTAACATCGACGAATTTCAATATTCTACCCATAGTCGTTTGGTTGTTACCATTTCGGCCTGTTCTCCCTAAAAGTACTAATTTCTAAAATTTAATTCCTTCATTGTGCATTTCTATGCATTTTGAGGAAGGTACACAACGAATTTCACCACTCCAGCTTCCAGCTGGTTGGTACCATTTTTATCCCTTTTTACCCATACAAGTAAAAAGTCGTTACCACAGACACACATTTTGCGTCGACGCATTAAGATCTTCGAATTTCATTATTCTAGCCACAGCCATTTGGTTGGTACCATTTCGGCCTATTCTCCCTTAAAAGTACTAATTTCTAAAAATTACTTTACTATTACTAGTCTACGCAGTCAGAGGATTTTAAATTCTGAATTTTATTATTAAAACTTTATCCATATGGTCGTACCATTTTTATCCCTTTACCACTTTTTGTCCCTTAAAAGTATGATTTTCTAAATATCGACATATTTTATATATCTGCCCATTTAGAAAGACGTGATTTTTTAAGAGCTTGATAACTTTTTTTTTAAAAAAAACGCATAAAATTTGCAAAATCTCATCGGTTCTTTATTTGAAACGTTAGGTTGGTCCATGACATTTACTTTTTGAAGATAATTTCATTTAAATGTTGACCGCGGCTGCGTCTTAGGTGGTCCATCCGCTTAGTCCAATTTTGGCATTTCCACGTTTTTGAGTAACAGAGACCCAATTGGTGCGAACGGCGACGAATCGAAAATTGGTGGTCATCATTAACACTGGCCGATACAGCTGCGATATTTTCTTCAGTTCGCACTCTACGTAAGCGTGTTGGTGGTTTAATGTCCAACAATGTAAATTTGGTGCGAAATTTAGTCACAATAGCCCGAATAGCCGCTTCAGTGGGTCGATTAAACTGACCATAAAATGGAAGCGCGCAATGAACTTTCTTAACAGAGCACGCATTTTGATAATAAAATTCAATAATTTGCAAGCGTTGTTCGTTTGTAAGACGATTCATGATGAAATGTCAAAGCATACTGAGCATCTTTCTCTTTGACACCATGTCTGAAATCCCACGTGATCTGTCAAATACTAATGCATGAAAATCCTAACCTCAAAAAAATCACTCTTTATAAACCGAATTTCAACTTGTTACCTGTTGTCGTTTGATTGGTATCATTTTTATCCCCATTTCACTCCCTAAATGTATTCATTTTGCAAAAACAACTGTTCTCCCTAAAACTGCTAATTTATAAGAAATACTTTATTATTACGAGTCTACGCAGTCGGAGGAATGTGCATTCCAAATTTCATTATTTTTACTTCAGCCATATAGCCGTACCATTTTTATCCCTTTTCCACTATTTACCCTCAAAATATCCACTTATTATACATTTCCGCGCAAAGAAGTATAAACCTAATTTCAAGATTCTACCTATTGTCGTCCGTTTGGTACCATTTTTATCCCTTATTCATTTCATCCCTTAAAGGTATGAATTTTGCAAATCTAACGTTTTGGTTCGAGTTCGCGATATAAGAGGAATATAAGGCGGAATTTTTCAAAAATCTATAAATATTAGGGGGAATTTCTAGTTCTTGTTAGGGAGAATTTTTTCCCTCTGGACCTATTTCGCCTATTTCATCATCGAGTTTCTTTCTATGAGATTATTTGAAGTCAAAACTCTATTTCAACACGCCACTTGTGGTAATTGTTTAACAAACTTCTAATTCTAGTAAAATTTACAAGAAAATTTGTTTAAGGCCCTTGTAAACCTTAATCCAACGCCAACATCACAGGTGACACTTTCAAGGTATTATAAACGAAACTACCCACTTAATAGCTAACCCATCCTCTGCCGGAGGCTATAAAATAGTCACATAAAAAACTTTGACATTTATGGACTTTATCAACGACCCGTCAATCAACCGGCTATTGAGACTACTTCATCAAACCACTCCACCCATTAGCACTTCCATTAGATATGTATCTCAAACTTTGAAGAATCTATTCCAATATTTACGACCTACGAAACTAAATGATTTTATTACAGTGTGCTTGCTGTCCAGCAGCAGTCCATAAAGGCAATGACATGTGCTCATATTCCCCAACAGAAACTTGGAACACATTAATAATAAAAAACACTACCATGATGCCAGACTCAAGGCACATGCACACACACTTACATACCCGAAAATATCTACCCTGCCCCGGGACAGCAAAAAAAACTAAACTAAAACCTTTGACCGGCCAAAAGTACAAGCGGCTAACACGACGAAAGTTCTTATTCCCAAAGGGAAATTTCAACCAAAGTGGAAACATGAGCATTACTTAGACTGCATATTGCAAACATGCAAACTAACACACATGCAATACTCTTGCCGGGATATACATATATGTACAGTAGAGCGTACCAGGTTACAAGTAAAAAAAAAAAAAGTTCGCCGTACACCTTCGAATATGAAGTATTATTGAAAGGTAGTTTCAAAAAATTTTTTTTTATTTTTTTATGCCGAACGTAGGGGTCGCGCTTTTACATTTTTCTATATAACTTCTGCATTTATAAACGGATTTTAAAGTGTGATACATCGATGTTTTTGTCCGATTTTTTTGTCTTTGAAGTCATTGAGCTCAAACATGATTCATGATTTTATGCGAGCTTTAATTTTCGATTATTAGAGTGGTACATTAGGGTAGTAGCAACTGAGAAATGATGGGTAAGTACCAGAAGGGGGTGCTTGAGCTCAATGACTTCAAAGACAAAAAAATCGGCCTCGTCGAGATAAAAACATCGATGTATCACACTTTAAAATCTGTTTATAAATGCAGAAGTTATATAGAAAAATGTAAAAGCGCGACCCCTACGTTCGGCATAAAAAAATAAAATTTTTTTTTTTGAAACTACCTTTCAATAATACTTCATATTCGAAGGTGTACGGCGAACTTTTTTTTTTGAGGTACGCCCTAATGTACAGTGGTGAGCAGACATATGCATGTTCTTGAGTGTCCTTTGAAACTTAATTCTTGTGAAACAAATTAGGGAATATATAAAACTTTATTTTATTTCAGGTCCACGTATGTATTTTAAGAAGCAATTTTAAAAATGTCCTTCAAACTCAATTAATGTAAAATATATGAGAATAATTTCAATACTAATGCTAATTAGGATATTAATGTAGAACGTAAGGGAAACAAGTAAGAAGGGCGTTAAGTTCTGCCGGGCCGAACTTTATACATCCTCCACCATGGACTGCATTCCACAGTGGCTGTCTATTTTACAATATGTTTATACTATACTAGCTGAACCCCGCCCGCTACGCCAGGCACAAAAACAAACGGTAAAATTAATTTCTTGTGATCGGTAATATATGTACCACTTATAATCAATGTATATCCCTGAGATACTAAAGAAATGGATATGTTCCATGGAGAATATTGAAGAACAGAACTTTAGTTTACGACGACTAAAGGAAGAATTGTCAATTTGATTTTAGGTTGAGTGTGATTCTCCTCCTTTGCATTACCAAAACAAAAAACTTCCTACGTAAGAAGAACTTACTTAATCGAATAGCTGGAATTCGAATGTACTACATTCAAAACACATAGAAAGTCAATCAAATTGCTCACTAATCAAACAATACAAAAACTAAAAAAATAATATAATTTCCGTTTTCCTGACATCAGTCGGCTTTTCAGGAATGAATATTTCTTTTTTGTAACATTTCTTTACTATTGTACTAAGAAAATCCAAAGAAAACATGTAATTTTACAAAATTCAAATCAAAGATTCCCCATCTTTCAAATCACGCCCATTTGAATATTGTCTATGCAGGTTATAAATAAATTAACTCACATAAAAATATAGGAATTTCGGTGTCGACCACTTTCCATCGATATTTGCACAACTATTTACACTGGATCGACTAACTCAAATTTTCAGCACTATAGGTGTTGTATAATTTACAATATTTGGTAATAGGTTTTAACTTCGTCTGTGAGGTACCACGCCCACTATCCCAATACCGCCCATTTTTGGCACAATACGCAGGTTTATGCTAGATGCACTCACACAAAAATTCAGTATTGTAGCTGTTATAAAACTGAATATATTCAATAAAAGGTTTTAACTTTGTACGGAAGGTACCACGCCCACTTTTCCAATACCGCTATTTTTGACACTTTTTTGATTCTACATGTACTCACACAAAATTTCAGTATTGTATCTGTCATACAACTGAATATATTCGAAAATGGGTTATAACTTCGTATGTGAGGTGCCACTAACTACGCACATTTAAGCTGGATGCTCTCTCACAAAATTTTAGCAATGTATCTGTCATAGAACGGAATATATTCAAAAATGGGTTTTAACTTCCTGTGGGAGGTGCCACGCCCACTTTCCCAATACCGCCCATTTTTGGCACAACTACCCACATTGATACTAGATGCACTTACAAAAAACGTCAACAGTCTAGGTGGCATAGAACTGACAATATTCAATAATAGGTTTTAACATCGTATGTGATGTCCCACGCCTACTTTTTCAATACAGCCCATTTTTGGCACAACTACCCACATTGATGCTAGATGCACTTACAAAAATTTTCAGCACTCTAGTATTCATGGAACAGACAATATTCAATAATAGGTTTTAACTTCGTATGGAAGGTGTCACGCCCACTTTCCCAATACCGCCCATTTTTGGCACAACTACGCAGATTGATGTTAGATGCACTTGCACAAAATTTCAGCACTCTAATTGTCATAGAACAGACAATATTCAATAATAGGTTTTAATTTCGTATGGGAGGTGCCACACCCACTTTTTTTACCGCCTAAAAGTGTGAATTTAGAAATGTATATACCGAAGGAATGTATATACCGAATTTCATTATTTTAGGTGCAGCCGCTTGTTTGGTACTATTTTTATCCCTCTATTTCCATTTTATCCCTTAAAAGTACGAATTTGAAAAATATTTTTTATTATGTATCTACTCAATTAGAGGAATGTACACACCGAATTTCGTGTTCCTAGCTGTTGTCGTTTATAAGGTACCATTTTTATCCCTTTTCCCCCATTTCACCCCCTAAGAATAAGATTTGTGATGGACAGTTTTACTATATGGAAATGTGCATATCAAATATCAAGTAAATATACGATTCCCCTGATTGTATAGACGTCCAAAATAAAGAAATTAAAACAATATGAATATGATACACTCCACTTTCTATCGGAATACAATTCAATTCAGTAAGAAAGTGAAAACGGGAAATATTTTTTTATGTTTCCTAACCACAGGCTAATATGAACTGGCCCAACTTTTCAAATCGAGAATAATATTTGTATCGGGGCTATATCCAAACATGGAATGAAGTGACTAACTTTCACAATAAGTTCTTCCAGTTATATATCGTGTTATGCTCAATTTTAAGAAATTCTATGAAAATACGCGGTTTCTGGGAGAACGAAATTTGTATAAGAGCTATATGTAAATCTGAACCGATGTGACCCATTTTAACCATAGGTGTTCTTAGTTTAAATATAAGTTGTTTTTTCAATTTTGAAGAAAATCTGTTAAAATATGTGGATTCTAGAGCGGAAAAATTCAAATTGGGAACGAAATTTGTATGGGAGCTATATATAAATCTGAACCGATCTAACACATTTTTACCACAGGTGTTTCTAGTTGCACTATAAGATGTTTTGCCAATTTTGAAGAAAATCTGTTGAAATATGTGGTATCTAGAGTGAAAAGGGTCAAATCGGGAGTGAAATTCGTTGGGGCTATATCTAAATCTGAACCGATTTTCTTCAAATTAAATAGCGTTCGTGATTACAACAAAAGATGGACAGACGGACATTGCTAAATCGACTCAGAAAGTGATTATAAGCCGATCGGTATAATTAACAATGGGTCTATCTCCCTTCCTTTTGGGTGTTACAAACAAATGCACAAAGACATAATACTCCCGTGGAGTGTATAAAAAATACTTTTAGGGAGAAAGGGGATAAAAATGGTACCAATCAAACGGCTGCAGCTAGAATAATGACAATCGGTGTATACTTCGCTCTGGCTAAGTAGACTCGAAAACTCGTACTTTTAGGGACAAAAAGGGCAATCAGGTATAATGTTGGTACCGATCTGTGGTGAAAATGGGTAAAATCGGTGCAGATTTATATATAGCCACCATACAAATTTCGCTCCCTATTTGACATTTTATGGTATAGAAACCGTAAATGTTAACAAATTTTCTTCAAATTTGGCTTAACACCTTAAATTTCAACTGAGGTTAACCGCTGTAGAAACCACATACCTTAACCGATTTTCTTCATATTCGGCAGGACATCATATATTTATACTAGAAAGATCTGTGGTAAAAGTGGATGAGATCGGTTCAGATATATATATATAGCTTCTATACAAATGAAATGTGGTGGAATAGAAAGTATAGGGTATCATATCCTTACTTATTAAAAATTGTCCATAACACATTATAATTTAACTAGAAGCACCTATGGTGAAAATGGGTCTCTTCGTTCCATGTTTGGATACAGTCCCCATACAAGTATTCTTCTCGATTTAACAAAGCGGGTCATGTCACATACAAAAATCCTTCCCAATTTCACTTTTTACCGAATTGAATTGTATTCGGGTAGAAAGTGGAGTGTATCATATAGTCGGTCCCGCCCGACTTTAGCCTTTCCTTACTTGTTTTTAATTGTTTCATTTGTAAATTGAATCAGCTTAAAAGTCAAAATTTCGAAAAATACATTTCTGGTTGTGAGTCTTCTCAGATGATTATGCACACTAAATTTCTACTATTCTAGCTGAAACTCTTTAATTGGTACCATTCTTGTCCCGTCGCTCCCTAAAAGTACAATTTTCGAAAAATCTCCTTAGAGTTACATACACCGCGAATATCACGATCCCAGCTGTAATTCATAGGGTTGTGCCATATTTATCCCCTTTCGTACCGATTCACCAAAAAAGTTAAATTTTCGAATGATCAATTTATGCCGCAACACATTTGTTGGTACTATTTTTGGCCCCTTTGCTAATTTTGAAATATCCCGTTATGTTTCGCGTCTAGGCAGACAGAATAATGTGCATACGGATATGCTATGGTTGGTACCATTTGTATCCCTTTTTGCTCCTCTTCCACCCTTAAAGATCGTATTTCAAAAAGTCCATTTAAATTGCTCACCTACTTAGTCAGGGCACTGCACACACCAAAATTTCAAATTTTACAATTGCAATACTAAAATTTGTATTCCCATTCCTTACATCGCTTGTCAAGAGGTTAGACCGTTTATTCAGGACTAATTTTCTATCTTTATCACTTTGTGTCCCCGAAAAGTAAAGCAAATGAAGAGCTACATAAATTGAATGCATAGTTTCATTAAATATCTTCCATAAACTTCCATTCAAATATAATTGGACATCACTGTAATATATGTATGTGCATATGTATGTACGTATATGCAAATTATGTAATATGTATAAGCTTACTAAGTATGTATGAGTAGATGTATGCGAGTGTGGATGTGTTTATAAAATAATGTGTAGTCGTATGCATATTTTATTGGCAATAAAAAATGGATTGTCTCCACGGCGTGAATGAAATTTGTGTTCGTTGGAATGAAAGTGTGTTAGCGTGTGCTAGTGTGCGAGTATGTGTGTGTGCGGCTAGTAATGCTCATTTTATTACTTGTACAGCAGTTATGTTGGAGCGCGGGAACATTGTACAACACGTTCATGTTCATACATCGAGCCATCGAGCTCAACACATACTCGTATCGCCGGCTGACTACTGACATTGCCATACATCCCAACATGGGTCCATGTCATACATCACGAAGACTCCAAACGATGTCGCGCCAGCTTGAAACGATGAGAATGACGACACGCGTACCATTAAAGTCAACATAGTTGCAGTCGAAGCACCCATTACTCTACAATTACAATTCGTTTTCGTTTTTGGTGTGGTGTCCTTTTTCATCTCCCCCCTCCCCCTCACTCTCACTACTCTTGGGAGAGGGAAGAGAATGACATATATTAAAAAGTTGTTGCGACTTGTCCCCAATGCAAACACACACACACTCACACAGTGCCCAGCACTACTGTGCGCCACAGTACAGTCTATATATATGTATGTAGGGATGTATGATATGGCATGGCATGATACTCATGTGAATTTGTCATTTGCAGTGGCAAATACACGATGTGGTGATTCCCATGTGAGGCATTACGCGTGAGGATTAACTGGAATCTATTGGATTCAGTGCCAGTCGACTTCATTTTGGCGAATTGTATCAAAATCGAGCTCAGTATGTGAATCTGAGATTACGATGAACCCCAACCCCCGCAAAAAGAGTAAGAGTTTGCATGGGGACTATATGGAAACGTGATGAATTGTTTAATAGATTAGACATAATGAGCAGTATTTCATCAGGGGTGAGGGAAATACACGGAGAAAATTATTGCGCACCCAAAGAGGTTCCAGTTTCCGATACCGTTTAAATAGCCATACATTGACCAGATTATTAGAATTTTATCACGCAATGGTCTCAATGTTGCCTCAATGGCATGTTAATAAGCAAGATTGATGCATTTGGAGTCAATAGAATCCACAAACACTCCCTGTTTGATGCGATGGTGGAAAGCATTTGTCCTTACTTCTCTAAAAAATGAGAATGGCGATCGTTACAGAGCCATGATTGCCTAATTGTTCATGCCCCAATTGAACGGAGTGTTGCCTGAAAATCCATGCTTCATGAAAATGATGTCGCCACATTTCATAAAGCGCGTCAAACAATCAACTTTGCGAAGGAGATATTTGATGAACATGTTATTTCTCTAAATGGATTCATCAAATACCACACGGATCGATCGATTCAACGACTTTATATGTTTTACTCTAGGGTAACATGACGCCATTGAAGTATGCGAACAAAGTGGGAACTTTGGACGCATTGAAACACAACAGCGAGAGAACAATTGCCGAGATACCAAGTCCATGGCTCCAAAGAGAGGTTGAGAATTTGAATTCCAGAATGAACCACATCTGACTCAGCACTGGGGCTTCTGGTTGCCGCAGACATTGAGAATTCGATGGAAATTTGTTCTATTTCGGTCTTTGTAATTAGTGTTTCAAAACATGGACAAATATGGTCCACATACGTGATACCTACACTGAAAAAATTGTTACTTGAGAATACTAAAATTGAGTGCGAAAAATTTACTCAATCTAAGTACATTTGTGGTTAAAATGAGTAAATAAAACTTATTTTGAGTAAATTTTACTTGATTTGAATACGTTCATACTACGACAATTTCCTTAATTTTAATTAATTTTTACTGGAATTTTTTACGCTTTCGGCGTATGCAGAAGACCAGATCTATGTACTTTTATACCCTCCACTAGGGTATTATGTCTTTGTGCATTTATTTGTAACACATACAAGAATCTTTTACTATACAGATCGGCATAGAATCACTTTTGAGTCGATTTAGCAATGTCCGTCCGTCCATGTATTCTTGTAATCAAAGCACAGGTCGCAATTATTATCTGATCTGGACATCCTAGCTCCTTTCGTTTAGATGCTAGCGTGCTTTCAACAGACGGACGGACATAGCTAAATCGTCTTAGAATTTTATGACGATGAAGAATACATATACTTTATAGGGTCTCAGGTCGATATTTCAAGGTGTTACATACGGAATGACAAAGTTAGTATACCCCCATCCTGGAGGTGGAGGGTATAACTAGAAACATTTGTTGTGAAAATTCATCGATTCAATCGATTCAGATTTAGATATGGCCCCCATACAAAGTCGCTCCCGATTTAACTTTTTCCGCTCTAGAAACCATACCTTTTACTATATTTACTCAAATATGGCACAGTATCTTATAATTCAACTAAAAACATCTATAGTGAAAGTGGGACATATCGGTTCAGATTTAGATATAGCTACCATAAAAATTTCACCTTGATTTAACTTTTACGCTCCAGAGACCACATATATAGTACCCATACAAAGATCCATCCCGATATCACTTTGTTCCCCGAATTCAATTGTAATGGGATAGAAATTGGAGGCCAACATATAGTTGGCCCCGTCCGACTGTAGCCTTTCCTCACTTGTTTATATTCAATTAATGTAAAAAATACATCGATCAAAATACACAGTTGATTCAATTGTTTGGGCACAAGACCGAAGTCCCTGTGATAAAATTCTCGCACGGTGTAATCACACTTGCGATTTTGGCAAAAAATAAGGAAGAAAATTAATTATGGGGTTTTATATCTCTATACACTTAAACTCAAAAAAATATTTAAAATAATCACTAATTGATTTTATTTAAAGTGGATCAAAATATTCCACAGGCAAGTCGGTTGCTTGATACGAAAGTTTGAGTCAATTTCGAATGACTTCACTGCGCTGAATCCAAGTATGACATCAAAATTGTCGCATATAAACATGGAAGTAGATTTCGTATATAGAAAAGCTGTGTACTCAGTTGTTCCTTTTCCAGTGATATTTTCTCCTTTTTACAGGACTTTTAATTTGAAAATGATATACAAGTTTTAATATTTTAATTTCTTTGTTTTGCGATACATACATGGGTGATATCGGTATCAAATGAAAGAGACGACTATTTCTTAAAAATACTTCGAGTTTTACGTATATATCCGTATTAGATTAGAATTAACAACTATTTTAAATGTTCCCTCTTGAAAAGTTAAGTTTTAATTATTTTTATTTTTAAGGCAGAAATTTGAAATGGTTGTTAATGCTAAACTAATACAGATAGAAGCATGAAATTTAAAGTATGTTTAGCTGATAAAATCAAAAAACTTAATCTTCAAGGTCAACATCGCAAATGTCGTCGAACAAATCTTATAGGCTGTAGTGTGTGTAGGTAGCGTATACGTGCTGTTGTTAATGATAATATCACTCATACGCACTGTAGTCGGACTGACCATTGACAGAAACAGCCCTGCAAGATATATTTTTCCTAGAAAGTGTTCTAGAAAGTGGTTTATTGAGATCTTAGGTAAAATTTTTTAGTTGATTCTTTCCTTGAATTTTGAACGATTTGCTACCTATGGAACTGAACAGAGGAAAAAGGTTTACAAAACATAACAGATAAAATCGATTTTTTTTGCGGTTTTACCCTGAAGATGAAGATTGCCTCAGAGAGTAAATCAAAATTCCAAACGGTTTGCCAGATATGAGCCTGAAAAAATGATCACTTTTTGCAAAAATGAGACCGAGGCCCCAAATCTTTCGATCCCATAAAAAAGTGCATGACTTTGGGCAATACTGGGGAAAACGGGTCTTTTATTGGTCTTTTATGACGTATTGGTGTCTGTAAATGGTTATATTTTTTTCTTATTGCACTGTGTAATCACATCATTTAGCTTGGAAAAATGCGAAAATAAATTATAAAAACATCTATATCCTTTGGAAACAAAAGCAGAAAAGATCACTAAATGGAAAACTGACTATACAGATGTCCTATATGCGCCATCTCGTTTCACGCTGTGTCTTGTTCAACTCGACAAGAACTGTCGTACGGTGTTAATATAAATTTGCCTTGCTGAAATAGAAACTCGTTTTGAAAAACAAATTTAATTTCTTAACCTATAGTCACCCTGCTGTGAACTTTAGATATTTTATAGAGAATAACATAAGTTAGAATACAAATTACAATTAAAAAATAAAAACCTTTAAGATCACAAAAGTTGCAAAACAGCAAAACTAAAGCTACGTACCACTTTGAGCTACGGTAAACGTAAAAATCGAAGAAGATCAAAATCCGCACTTGGTAGAAATTTTGTGGAATTAAACTAAAGAAAAGCAAATATTTTATTTTTTGAGTTTATGTTTTTTGGACATATTTTTATACACTCCACGGATGGGTGTATATTCACTTTGTCATTCCGTTTGTAACACCTTGAAATATTCTTCGGAGACTCTATAAAGTATATGAGTCATTCCATATCAAGCGGTACGGTTTTTGACCTCGATAGCTGCGACTGTTTTGAAAGCTTGTGTATGTATCTGATTGTGCAATCTCACACTCCACAAAAATGAAAGAAAACTAAATTTTTGCATAACCTTTTTTTTTGATTTTTCAATGTTTTTATACCTTGTGTTCATGAACTAATTGTGATTTTGATGATTTGCAATTCTGGTTGATTTAGTAAAAAACCGTAAAAATTAGAAGCCATCATTTCACCACATTCAAACTCACACAGTCGCTGAAAAATGGCCCTAAGCACACTACTTTAAATTTTCAACAAATTGGATTGTAATCGTTTCGAAAATTAAAATTGCAAAATTGCAAAAACATTAAAAATCTAACCCTGCTATAACACACTACAACAAGTAATTGAAATTACCTTCAAAACAATATATAACACATTAAAATCGGTAAACTATTTCAGGAGTTACAGGCGATTGAATGAACACACCTTTTGAAAAAATGTATTTTTTCACTGTTAAATTGGTCATAAATCGTGAAAAAAATTTTTTCCAACAATACGTATACAATATTTTTATGAGAAGAATACATACATAATACATATTCAAAACAATCGCCGCTATCGAGGTCAAAAGCCGTACAGCTTGACATGGAATGACTTATATATATTCTGGGTCGTAGTAAAATTCTATGACGCTCTAGTCATGTTCGTCTGTCTGTCTGTTGAAAGCACGCTAGCCATCGAACAAGGTGAGTTAGGAGGAAATAGCTCACCGGAAAGTGGACCACATGGGTCTATGTTTTGATATAGCCCATACAACTGTACCTCCGATTTATAATATTACTTCTTAAAATTCACATTTTACGTCGGAACTTGATCAAATTTTCCACACAATGTGAAATTTATAATAGGAACTCGTATTTTGGAATCCAGCTTTATAGGTCAATGTTTTGGTATAGCCCCCATACAAATGGCCTCCAGATTATACTATTATCGCTCTAGAACCACATCTTACATTGGATCTTGATAAAATTTTGCAGATCATGTTATATTTCAATAAAGAATACCTAGTGTGAAAGTGATCTATAAGGGCCTACTTTTTAATGTGGCGCCCTCACAAATGGACCCCATTTTTATTATTACCCCTCTAGGACCCACATTTGACATCAGAAGTTTATCAAATATTGGAGATTATATTATATTTCAATTAAGAATATATACTATGAAAGTCAAATATATGGTTCCATATTTTGGTATAGCCCCCATACAAATGGGCCCCCAATTTACCCTATTATCGCTCTAGAACCCACATCTTACATGGGATCTTGATATAATTTTGCATATCATGTCATATTTCAACTACGAATACCTATTTTGAAAGTGATCTATATGGAACCACTTTTTAATGTAGCACCCTTACAAATGAGTCCCATTTTTATTATTACCTCTAGGACCCAGACTTACATAGGAAGTTTATCAATTTTGCATTTTTTATTATATTTCAATTAAGAATACATACTATGAAAGTCAAATATATGTAACCATATTTTGGAATAACCCAAATGGGGCCCATTCTGCTTTATTACAGCTCTACGTCTTACATCGGATCATGATATATTTCAACTAGGAATACCTACCGTGAATGAGAAGTATATAGGCCCACGTTTTAGACCAGGCCCCAAGTGTTTTTATACTACTGTATAATTTGTATTTGTCAATTATTTACCATATTCGTTAAATATGACTAAAGATGAATTTATAATTTATATGAACTACAAAAAATTGCTCCCATGAAACACCTGGGTTTATATTGTCGGCCCCGCCCGACTTTAGCCTTTCCTTACTTGTTGATTACTCTTGAAGTTTTATATTTATATAGTAGTGTACTATTAATATTATAATAACGAAGCATCACTATTTATTTAAAACAGTGCTCATAAGTATGCCTTATAGAAATTGTCAACAAAAGTTATGATGTGCATAAAAAATATCACAATTTTTTAAAATGTTAGTGCACTTCATTGTAAAGTTCACAGCCTCTAATCTGTCGGCAATACTGTGGTATGCACTCCATGGTGGAGGGTATATATAGTTCGGCCCGACCGAACTTAACGCCGTTTTTACTTGATTTTTTCACATTATAGATTTTAAACTTTTTCAGATTTTGAAAATTGAAAAAAGTAATTTCTTTTTTCGACTTTGTCGAACTGCTTCTCGTGCATTTTAAGCGATTTTGAACACAAATTTGTTTTATTAGAAATTGTGATTTCTCAGCTTGTACCAAATTGTGGAAGTGGCATGATTCAAGATTCACCAGTTAAATCTCCCGTGTAATGGCCCACATAGGTACATAGACATGAGTATATGTTACTGTAGGATCCAACTAACACCAATCGCAGCAATTGGTGCCACCATCAACGACACCAATTCCATTGCTCAGCAAACGGAAAAATTGCCACTCATTCACACACCAGCAACGGCAGCAGCATCGATAACAACAACACCAACAACCAGCAACAATGCCACCATCACCATCAACGACAACATCATTGCTCAACATCAGTTTTTCTATGGGAAAAATGTCAATTTCATTCAAAACTTATTGCAGTGATAAGTTTGTTCGGTGTACATCTTTTAACATCATTTACGGGTTGGTCCTCTGCTCCACAGATTTGTGTGTTCCCCCCAGCGTTGTGTGTTCCCCCCAGCGTTGTCTATGTGTGCCACTCTTGTCGATGACTATGTTTGGGTATGAGATGTGTCCTCTGTGTGTGTGCTGGCTGAACTTCATCAATGTGATTTTCGTTTCGTGATACTTGTCGCACTAGAATGTTATGGTTTCTGTCAGTTTGACTTAAATTACTTTGCCACTATTTTAAGCACAATTTGGCGTTGAATGTAGTTACGATACGATACTTTGGGATATGGCTATCCATGGATGTGGCATGCAACAGCGCGTTATCTAACGCCATGGACGGCATTTGTTGTTGTTGATGTTGATGGTGTCGTCATGCTGTCATTTTTATCGCTTCCCAACTTATTTCCCTACTCGTAGTCAGTCAGACATTTACGCACTGGCGTTGGCACTCATTCACATCTGCAAATTAGATGGGCAACTTATTTAACTCCCGTTAGTTAGATAAGGAGGCAGGAAAAACAACACCATCGTCGAATTTCAATTAAGTCCATGGGCGTACGTACGAACGTGAGTGTCTTGGGGATGCGAATGATTGGACTTGCGAATGAGCTCAATGTGTGTAAGGGTCCAGGCAAAACATTTATGATTTGGGACTGAAGGCCCCGGAATGTAACCAAAAGTTGGCATGTCTCGCGAGGCTCATAACCGCGCTCAAGGATTAGTTTGGGATTTTACAATAATGTCGGAAACAATAGATCCATGTATGTCATTATTAATAAAATATCTTAGCTGAAGCCCGGAACTTTGCTCGCGGAAATTTGCCACATCTACTGATTTTGTAATTTTTGTGTTCCGAATATACACATCGATTACAATCCCTTTTTGCGCCGCTTCCCTCTTAAATTTCGAAAATTCCATTAATGAATTTCACTATGTAAAATTCTGCTCGGTACCATTTAAATCCCTTTTTGTTCCGTTTCGCTTTTAAAAGTAAAAGTTTTTAAAAAATCAATTTTTCTTGCTCGTCTACAAAGATGGAGGAAAATACACATCGAATATTAGTATTCCAGCTGTAATATTTCGTTTGGTACAATTTATACCCTTTTTTCACGGCTTCCTCTTAAAATAAAAATTTCAAATAAAGCGATTTTTCGAAATTTGTACTTTTAAGGGAGAAGCAGGATGAATGTGAAATTCAGTGTGTACGTTTTAGGAAAATTATGATATTTTTGCTAATAGCGATATTTCTTAAATAATATGTGATGTTTTATTATTATAATTTTGAATCAAAACTAATTCTAAATACCACGTCTACTTATAGGGCATGTGTACAAATACCAAACAGCTGCAGTCAGAAATATGGAATTATGTGTACAAATTCCACTGTCTAATTAATTAATTTTAAATACGACGCCCACTTATAGGACGTTTTATTTTTGCTTGATTGCACTGTGTGTAATTTTTAAACTCAAGGAAATATAACCATATACGGACACCACTACGTGATAAAAGGCCAAAAAAGAGACGTGGCTCTCAGTTTTGCCCAAGGTCGTGCACTTTTTTATGGGTCTCAAAGATTTGGGGCCTCGGTGTAATTTTTGCAACAAAGTGATCATCTTCTCAGGCTCATAGCTTGCAAACCGTTTGGAATTTTGATTTAGTCTCTGAGGCAAAGTTGTAGCTCTTGTCATAAAGAACAAAAATTGTGAACATATAAAATCATCATGAAGGTCAAAATCGCAAAAAAACTTTAAAAAATTAATAGTACGAATTTTTGTAATAGATAGAAGAGTATTTCAAAATTTCGGGATATTTTTCACTTTTGCGGCTCCCTAAGCGCTACCTAAACGGTGTTAAGAGTCATTCCTAGGAAGTACATATGTTCTTGAAAGTTGTTTATTGAGATCTTAGGTGCATTTTTGTAGTTCATTGTTTCCTTGCATTTTGAACAGTTTGCTACCTATGGACCTGAACGGGAGAAAAAAGGTTAAAATAATACAAGTTTTTAAAGTTTTTTAGCGATTTTGAGTTTGATGATGCAGTTTTTTGATTTTTTTTCTTTACGACAAGAGCAACAACTTTGCCTCAAAGTTGATAAGAGCCTGAGAAAATGATCATTTTTTGCCAAAAATTAAGCCCCAAATCTTTGGGGCCCATATAAATGTGCATGATTTTGGACAAAACTGGGTGGTGTCCGTATATGGTTATATTTTTTCGTGTTTCACTGTGTAGTCCTTAACTATATAATATAGGGTCCGCCATCTACCGTTTTTTTTTCAACTATTCAACCGTTGGACTATTATTTGTGGGGTGCCCTCAGCAGCCATTTGAATGAAATTATTTTCCATTATTAACTGGAAGGATTGTACTTTCAAATAAAAAAAGAAATTTGAGAAAATATTCAGTAGTTTTTTATAGCATTTTCAAAAAAAGTTATTTGGCGGACCCTATATATCAACAACTAAGGAAAGGCTAAAGTCGGGCGGGGTCGACTATATGATACACTCCACTTTCTATCCGAATACAATTCAATTCAGTAAAAAAGTGAAAACGGGAATAATTTTTATGTTTCCTAATCACTGGCTAATATGACCTGGTCCAACTTGTCAAATCGAGCATAATATTTGTATCGGGACTATATCCAAACATGGAATGAAGTGACTAACTTTCTCAATAAGTTCTTCCAGTTGAAGTTTAACGTGTTATGCTCAATTTTAAGAAATTCTCTGAAAATACGTGGATTCTAGAGCGGAAAAATTTTGAAATTTTGAAGAAAATCTGTTAAAATATGTGGATTCTGGAGCGGAAAAATTCAAATTGGGAGCGAAATTTGTATGGGAGCTATATATAAATCTGAACTGACACATTTTTACTAACACATTTTTACTACAGGTGTTTCCAGTTGAACTATAAGATGTTTTGCCAATTTTGAAGAAAATCTGAAATATGTGGTATCTAGAGTGAAAAGGGTCAAATCGGGAGTGAAATTCGTATGGGGGCTATATCTAAATCTGAACCGATTTTCTTCAAATTAAATAGAGTTCGTCCTTGTCCCGAAAAACTTCGTTGTGCAAAGTTTCGTTTGGTTCTGGCTACAATTGCGACCTGTATCGTGATAACAACAATAGATGGACAGACGGACATTGTTAAATCGATTCAAAAAGTGCTAAGTCGATCGGTATAAATAACAATGGGTCTATCTCCCTTCCTTTTGGGTGTTACAAACAAATGTCCAAAGACATAATACTCTCGTGGAGTGTATAAAAAGGCTGCAATCTGTTAGATATTATTGCGATTTTTTTCATTCATTATTAGGTAAGAAAGTTTTCCTTCAGATCGGTTTCGGCCATTTTTAATTCCAACCTTTCACACAGTCAAGGGAGCATGCATATCGAATTTTAATCCATTATCTTACGCGTTCACAATGGACTATACACCTAATTTTACGATTCTACACAAAATCCAATTCAGTTCAACAACTTTACCCCAGTTTAGTAAAAATTTCCATCAAAGTAGAACAATTAAATAAGTATGAGTAAACTTTCCTTATTTCAAAGTCATAGTAAATAGTTCATTTACTAGAAATAAGGTAGTAAATTTACATGAAATCATTTTATTGGATCTAATAGAAAATTCTTACAATTTATTAAATTCAATACTTGCGTGAAAGAAAGTTTCCAAGGTTTCAAGTAAGAAAATTATAAAGAATTTTTTTTTGTATGGAAAAAAATCCATTTTCTTAAAATTAAACAAATTTATACCGAGTACTTCATATATTTAAGTATGTATAAAAAATCACTTCAAATTGTTTAGAACTATTCTTCAATATAATTCTAAGAAGCAATTCTCGTTCGTTTGCAGAGACTTATTTCTTAAATAATGCAAGTATTTTTCTAAACAACCACTGAAGGAGCCAATCTTGCCTTCGCAGCAATCATGGAGTAATAGCTCATCTCTTTATGGCAGAGGTTTCATGAAACTTATCTTGTCCTCAATTTGGGTAAATATTTACTTGATTTGAATAAAATTTTACTCAATTTTTGGATAATTTAAGCAAAATTTTACTTAGATTTAGTAAAAATGTACTGGGTTTGAGTAAAAATGTACTTAGTTTTAGGAAAATGTTACTTAAACTTAGAAAAAACTTACATGATATTAGGAAAAATTTACATTGATTTAGGAAAATTTCAGCCAAATTTTACTTAGATTTAGTAAAAATGTACTTGGTTTGAGGAAAAACTTACTGGAATTTTCCTCAGTTTGAGTAAATATTTACTTGGTTTGAGGAAAATTTAACTATAATCAAGTTCAAAGCATGTATTACTTTTACGGAAAAGTTTGAACTTGATATGAGTCCTCTGTCCTATGCATTTCCTGGCGATATATTTTTCCTTTCAAAAGTTACAGAATTAATTCGATTTGGAGCCTTTCAAGCATTTCCGAGTTTTTGAACTTGACTGTTTCTAACAAATATTAAAGTATCGAAAGTTCACAGTTGTTCGCAAACACTTTAAACACGTTTGAAAACGTAGGTTTGCCACGAACAACTAACAACATGTATAACACCCCTTTAACGAATATTAACATCGTAAGTTCTACTCCACAAAAGATGAAACAACAATTTACAAATTCGCAAAAATATCAACAATTAAAAACATCAAAGTTAGTACTAAATACAAACATTTATCAAACTATGTTCACGAAAGTTTCAAGTACATACCTCGAATATTACATAGTTTACATAGTTTTTTTAGCAAAATCTATTTTGAACGTTGTAGTTTAAGAAAGATTAAGAAAATTTCGCTTCACAACTAATAAAAACTATAAATATTAACAGCTGTTTACACATATATAGGGTTGCCATCTTCCACATACTCTTAATATTTAATGTATTGGGACAAACAAAACAAATCGGTTAAAATCTGGCGAATTGACTGGACCATTTCGAGAAATAACTCATTCAGCAAATGTTTCGATGAATGAAGTCAATTGTTTGACCCGATGCACAGTTTTACAGATTTGTAAATGAATGATTTCATATTAAAGATAAGATATCAATTAACAGAAAATAATATTTGTTTAGCGAAAAATGTATGAGTGATGTAACGGTACTTCAAACATTGCATTATTTGTAGGAAGACAAATTTGAGCTTAGCTATATCAGCACATGTTAACTTCAAAGTGTTGCAAAATTTTTGTTTCTTATCATATTTGAAAAACAAAATTTTGAATTATGCTATTAAGTGTAAGCAATGAAAATATAAATAATCTTAAACAAGTAAGGAAAGGCTAAAGTCGGGCGGGGCCGACTATATGATACACTCCACTTTATCGGAATTCAATTCAATTCAGTAGAAACTTGAAAACGGGAAGAATTTTTGTATATTTCCTAATCATAGGCTGATATGACCTAATGTAACCTGGTCCACTTTGTCAAATCGAGAATAGTATTTGTTTCGGGCTGTATCCAAACATGGAATGAAGTGACTAACTTTCACAATAAGTTCTTGCAGTTGAAGTAAAGAGTGATTTTTTTGAGGTTAGGATTTTCATGCATTAGTATTTGACAGATCACGTGGGATTTCAGACATGGTGTCAAAGAGAAAGATGCTCAGTATGCTTTGACATTTCATCATGAATAGACTTACTAACGAGCAACGCTTGCAAATCATTGAATTTTATTACCAAAATCAGTGTTCGGTTCGAAATGTGTTTCGCGCTTTACGTCCGATTTATGGTCTACATAACACTACTCAACAAATTGAAAAAAATTTCATGTACTCCGGATGCGATAATTTTTTCTGTGTAGATAACCTTGACATGAGCTCGAAAAACGCAATAAAAAATTTTTTTTTCGTTTGGTTTTTTTTTTATTATTTTTTTTTTAAATTTAAAAAATTTTTTTTTGGTTAATTTGTTTCGTCCGGCATAACTCGTGAACCACTAGCCCGATTTAATTGAATTAAATTTTAAAAAATTTAAAATTACAATTCCCTTAATCTATTCATATATTGTTTTCCTATACAAGCAACAGTTTCCAAGTTAAAAATGAATATATAAAGGAAAAAACTTATTTTTTGCCTAAAGATTTAATTTTTTTTTTTTTTTAAAATCCATAAAAAATCCAAAATGAAAA
This sequence comes from Polietes domitor, assembly GCA_947397865.1. NCBI lineage: Eukaryota > Metazoa > Arthropoda > Insecta > Diptera > Muscidae > Polietes > Polietes domitor. The sequence goes on from OX377619.1 coordinate 139,737,894, forward strand.
AAAATGTCAAATCTTATTACTTTTACGTAAAGTCACATAACCTATGAGCAAAATGAGACAAAGATCATGAAAATCGATGCACGCGTTTCGCTTTTATTCGCAATTGAGTAAAGGTATGAATTTCAAAAATTTAAAAAATTTTTTTTTTGGTTAATTTGTTTCGTCCGGCATAACTCGGGAACCAATAGCCCGATTTAATTGAATTAAATTTTAAAAAAATTAAAATTACAATTCCCTTAATCTGTTCATATATTGTTTTCCTATACAAGCAACAGTTTCCAAGTTAAAAATGAATATATAAAGGAAAAAACTTATTTTTTGCCTAAAGATTTAAATTTTTTTTTTTTTTTAAATCCATAAAAAATCCAAAATGAAAAAAAATGTCAAATCTTATTACTTTTACGTAAAGTCACATAACCTATGAGCAAAATGAGACAAAGATCATGAAAATCGATGCACGCGTTTCGCTTTTATTCGCAATTGAGTAAAGGTATGAATTTCAAAAATTTGCTCGACATATGCACAACTTTGTCTATGGTAAGGTTTTTTCTTTTTTTTTTGATTCTCAGAATTAACAAAACGGAATAAACAAAGGGTTATTTAATTTTTATGATTGCGTAAGCAAAGTAATAAACGCTAATAAATGTGCGTGAACAATTAAAAGGAAAAAAAGGTACTCTTACGATCCAGGAGAGTGGCGTCTTTTCATCGACAGCAACAAGCAGAGCCTTAAAGCAATTTTACTGCACAACGGCAACGAGAAACCTTCGATTCTAATTGCTCATGCCGTTGACACCAAGGAAACATACGAAGTCATGGACAATCTACTAAAGTGCCTTACCTATGAGAGGCACGATTGGAAAGTTTGTGCCGACCTTAAGGTTATCGGTATCCTTTGTGGATTACAAGGTCGATTCACAAAGTACTGTTGTTTTCTCTGCCTTTGGGACAGCCGCGATCGTCAACATCATTACACCAGGAGGAGTTGGACAGAAAGAGTTAACTTCATCCCCGGCAGCGACAACGTGAAATATACACCACTCATAAAAAAGGAAAATGTTTTTCTCCCACCTCTTCACATAAAGCTCGGACTCATAAAAAACTTCGTGAAAGCTATCAACAAAGATGGCGAAACGTTCGCCTATTTAAAAACCATTTTTCCTCACCTTTCATCGGCAAAGATTAAGGAAGGCGTTTTCGAATTTTCAAATTAAAAAGTTGTTGCAAGACCAACAGTTTGAGCACATTTTATCACCAAATGAAGCTGCAGCTTGGAACTCATTTCGGAAAATTGTTTCCGGATTTCTTGGAAACAACAAAAGCTCAAATTACAGAGAGATCGTCGAACAACTACTCCAAAATTATAAAAAAATTAGAGCAAATATGTCGCTTAAGATACATTTTCTACACTCGCACTTGGACTTCTTTCCGGACAACCTGGGCGATGTGAGTGACGAGCATGGCGCACATGTAACAAAAATTACTTGGATTGGTATTGCATTCAAATCCTCGCGAACGTTTGCTCATTTTAACTATCGCGTTCGTCGACACTTGTTGAATGAGTAAAATCGATCAATGAAGACCTATTTATACTGTGTATTGTTTAGTATTTTACTGACAGGTACTTATAAATGGGTGTATATTTTTTACGGTGGCTACATACCTGTTTCACCATGTGTGAGTCTTAAATTTTCCGAATAATGACCACCCTTAAATGTGGGTTGCATTTCTGTAAAAAAATCATACAGGTAGCCAACGGAAAACCCAAATAATTAAAAAAGTCCCCTTTCCTTTTTTCCTTTTAATTGTTCACGCACATTTATTAGCGTTTATTACTTTGCTTACGCAATCATAAAAATTAAATAACCCTTTGTTTATTCCGTTTTGTTAATTCTGAGAATCAAAAAAAAAGAAAAAACCTTACCATAGACAAAGTTGTGCATATGTCGAGCAAATTTTTGAAATTCATACCTTTACTCAATTGCGAATAAAAACGAAACGCATGCATCGATTTTCATGATCTTTGTCTCATTTTGCTCATAGGTTATGTGACTTTACGTAAAAGTAATAAGATTTGACATTTTTTTCATTTTGGATTTTTTATGGATTTTTAAAAAAAAAAATTTAAATCTTTAGGCAAAAAATAAGTTTTTTCCTTTATATATTCATTTTTAACTTGGAACCTGTTGCTTGTATAGTAAAACAATATATGAACAGATTAAGGGAATTGTAATTTTAAATTTTTTAAAATTTAATTCAATTAAATCGGGCTAGTGGTTCCCGAGTTATGCCGGGCGAAACAAATTAACCAAAAAAAAAAATTTTTAAATTTTTGAAATTCATACCTTTACTCAATTGCGAATAAAAGCGAAAAGCGTGCATCGATTTTCATGATCATTGTCTCATTTTGCTCATAGGTTATGTGACTTTACGTAAAAGTAATAAGATTTGACATTTTTTTTCATTTTGGATTTTTTATGGATTTTTAAAAAAAAAAATTTAAATCTTTAGGCAAAAAATAAGTTTTTTCCTTTATATATTCATTTTTAACTTGGAAACTGTTGCTTGTATAGGAAAACAATATATGAACAGATTAAGGGAATTGTAATTTTAAATTTTTTAAAATTTAATTCAATTAAATCGGGCTAGTGGTTCCCGAGTTATGCCGGACGAAACAAATTAACCAAAAAAAAATTTTTTAAATTTAAAAAAAAAATAATAAAAAAAAAACCAAACGAAAAAAAAATTTTTTATTGCGTTTTTCGAGCTCATGTCAAGGTTATCTACACAGAAAAAATTATCGCATCCCGAGTACATTTTGACTGTTGACTAGTGTAATCGACCAAGTGAGCAAACAATTAATGCGATTGTGACCAAGTTTCGCACTCAGTTTACTTTATTGGACATTAAACCAACAACACGAATGCGTACAGTGCGTACAGAAGAGAATATTGCGTCTGTTTCTGAGAGTGTTGCTGAAGACCGTGAAATGTCGATTCGTCGCCGTTCGCAGCAATTGGGTTTGTGTTATTCGACCACATGGAAGATTTTACGCAAAGATCTTGGTGTAAAACCGTATAAAATACAGCTCGTGCAAGAACTGAAGCCAAACGATCTGCCACAACGTCGAATTTTCAGTGAATGGGCCCTAGAAAAGTTGGCAGAAAATCCGCTTTTTTATCGACAAATTTTGTTCAGCGATGAGGCTCATTTCTGGTTGAATGGCTACGTAAATAAACAAAATTGCCGCATTTGGAGTGAAGAGCAACCAGAAGCCGTTCAAGAACTGCCCATGCATCCCGAAAAATGCACTGTTTGGTGTGGTTTGTACGCTGGTGGAATCATTGGACCGTATTTTTTCAAAGATGCTGTTGGACGCAACGTTACGGTGAATGGCGTTCGCTATCGTTCGATGCTAACAAACTTTTTGTTGCCAAAAATGGAAGAACTGAACTTGGTTGACATGTGGTTTCAACAAGATGGCGCTACATGCCACACAGCTCGCGATTCTATGGCCATTTTGAGGGAAAACTTCGGAGAACAATTCATCTCAAGAAATGGACCGGTAAGTTGGCCACCAAGATCATGCGATTTGACGCCTTTAGACTATTTTTTGTGGGGCTACGTCAAGTCTAAAGTCTACAGAAATAAGCCAGCAACTATTCCAGCTTTGGAAGACAACATTTCCGAAGAAATTCGGGCTATTCCGGCCGAAATGCTCGAAAAAGTTGTCCAAAGTTGGACTTTCCGAATGGACCACCTAAGACGCTCGTGGAGTGTATAAAAAATATGTGTGAAATCGGTTTTTTAGTAAAATGAAATGAAATGAAATTTTTTTAAAAATAAATTTCAATAGATTTTTACAAATAAATCAAAATATATTTTTATACACTCCACGAGAGTAATTTGTCTTTGTGCATTTGGAGGCGAGATAGACCCATTGGTAATTATACTGATCGGCCTAGAATCACTCGATTTAGCAATGTCCGTCTGTCCGTTCGTCTGTCTGTCCATCTATTCTTGTAATCACGATACAGGTCGCAATTGTAGTCAGAACCAAATGAAACTTTGCATAACGAAGTTTCTCGGGATAAGGACGAACGCTATTTAATTTGAAGAAAATCGGTTAAGATTTATATATAGCTCCCTTACCAATTTCGCTCCCAATTTGACTTTTTCCGCTCTAGATACCACATATATTAACAGATCTTCTTCAAATTTGGCCAAATATCTTATATTTCAACAAGAAACACACATGGTGAAAATGGGTCAGATCGGTTCAGATTTATATATAGCCCCATAAAATATCGCTCCCGGCTTGACTTTGCCCGCACCAGAAACGACGGATTTTCATCGAATTTCTTCAAATTGAGCATAACACGTTATACTTGAACTGGAAGAACCTACTGTGCAAATGGATCACTTCATTCCATGTTTGGATATAGCCCCGATTCAAATATTCTTCTCCAATTAACAAATTGGGTCAGGTCATATTAGCCTATGATTAGGAAACATACAAAGATCCTTCCCGTTTTCACTTTTTCACCGAATTAAATTGTATTCGGATAGAAAGTGGAGTGTATCATATAGTCGGCCCCGTCCGACTTTAGCCTTTCCTTACTTGTTTTTTGTTGTAAACATATTGGTATAAGAACTAGTTTTTTAATTTTTATATAATTTTCATAGATAACAAAATTTATTCTTCAAAAAAAAAATTCAATATCGTTAACACATCGAGATATATGACTGCTTGAATGAGCGCTCTTCAATAAAAAATTTCAAGGTTACTGGGTTGCCAAAGATTTCAAATTTTTAAAAAATAATTTGGTGTAAGAATAAAATTATTGTGACGCTCACCAATTTTCACCAAAATCGGAAAACCTTCGAAAATTTCTCGTCGGTTTAACTTGGAATTATTCCTATTTATGCAGAATGAGCTGTATGGCTTGAAATCTTTTTTTTTAATTATTATTCTTACTTTGTTTTTTTCAGCATTTTGTGAAGGAGACTTGGGGAATTAATTATGAATCATTACACAATCGAACAACGTACACAAATAATTGAATTTTATTTTTCAAACCAACAGTCACAATTCACAATTCGGTAATGAACTATGAAGCCCATTTCCTATTAAATGGCTATGTCAACAAGCTAAACTGCACGATTTGGGCTACAGAAAATCAAAGTTCATCAGCGACAATCACACCCACTTAAGTGTACTGGTTGGTGCGGTGTTTTTTTTTTTGAAATTTTGCGAAAAGTTATGGAAAAAAGCTCAAAAGAGCACGTATGTGCGAAGCAGAAAATGGACATCGCTTACAGGATATCATTTTTCAAAAGTTATAAACCATTTAAACCATATATCTCATTCTGCACCACCCTGTAGAATATTTTGTTATAAAGGCGTGGTCTTCATCTAACTCTACTCATTACCTTCCCATATGTAGTGCGTCTCATACTGCAAGGTTAGTCAAAATTTTCGAGGTAAAGTAGCGATTGGCTTAGAAGATATGGTATTTGGTATTTCCATTGAATTGGAGAACAATCTTTGACGCTTGCCGTTGACGGAAACTTTCCCTTTTTTAATAAATATGGACCAACGATGCCATACTGAGTTTCTGTGGACGTGCCGATGCCTCGTGAATCTCTCGTAGATATTTCGCACTCCACATGCGACAATTTTGCCTGCTGACATGTCTATTGAGCCAAAAATAATGTTGACAGTAAAATAGGCGTAGTGTATTATGACATTATCGGTACAAAGCATGACTTTCAAAATAAATTCTGTTGCCAGTCTTGGCTGGTGGCAAACCAACCTGAGCACAATTGTTAACAGCGTTGCCAGATTTGACTAATTTATAAGCATTTAATCGTTAAATGGAACCCAAAAAAGCCGTCCGATATTTGTCCACAGAGTCTTGCATGGTTTGTTCTGAGCAAGAACTAATACAAATAAGAATAACTAATAAGAATATTATTTACAAGATACAATCCAAAGAGAAACAAATTAAACATGATTGCAAAAAAAAATAATTCAAAAAATCCGTCAAGTATTCTTGTTCACCTATTGCATTTACATATTAAGATTCTATGTTGTTTTGTTTCGCTCCGGTTTCATTTTCATAATCCTTGTGCCACCACCGCTCGATGTGACCTTGCCTATTTGCCATTCTTGGCCAGATATGATTCACCTTTAGTGGAGTTTGATTACCTCGCTCATTCCTCGGGAGGGACGGAGGGCCCATTCATCGCAAGCATCATTTATCATCTCCATCATCAGTCATTTTCTTGGAATATTGCCAAAAATTGCCCTTACAACTGGTCAACAATAAACTGAAGACACACTCGCTCTATGGACTATGGATATGGCTATCATTTGCTGCAGACCTTTGGCTGCAGGCTTTAGGCTGGCAGGAGGAGTCCTGCGGACCTACTCACCTGAGCTGCCAAGATAACATCTCCGAAGGACTCCTTTAACATGACCCCCGAACACTCTCTCACACACACACCATAATGCACATTTGCTGATGAATATGACGATGATGATCATCATCATCATCATTATCACACTCTCAGTACAACTGATGTTGCCTTAAGAAAGTTTTTCTTTAACACATTCATTTCGCTTCTTTTGTGCTTTTTATGATAGTCTTTTTGTCTTTTTTTGTTCTTCTTCTTCTTTCATTCTTGTCTCTGTTTGCATTTTCATTCGGTTGAACAGACGAACACTTGCGAACAATACAGCAGCCAACCGACCAAAACTTTTTCACTCTCCAGTGAACAAACACACTATTTTGAATAGAGCAGCAGACAAGAGGAACTAAATATGGAAGCGTATCATTGGCACTGGCTGTGCCAGTGGCAGTGGTAACCCATCCAGGACACTCACACACACTCAATGCTCATGTGGTAACACAGTGCAACAGAGATTTTGTAGCATTTGTATTTTGTTGTCAATTCCAGGGACTGGGGCTGGACTGGTTCTAGAGATCCAACATGAAAACCATAACACCGGGAAGTGATTGTGTCCCGAGGACACTGTGTCCTGGGTTTCTTAGCAAAGCAATAACACCGTGCGGCAGCACTTTTTGGAGCTGAACAAGACCATATATACGTCATATATGGTCGTGTACTCAGTTTTCCATTTGGAGATCATTTCTCCTTTTTACAGAACTTTTAATTTCCAAATGATAAAGATGTTTTATTAATTTATGTTTATACTTTACCGAGTCGTACGAAGGCGATATGAGTATCAAATGAAAGAGAAGAATATCCCTTAAAAATAGTTTTAATATCATGGAATGGAAAAAGTGTGGCAGAGTTGCCACGTGAAACATTCAAGCATAACACCGTGCGACAGCACTTTTATTTTCCATATCATATATAGATGTTTTAATAATTTATTTTGATACTAATCCGAGACATACGATGACGATATGTACATCAAATGAAAGGGAAGAATATACCTTAAATATAATTATAATATCATGTTTCTATCTCTGTAAGTTTAGAGTTATCAGCCAGTTCAAATATCCCCCTTAAAAATGAAAATAAATAAATTTTAACTTTTTAGGGGAAAACTTCAATTAGTGATTAATATTAAACAAATACAGACAGATGCATGGAGCTTGAAGTATTTTTAACAGGTACTCTTATCTATCATTTGATATCCATATCGACTTTGTACGACTCGGAAAAGTATGAAAATAAATTGTTAAAGCATATACATATATCCTTTGGATATTAAAAGTCCTATAAAAATGAGACAAGATCACCGAATGAAAAGCCGTTTACAGAGCTTTTCTATACACAATTTGTAGTTTCATGTGTATATCTGTGGTCTTGTTCAGCTCCAAAGAAAAATTGTAAAATTGTTGCACAGTGTAATCCCACAAAGATTGAGAATATATATCGAAACTTCATAACAACAAATTCGGAATAAATAAATCTGGTGAAGGAGTTGAGGTTAGAAGTTGTTTGGTCCTTTCGTCTCCTAAAGTCTTAATAATTAATTTCTTAAAGAAGTCCTTGACGAACAAAATTAGTATCAGTGAGGTCCTAATTATGGTTGCCCAGTGTACTTTCACATGCCACTGTGTCAAATTCGGAATAAATAAATCTGGTGACGGATTTGAGAGTAGAAGTTGTTTGGTCCTTTCGTCACTCGTCTTGTTAGGTCTCGGGGATATTCAAGGATATTCTAAAACCACACCTAAAGTCCTAATAATTAATTTCTTAAAGAAGTCCTTGACGAACAAAATTAGTATCAGTGAGGTCCTAATTATGGTTGCCCAGTGTACTTTCACATGCCACTGTGTCTAAGTGTATGGGTGTTGGGGCGTGTGTATATGTGTGCACTATATTATGAACCACATACACATGTGCTCGGGCATGCAAGTGTTCCCAATTGTTACCAAATTCCCCATAAATTCGTACTTTTTATATTTTCATTACTCTGTTCCAAAGATTTCATTTCGTTTAGTTTCGTTTTTTCCTGGAGGAGGCAGGGTATTCTTCTTCTTCTTCCTTTTTGGCCTGGCAAGACATTCAGTTCGGTCGTTCGGTTTGTTGTTTTTATGCACCGCATGCATTCAACTACATCCACACATATTATTTTCTTTATTTCCTTTTTTCATTTCCTTGCGAATGAAGTGAAAACATACTCGCATACATACACGCGGGCAAAACGCAGGGAAATTTCGTAAAATTTGTGGAAATTGTAAAAGTGCAACACTTGGAGTTTGAAAGTTTGTTCTTTTATCACTCGCTCCGCCTCGTACTTTATCGCTTGCACCACAAACTTTTTGCTCTTGCTTAAGTGAAAAAATGAAAGAAAAAAAGAAATAGTCGGTAAAGTTTGTTGTGCTGTAACACCATTTAGATTTGCATTATGGGTTTTGAACTACTTGAACTCGCAGCTGAGGGAGTGCGAGATTGCATCTCCCAGGCGTTTTGTGGGGGACCAAATCTCAGCTACAGTGGTGTAGTTGGCGGGCAAAATAGATTTGTTGCCTATAATTGCAATCCCATCACGTAATGAATTCCATCCGGACACATGTTATGTGTCATGTTCTTTATCGTTCTTCTTATCGTTTTTCTTGGCTGATGTTATACCATAGGATTTTCTTCTGCCACATATTTTTGCTGTGGATAAGTATCCGAAGTATACATAGATTCATTTAGACTCTCCTTGGACTACTATAGAGCCAATCGTTGCAATTTTTATGATATTTATTTTGTATTATTAATTTGGCCGGCTTATGTTTTGATGTTTCGGGCAAAATGACATAACCGGTAGGACAATCAAAACCAATTTAAAGTTCAACCCCTTTATGAAGAACAAGTAAAAAGGCGTTAAGTTCGTCGGGGCCGAATCTTATATAACCTCCACCATGGAGTGCATTCCACAGTATTACCGGCAGACTAGAGACTGTCGACATTACGCAGAAGTGCACTACCATATTAGGAGAATTCTTCATTATTATAATATTAATAGTCCTCCACTATATATATTTAAAACTTCAAGTGTAATCGAAAAGTGCACCTTAGGTAGGAGTCTTCAAAAATGTGCCCTAAATATTATTTCCCTCAAGACCTATTTTCTCCAGTTGCAATTTCTTCATAGCAATTTGATAGGAGAAGTTCTAATATTGAAGATCCAATATTTCATGATTTCAGCTACAGCTTGGTACTGCTACCACTTCCTTTTCCATTTTGAGACTAAAAGTACGAATTTAGAAAAATTCGTACCACTTATTTTCCGCATCTATGCAGTCAGGCGAGAGCTAATACTTAATAGCATAATTCCAATTTTAATCCCATTTACATCCTGAAGATACAAACATCGAAAGATCTCTTCACTCTTCGTGTCTACGCAGTCAAAGAAATGTATAGGCTAGGACATTTAAAATATTGAATTTGAATAATATTAATTTTGATTTTCAGGTTTATGTTTGACATTTGCAAAATCGGACGCTATGCGCCCGAACAAAATCGGGAAATATTAAAAACTTACTTCCTGAGTACAAATTCCGTGGGAAATTGTTGAGAAGAGATCCGCCTTCAGTCCAGCCTTACTGACTGACTGACTGACTTATCATTAACCAGCCCCCAGACCAAACGGCTGAAGCCAGGGTCATGAAATTTTCAGGGTAGTTCCCAAATATGACGCAGACGTCGACTAAGAAAGGGTTTTACGAAATTCGTACTTTTAGGGGGTAAAATGGGACAAAAAGGGAAAAACATCGAAACTTCGTCCTGACCAAACTGTAGTAGCTAGAATCATGAAATTCGGTGTGTTCCTTGCTGTGACCATGCAGACGAGCTACAAATTGGGATTTTTCGAAATTTGTACTTTTAAGGGGGGAAAGAGACAAAAGGAGATAAAAATGGTACCAATTTAAGAATTGCAGCTAGAATCGTGAAAATCTGTATTTACATTTCTTTGCCAACGTAGACTTGCAATATAAATTGATTTTTCGAAATTTGTACTTATAAGAAGTGAGCGGGACAAAATGGGATAAAAATGATACCAACTAAAGTATTACACCTAGAATCGTGAAATTTGGTATATAAATTCCTCTACCCATATAAAAGCGAAGTAAAATTAGATTTTCGAAATTTGTACTTTTAGGGGCGTGTGAGACAAAAAGGGATAAAAATGGTACCTATTAAAGTATAACACCTAGAATCGTGAAATTTGTTATGTAAATTCCTCTGACCATATAAAAGCGAAGTAAAATTGGATTTTTCGAAATTTGTACTTTAAAGGGCCAGCGGGACAAAAAGGGATAAAAATGGTACCAACTAAAGTATTACACCTAGAATCGTGAAATTTGGTATGTAAATTCCTCTGACCGTATAAAACGTAAGTAAAATTGGATTTTTCGAAAATTGTACTTTAAAGGGGCGTGCGGGACAAAAAGGGATAAAAAAGCGAAGTAAAATTAGATTTTTCGAAATTTTTACTTTCAAGGGGTGCGCGGGTCAAAAAGGGATACAAGTTGTGAAATTTGGTATGTAAATTCCACTGACAACGTAGTAGCGCAAATCTAAATGGATTTTTCGAAATTTGTACTTATTAGGGGTGAGTGGGACAAAAAGGGATACAAATTGTACCAACCAAAGTATTGGCTACAATCGTGAAAATTGGAGTGTAAATTCCTCTGGCAATGGATAAAAGTAGTACCAACTAAAGTATTCACAATTTAGAAGCGCTAATCTAAAATATTTTTTCGAAATTTGTACTTATAAACGGTGATCGGGATAAAAATAATACCAACTAAAATCGTGCAGCTGGAGTTGCGAAATTTGGAGTGTAAATTCCCTGATGCGCAAAATGGATTTTTTTTGAAATTTGTACTTATAGGAGGTGAGCGGGTCAAAAAGGGATAAAAATGGTACCAACTAAAGTATTGCAGCTATAGTCGAGAAATTTGGAGTGTAAATTCCTCTGACAACGTAGACTTGCAACAGAAATGGATTTCTTGATTTAGTATGTAAATTCCTCTGACCACGTAAAAGCGCAGTAAAATTGGACTTTCGAAATTTGTACTTTTAAGGGATGCTCGGGACGAAAAGGGATAAAAATTGTGTACAGTCCTTTAATTACTTAAACGCGGAACATAAATGGATATTTCAAAATTTGTGCTTAAGCCAACGATACGTCCCGACAAGAAATAAATTTGTTACCAAATAAAGTACATATTTTAAGGGGAAGCAAAATCACATGTTACCTATAGTGGTTTTTCAAAATGTGTACTTCTTGGGAAAGACGTGCAAAAGTTATAAAGTAGCTGGCTGCATCTAGAAACATGAGATCGAGGTAGATATATGTGGTTGTAATTTGTTGTTCAAAACTTGGTAGAAAATGAAAATGAAAATAAATAAATAAATTCGCGTGCGAAGCAGCGGGTACTGTTAGTTCTAAATAAAAGCTTTAAATGGCCCACCCTATACACACCGAATTTCATTATTGTTCCTGGGGCCATTTGGTTGTTACCATTTCTATTCTCATTCGCCCCATTTTCCGCCTAAAAGTACAAATTTCGAAAAAATCATCTTTGTTTCGCATCTTCACAGTCAGATGTACATTCTAAATTGCATGTGTCTAGCTGTTTTCGTATCATTGGTACCATTTTTATCCCTTTTTGTCCCATTTCGTCCGCTTAAACTTTTATTGACTTTTATAGACTTCAAGAGGACTGACTGTACGCAACGAATTTTAAGTTTAATAGTCTTAATATTAGGGACATTTTCAGTTCTTGTTTTCAATCCCAACCGATCTGCAATCATTTTGTTCGACGGCTAGCGTCCTTTCAACAGACAGACGTACATGGCTAGATCGTCTTAGAATTTTACCAAGACCCAGAATATATATATACTTTATGGAGTCTCAGATGAATATTTCAAGGTGTTACAAACGGAATGACAAAATCAATATACCCTCATCCTTAGGTGGAGGGCATAACAATTGGATATTCACGACTCCTGAGGACCGCTTCAAATGTCAAGTAATCATGGAGTGAGCATTAGCAATCGTGGAGTGAGCTCCTAATGACGAAGCATTTGCAATCGTGGAGTGAGCTCCTAATGATGAAAGTATCATGAAACGTTTGACGATTATTTCATTTTATCATTTTTAAATGCGATCTGCATACACTGAAGCCAAAATATTTATTTGAAGTAGTGGGGATGATTTCCTTAGTACTTTAGCAAATTTTTAAATTTTAGTGAAAAAAATCCATATGTAAAATGTAATTCTTTATATATATGTTTGGAGTCTTGGTTGGTATCAGTCCATAATTTTCAATTTAAAAGTGTGACTGCTCGAAATATTCTCATGATTGAGTTTAGGTTGCCGAATTATTGTTTACCAACTTTTATGCGATTTTTTGTCTTCCCTGGAGCCTCCTGATGTTGTTAAAATACTGCCTAAGTAACTGAAGGTAGGAACGTCCTCAATATTTTGCACATTTATTTGGAGTTGTTTTTATTCACAATACTTTGTTTTCTGCAATGTGGATTTTCAGGTCGGTTTTACTAGCTTCATGCTGTATTTTTAATATTTGGGCTTGCATGTCACTGAACGTGTGCGTTAGTAAGCAAATTTCCTGTGATCCTGCTAGGACTTCAATATGATGCTATCGAACACAATATTAAATAGAAGTGGATAAAGAGCACATCCATGCCTTACACCAGCCCTTATTGGTATAGGTTCGCTAGCACAACCTTGATGGGAGATTCTATAGCTTACGTTATTCTACACCTTTTTCAATTGTAATTCAAAATACATCACTTCAAATTCAAAAGACACCAGTTGAAATTCAAAAATTCCATTTGCAATTCAAAAAATATCACTTGAAATTCAAAACTCGTCATTTGTAATTCAAAAGACACCATTTGAAATTCAAAACTCATCATTTGAAATTCAAAAATTATTCCATTTGAAATTCAAAAGATTCCATTTGAATTTCAAATGATATTTTTTGAGTTTCAATTGATATTTTTTGAATTTCAAATGGAATTTTTGAATTTCAAATGGTGTCTTTTGAATTACACTTGAAAATGGTGTAGAGGGCTTTTATGAGATCTCTTATTCCATTGGGTGTTCCCTTACACTCAAGAGCTGAGTGTGACAGTGTGTCGAAAGCCTTCTCGAAATCTATAACGACTAAGTATAGCGAGGATCTCCATTCTACTGACTGCTCAAGAATTATCCGGAGACTGTTTGTATGATATTAATTCATTTTAGGCGAGGCTTAACCGTACATAAGACCTCGTTTCCATCCATGCCAAACATTGATTTCATGACATAGTTTTGCCAATGACATTGTTTCTCTATTTCTATGTAGTTTGTCAAGTCGTCATTACCATGATGCTTGCTGTGACTAGAAAATTCTTCGAGAAAGGATAATATGAATACAAATTGATAGCATAAAGCTGTCAATGTGGCCTTCGACCTTGTCTTTTCGCCAACTAAGTTTGTTTTATTTCCTAGTTAAATCCTTCCACCGCACGGTGGGCCCGAGGACCTGTTTTTGAGCCAAAAAGAATTGGTATACCTTTAAAATATCGTACATGTAGTTATGCTGCTTACCAAAGTCGTCAATAAAAATTTTGAATTCCCACGCCCACTTGCAAATTACCAAAAATACCTTGGGCAACATGTAGATCTTTGAAATGTCGTACATGTATTTATCGTGCTTACCAAAGTTGTCTGGAAAATTTTTAGACGATCAACCTACTGCAACACCCACTTACAGATAGATATTTGAAATGTATTGCAGTTATCCTGATGGTTGCTTTTTTTTTAACTTTCTCCCATCTTTATGTCCAGTGCGATTTATCGTATTTGTAGTTATTAAACTTTTGATTTCTCGAACAGCAAGATTTAGTATCTCGTATAACTGCTCGAGAATTAAAAACGATTTCATGAGGAATTTCAGGAATTTAAGAATAATTTGAAGAAAATAACAATTTTAACTAATTACTAGATGTAAATTTCGGTTATTAAACCCTGATTTAACAATGTCATGCATTAAAATTTCAAAAAATGGATTAATGTTGTTTGTATGTATTGTTGGGCTGTTATGTTGTCTGTGTTTTGGTTTAAGAACAAAGGTTGTGCTGAAATCTTCACCAGAACCCAAAAATAGCAACAAAGCTAGTGAGACCTTTATTGTTGCAGCTAAAAGTTGATTGCTGGATTAATGTATTCATTTCGAAAATAAAAATAAAATAAGTAAAACTGCAAAAACTTTGAAAAATCTTGCCCGGCTACAACATACCACTAGACACGTTTAAAAGTAGTTGAAATTTCCTTCAAAACAATATATAGCACATTAAAATCACTCAAGTAGTTCAACAGTTACAGGCGATTGAATGAAATAAAAATAATTTCTATCTTTTTCCAAAAATAGTGTATACGGTTTGCATTTTCCCGTACTTTTTATTTCCCGGGACACGAGAATTATGTTTTCAATTTCCCGGGATATCGCGACAGGACGGGAAATCGTCAACATATTGTTATCCGAATAAAACATTCGAACTTTAATAACATTACAAACA
Source organism: Polietes domitor (assembly GCA_947397865.1). Taxonomy (NCBI): domain Eukaryota; kingdom Metazoa; phylum Arthropoda; class Insecta; order Diptera; family Muscidae; genus Polietes; species Polietes domitor. The sequence goes on from OX377619.1 coordinate 139,752,963, forward strand.
TTTGGAGTGAAACAAACTTATAATGCCCTATTCCACGATTTGATGCAGAGTATTTTTTAAATTAAGAGGGTTTTTGAAATATAAAAAAATTTTAAATCAGATAACCCATTTAAAGACTCATAAGAAAGTCTATTTCTAATTTTATTGGAGAAAGTGAGCGGGATAGAGAACGATATTATATACTCGAGAGTTGTATTGTTAGTAAATCGTTACTTTCATATCAGTTCACTTTCCTGTAGCTTCGAAAACCCAAATTTATATTTTGAGACAGTAATATGGCCATTTTAATTTATTATATTATTATTATTATTTATTTATTATTTATTACATTATTGCTTATTTTTTTTTAATTAAAAAAATCACATTTAAACTTATTAGTAAAATTGTGTACGATTTCTCCACAGATATTAGCATATCAAGACTTCATTCATAAAAATATCAAAAATGTTGAAATTGTATTATCTCAAAATATTTATAACCTTATTGTAGCCTTCTATTCTGTTATATTCAGTTCATATTAATTATATTGAATTACTATATTCAAGTTAGAAGATTTATATCGTCTAGCTGACACATATCTTATTAAAAGTATCCTTTTTTAAATTATTTTGTACCTTTTATAATTTTATTGTGAAGAAGTGGTGAAAAAATGTGCAAGAAATATGTAAAACTTGCAGCAGAATTCCCGCGGGAATCCAGTAAAAATTTCCCGGAATACGGGAAACTGAAATATGCAAATTCCCCTAATACGTATTTAAAAAAAAAATAGAAAATTTTTAATGAGAAGTATACATACACAAACTTTCAAAACAATCGCAGCTATCGAGGTCAGAAATCGTACCGCTTGACATGGAATGAATCATATATTCTAATCACTTTTTACCAGATATGGTGGCTATATCTAAATCTGAACCGATTTGCTTCAAATTAAATAGCGTCCGTCCCTGACATGCAAAAATTATTTGTGTCATGTTTCGTTAGAATCGGGCAATAATTGCGACCTGTATCGTGATTACAAGAATAGATGGACGGACGGACAGGAAGACAGACAGACGGACATGGCTAAATCGATTCAAAAAATAATAAACGATGAGTCTATCTCGTTTCCTTTTGGGTGTTACAAACAAATGCACAAAGACAGTATACCCTGTGGTGTAGGGTGTAATTCTAATCTAGAAACTTATAGAGTAAATATGAGCACAACACTTTAACATTTGTTGATCTAAATCTGCTCAATTTTATTGATTCATTTTTGTTCCGAATCTTAACAAATTGGTATACGTTTATGTGAAAAGTCATTCAATTTCTTGGATTCAAAGTAAAGACATGTAATAATGCATGTAAAGTATACAATTTATATTAAAAGAAGGGTGGCGTATGATTGTTATTAATTGATTTAATATCACTCATACGCTGAAGTGTGCGCGGGCAATAGTTGTCATACAATAGCGACACGCGTGTAAAAAGACCGAATTAAATAAACTAACATATGTATTTGGTCTACATGGCCGCTCTCTAGAGATAACATATTAATTAAGTTATATTACCACACTACTCCTACTGTGCTATGAAAAATAATTAAGCCGGCTCTCTCGTCAAGGTCCTATGACTGACATGTGTATCAATGTTTTCTCGGATTTTCTTTCTTCATGTAGTACCACCACATAACTATTGTACGACTACTGCCGGTTACGAAATAATAAGGAAGCTTTAGAGCGTCTTGGACATTTAGGGTACTGTCATGCCTTTTTCCTTACTTAATATTTGAAAATTCAATTAAAATTTGAATTAAATAGGAAAAGGAGTCGATAGTCTGTGAAGTTGTCATCATAATACTGGCTACTTAATCCATCGAAGCAGGAGACAATAATGGCCTTCGACCTTGTCTTTTCGCTATCCTCGTTAAATTGTTTCCCCGTTAAATCCTTCCATCGTTCTAAGTAAGGACTTTTTATCCTCTAGATAGGTGTTATTGTAAAAGCTTGACCTTTTTACATATAAACCCTGTTTTGTTTTCCTGGAACTCCCCACAAACCACTGTTGCCACATGAGCCCATCAAGGCGGGGATGTTTGCTCCCTGCCAAGGGGAGCAGTGGCTGGAAAGTTATGTTTGTTTTGAAAAACAAAAAAGGAAAAGAACACTTATGTATATCTTCCAGTTGTCGTTATCGTCGCTCTGTTGTACGGATACTTTGCAAGCCCCAAAATGTACCCAATTGGAAAATATTAGTTGATGAAAAGATTCGGTGTCGTTGTTTTTTCTTTTTTTGTTCTGTAAATTTTGTTTAACCTACATTTGTTTGTCTGTCCGTCCGTCTTTCTGCCTCTGGAACAGTGTTTGTGTTGGATTTGGTAGGCAAGGGGGGGCGTATGGGGCAGGGTATCTGTGTGAATTGCCAAAGTTCTTGTTGGCGTTGGACATACAGCAAAAAAAGTTTCATTTCTCGGGAAAACTTTCACAAACTGCTGAATGGAAATAAAGTTAAGTTGATGTGCCTTTTTTCGGCTTTGAACCGCACACAAACACCCTCGCTTTTGCGTTTGTCCCTTTTGTCGGCTGTTATTGTTGTTGTCCTGGAGTTTGTGCGGGTTTTGACTTATTTGTTGCAGTTGTTCATTCTTTATCATCGTCGTCGTTGTCGTTTTCGTCATCGTCCCTCATCAGCGTTTTCCATTTCCATTCTTTCCATTTTTGCTTGTGGTTTTTTTGGCGAGTCGGCCCATTTTAACTTTGTATTTTAAATTGGTAATTAAAACATGTGTAATTAATGAGAGTTGCTTTTTATGCCGGGCAGCTTTTGATTCCAGAGTCATAATTTAAATGGTGAAACTTTACTTCCGGGCGCCTGCCAGCCAGCCTGCCTGCCTGCCTGCCGCTCTTCTTGGCACTGCGTAAAATCGCAAAAAAAGGAATCACAAAAAACGATGAAAATATTTTGCATGCTCTGCTGGATGTTTATTAGGATGGGTTGAGTGCTGCGTTGCTGGCGTAAATAATCTAATATTAAATCAATAGAAAAGGCGAAAATTATTGAATACAGAAAAAATAAAAATCAGTGTCCGAAACCTTAAAATTAATTACTGATCCATAAAATCAATAATCACACCAAAATTTTGTTGAGGATTTTTTTTAATTTTTTTTCTTAAAATTCCAATTCCCTTCAAACGTATCTTTGATATTTGAAATATAATTATGTCAGTATATGTTCGGTCGAGCTAGATTAAAAATTAAGAGTAATTATTATGGTTATTGAAAGTTTGGTTGGTGCCATTTTAATCCTCCTTTCACCACGTTTGCACCCTAAAAATTTGAATTTGCAAAAATTCCTTTATTTTAAAGTTTAAAGTTTAGGTTCGTTGATTGGTGGGGTGAGAGTAAGAGGGCACTCATCGGGTTCAAAGATGAGGGAAAAGGGTTAAAGATATACAAAAAGCGCCATAAGTGGCTCGGAGTCGACCCGATAGGGGTTAATCATAAGACCGATCAACATTTTTCCCCTATCCCCACTCGTTAGGGGGCTCCCATACAAAAATTATTTTTTTTATAAAATTTGTTCCCACCGCTCTTACTGGCCCAAGGAGACCGCTATGATCTACCGCCAATATTTTTTCAACCCCCGCATTTTCTCCGAACCGAGTTACCTCCTATCTTCAATCCTTAGGGTGGTCCCCATACGAATTTTTTTATTTTTTATAATATTTGTTATGACGTTAAGGCCCAAAACTGCCCTGGAGTCGCTCATAGTTCGGTTAAATGTAAGACCGACCTCCACTAGTTTTTCCCTCCCCAACATTGGGCACAAAAACTAACTTTTATAAAATTTGCTCCCACCACTCTAACTGCCCCAAGAACCCCTAGTGTAGTCAAATGTATAACCAACTCCCAATATTTTTTCAGTCCCAATATTTTCTCAGAACGTACCTACCCTCTATCTTCAACCCTTAACCCATCAGAGCCCAGCCAAATTATTTTTTTGACGTTTCTTACTGTTCACTGTTCGATTAATCGAATACTGGGTCAAAATGGGTCCCCTCACATTTTTTAATTTTTTATTTTTTTTTTTTAATAAAGGAACAACACACCTAAATGGAAGACATATAAGACTGTCTGTCTGCCACCACCCACATTTTTTGGCTCATGAATTTTTTTCCGAACCTCACAAAATTAGGGTTTCTAGCATATCAAAATCGATAAGTCGTGCACTATCCCACCCCTAATACACATACAATATGGATATCAAATGATAGAGAAAAATGTCTGTTAAAATATTAAAAATTACATGTCTCTATCTGTATTAGTTTAGCATTAACAACGATTTCAAAATTTTCAGCTTAAATAGTAATACATTTTAAATTTTTGTTAATAATAAACTAATACATATACGAGCATTATATTTAAAGTATTTTTAACAGATATTTATCTCTTTCATTTGATACCCATATCGCCTTTGTGTGACTCCTTAAAGTATGAAAATTCAATAAATCATCTACCTTTTCCTTTGAAAAATAAAAGTCCTGTAAAAAAGAGAAAGGATCACCAAATGTATATTTGAGTACACAGTTTTTCTACATACGATCTCTAGTTTCACATGTACATTATCTTGCTCAGGCCTAATCAAATAAATGTAAAATTGTCGCACGGTGTTACCTCTCAGCACATAAAAAAATAAAAATCAATTCGCTATCTAAGCTATAATTTTTCGCCCATCCCATTATCATCTAACATGACGTCGCAGAAATATTTCAATGGAGCAGCACTAACTCCGAAGCAAAGGATGCTTAAATGGCAGAACGTGGAGTGGTGGATGTTGCGGGGGGTGAGGTGGCTATTTTCAAGTTGTTGATTAATCACATTTTGCAAATTCTAGATAAATTGTGGCAATAATGATGTTGGCGAAGTTGTTGTTACATAAAATCACTGTGGTTGGCCCACATAATATTATATATCTCCAGCACAGCACAGCAGAGCACAGCACCAGGCCAGGCAATGTGCGTTGAGAGACAGAGGATGTATGTCTGTTGCCGGCAACAAGTGGTTGGTGGGTGGTTGGTTGGTTGGCTGGTAAGTTTATGTGTGGTTGCCACTTATGTGAGCGAGCATAAAGTGCATACAGCAGCAACAGCATCAACAGCAGACAGATTTGTGTAATAAAGCCACCAGGAATGCTCTAATTTTGCCAAACACTGCAACTGTTGTAGTCTGACGGACAAACTGACGGAAACAATGCCGTTGAAATGCCATTTACGGGGGATGGTATATTGGGCTTGTCACAGTTCAACTTGCAAGAGTTCATTTCGAGGTCATTGCCAACTAATGGCACACCATGCCACCAGCACACACCCACACATGCTTTCTAAAGAATTTGATTTTTCGCTTATTGTTTAATTTTGAAAAAAAAAAAAATTAAACAAATTCAGCATTCGTGCCCATATTGAATAGCAAATATTGTCGACTATCTTGGGATGGGGTAGAACAATTATAAGAATGTGCGTCGGTACATTGAACAAAACCATATACATGTGAAACTGGACTATTTTCTTCATTTTACAGGACTTTAAAATTCGAAAGGATATAGATGTTCTTATAATTTATTTTCATACTTTTTCGAACCATACAAAGGCGATATGGATATCAAATGAAAGAGAAGAATAACTGTTAGAAATACTTTCATGCGATTTTTAGAATTATGAAACTGAATTTTTGTCTCAGAGTTCATATGTCATCGAATCTAGCTCATTAACTGAAAATAATATAAATCAAGAATACTCATGGGGATCTTATGTCTCACGAAAAATGCATATTGGGACTATATGTTCCCGGATAAAAGGACGAATTCAGTATGTAGAACATAACACAGTACAACACGAAAAACAATTACGGGGTTGCGACAATGGATTCCGAAAGAGGAGACTAAAATAATATACGTGTGTCGGCGTTTTGACAGCTCATATCGGAATTTCATTTTATAGACGGTTTAAGTTTCCCAGCTCTAGCGTGTTCTTGCAGCCGATCGGTATATAAAACTATGTTTTCTTTACACCTGAGTTGTAGGGTATGTTCAGCAACATTGTAGACAATGGTATGGCTAATATTTTTATTGAACTTATTAACCCTCTAACTCTCCCTTATAACGGTACTTTTTGGCTTTATTCTAATAAATTGTAAAAACACCCTTAGATGGGAGAAGTGTAGGTATGTTTAGGGAAAATGTTAAGGGGAAAATTAATGGGGGTCAGTCTTACACTTCTTCCCTTCCTGCCGAATTTGAAGAAAATCCGTTAAGGTATGTGGTTTCTACAGCGGTTTACCACAAATTGGGAGCGAAATTTGTATGGGAGCTATATCTAAATCAGAACCGATTTAGCATATATTTGTCACAGATGTTTCTAGGTAAAATATGAGGTGTTGTACCAAAGTTGATCAAAATCTGTTAAAATTTACGGTTTCTAGACCGGAAAATGTCAAATAGGGAGCGAAATTCGTATGGTGGCTATATCCAAATCTGAACCGATTACAACCATTTTCACCACAGATGTTTCTAACTTAGATATAAGGCGTTGTGCAAAATTTTATCAAAATCGTTTCAATTATGTGGTTTCTAGAACAGAAAAAGTCAATTCGTGAGCAACATTTATATGGGAGTTATATCTAAATCCGACTCGATTTGCTTCAAATTAAATAACGTCCGCCGTTGGCATGCACAAATCGTTTGTGTCAAGCTTCGTTAGAATCGGACAATAATTGCGACCTGTATCGTTATTACAAGAATAGATGGACAGACAGACTGACGGACATTGCTAACTCGATTCAAAAAGTGATTCTATGTCGATCAGTATAATAAATGATGGATCTATCTCGCCTCCTTTTGGGTGTTACAAACAAATGCACAAATACATTATACTCTGTGGTGTAGGGTATAAAAACGGTTTTTTATTACTCTAGTTTTTATACGATTCTCGCTGCAAAACTTTTGTGGTACCCTTTTTTATCACTTTTGTCCCTCTTTAAAGTACACATTTCGATCAAATCCACATGTATTTCAGGTTACTAGATTCGATACTTTTTAATCGCTTTTCTCCAATTCCTCCTTAAAAGTATACATTTTGAAAAATCCTTTAACCCTTAAATGTATATTGTATGCTTTTGAGCACATAAATTTAATCGTGTGATATTGATGCCGAATACTTTAAATTGAAGCTAGTCAAAGTACCTCTCATTCAAATATCGTTTTAGATTCCTTGTATTTTCCTATAGCTCTCAGTAACTATAAACACCTATGCAGAAAGTGGGTAAGATCGGTTCAGATTTAGATATAGCCCCCATACAAGTGTCGCTCCCGATTTGATATTTTCCGCTCTAGAAACCACACATCATCACACAACATCTTATAATCCAACTAGAAACACCTATGCAGAAATTAGGTAAGATCGGTTCAGATTTAGATATAGCCCCCATACAAATGTCGCTCCCGATTTGACATTTTCCGCTTTAGAAACCACATCTTGTACCCGATTTACTTTAAATTTGGCACAACATCTTATAATCCAACTAGAAACGCCTATGCAGAAAGTGGGTAAGATCGGTTCAGATTTAGATATAGCCCCCATACAAATGTCGCTCCCGATTTGATACTTTCCGCTCTAGAAACCACACATCATCACACAACATCTTATAATCCAACTAGAAACACCTATGCAGAAATTAGGTAAGATCGGTTCAGATTTAGATATAGCCCCCATACAAATGTCGCTCCCGATTTGACATTTTCCGCTTTAGAAACCACATCTTGTACCCGATTTACTTTAAATTTGGCACAACATCTTATAATCCAACTAGAAACGCCTATGCAGAAAGTGGGTAAGATCGGTTCAGATTTAGATATAGCCCCCATACAAATGTCGCTCCCGATTTGACATTTTCCGCTTTAGAAACCACATCTTGTACCCGATTTACTTTAAATTTGGCACAACATCTTATAATCCAACTAGAAACGCCTATGCAGAAAGTGGGTAAGATCGGTTCAGATTTAGATATAGCCCCCATACAAATGTCGCTCTCGAATTGACATTTTCCGCTCTAGAAACCACATATTGAAACCGATATTCTTTAAATTTTGCACAACATCTTATAAATCAACTAGAAACACCTGTCGCTACAGTGGGCGAGATCGGTTCAGAGTTAGATATAGCCCCCATACAAATGTCGCTCCCGATTTGATACTTTCCGCTCTAGAAACCACACATCATCACACAACATCTTATAATCCAACTAGAAACACCTATGCAGAAACTAGGTAAGATCGGTTCAGATTTAGATATAGCCCCCATACAAATGTCGCTCCCGATTTGACTTTTTCCGATCTAGAAACCCCATATTACACTCGATTTTCTTTAAATTTTCCACAACATCTTATAATCCAACTAGAAACACATATGCAAAAATTGGGTAAGATCGGTTCAGATTTATATATAGCCCCCATACAAATGTCGCTCCCGATTTGACATTTTCCGCTCTAGAAACCACATATTGAAACCGATATTCTTTAAATTTGGCACAACATCTTATAAACCAACTAGAAACACCTGTCGCTACAGTGGGCTAGATCGGTTCAGATTTAGATATCGCCCCCATACAAATGTCGCTCCTGATTTGTCTTTTGCCGCTCTAGAAACGACATATTGTATCCGATTTTCTTTAAATTTGGCACAACATCTTATAATCCAACTAGAAACACCTATGCAGAAATTCGGTAAGATCGGTTCAGATTTAGATATAGCCCAAATACAAATGTTGCTCCCAAATGTTTAACCGATTTTGGCCAAACTATACATATTATATTTCACCTATTTCGTTCCAGATTTCAATACACCCCCATACAAATGTCCTTTCCGATTTAACATTTTTGTCAAACACATACATTTACAGAATACAAAAATCCTTCCCGTTTTCACTTTTTCGCCGAATTGAGTTGTATTCGGATAGAAAGTGGAGTGTATCATATAGTCGGCCACGCCCGACTTTAGCCTTTCGTTACTTGTTTTGTTTTTGTCGATCTTTTATTTTTCATAGACCATCTTCAGGTTCGATATCTTCTTAATAGAATAGAAAAAAATACTGTGAACGACGGAAATTGCGATTACACCCAGGAGATATGCGTGAGTGTATTTGCCTTCGGCGACCTCGTTATTATTTATTTATTTTTAAACATTCACGTTCTTTGTATTTTATTTTTTTTTTCATATAACTTTGAGCCACCCTAATACATACGTTATTGGATAAAATAAATAAAAAATAACAATGTGGATTTTTTCTTTTCGAAAATACCATATAATAATATATACGTGAATCGGCGTTTTGATAGCTTTTGGAGATCATTTTATCGGGAAGGGGTCAATATTTCCCCGTTTTGCACATTCTTGTCAGCCTTCCATTTTAAGCAATATTACTTAAACCACTACGAACTACGAACACCCCGGAAGCATGGGTTTAAGGGGTCAAAAGCTCTTCAATTTAAATGGAAAAAATATTCTACGTCAAATATAACTATAGGTCACTACTCTGTGGAATGGAGATCGTCATAGAATCACTTTCGATATCTATGTAACTATAGGGTGGGCCATTTAGATTTTTAAGTTAAAATTGGCTATAACAAAAGTACTGATTATTTTTTCAAATTTCTAGTTTCGCTGGAACAGTTGAACTTTGTCATTTAATAATTTTCAAATTTTCAGTACATGGCCAAATGATGATGCCAGCCCAAAATACACACCAAACCGAGACTCGTTGTGGATGCATTGGCTTCTGAATAGTGGGTTATCTAAATCCCATATCTAGCTTATGGACACCGAGATGAAAATGCGCTTCATCTGAAAACACGAACATTTTCCACGTACATTTCTTACAGTGTATGTTAAAGACTCACTACTGTGGAAGTATTTTTTTTATTTCCTAATTTTGTTCGAGCGTATAACGTCCCATTTTACAAATGTTAAACAAAAACTTGAAAATAAAAATGAATCTTATTCTACCTTTCAAAGTCACAGTAATCGATAGTTCAAATTTAATTTGTTACTTGGCCCACCTTATATATATATCTGATATTCTTTCACATTTGTTCTTGCAGAACAGATCGCAATTCTTGTCCGACGCTAACAATTTTACGTTATTCCCGCGATCCCCGCCTAGTATATGTACCCTTTCTAGAATAAAAATTCCCCGAGAATGAACTGTTCTCTTAAATTTCCAATCATGATTTATAATCTTTTTTCGAGTTGCTGTTCCTTTTGTACATCGATTTTACCGCCTTATTTCCATTACAACACAAAGAAGTGAAACCTATCCCTATGGGTTGTGTTGATATTACCATCCTTCGCTGCTGGAGAATAGAAAATTCTAAGTCAATAGAGTTTGATCGAAGGTGATTTTTCGGCCAAAATCCTAAACTACGATAAGCTCATGAAAATATATACCACAAGTCGATTTAATCTTTCGCACATTTTTATTTTTCGAGGACAGTTCAATAACTAGTCCACGAGACGATTTGGATCCATGGCCAACTGAATGTAAATAGCGTTTGCCAAATATACAAGTATAAGAAACGAAAAATTTATATTTTTCCCAAAATAAACATGAGAAAATATGGACTTCACGTAGCTATGAAAAACTTATTACTTTTCAAGCTCCAACAAAAACTTTGGTTTATCGGTTTGAAATTTTTAACATGACTATACAATATTATTCCGAACAGCTCCTTGATTAATGAAATGTTTGTGGAATTTAGATTAACAAGGTAGATCAATAATAGCTTTTGAACGGTTAGTCAAATTAAAATTTGTGTATATCTTTTAGATTAGATTAAAGAAAAGCAAAAGTGGCTGCAGCTCCGTTCGGAGACCCCACAGTCTATTTGTACTGTGAATTTGTTTGCTATTTTAAATTACGTGCTATTTTAGAACAATGCAGTACAATTCAAAAAAAAATTAAAATGTAACAAGTAAAAACGGCTTTAAATTCCACAGAGGAGTTGGTTTTCGTATAAGTGCAGTAATATTACAGGAAAATATAAATTGTTTAATATAGCCAAAACAAAACAAATACAAATATTGAAAAAATAATTTTATAAATAAATATAATATTTTAAATTATTTCAAACCATTTTTTCAAATCAAAAAATAAATATTCTTATATTTGTTTTCTTTATGTATCGTTGACCTTTTTGTTTAATTAATTTTCTTATCGATTAATTCAGCTTGAGGCCATGAATTTATATATTATATATTTTTTTTCCCAATATTTCGGTTGCCTTCGTTAACCATCATCAGGGGATAAACACTAAACAAAAATATATACAATTTACAACAAATATTCACTATCAATATCACAAAAAAAATTGTCCTGTTGTCTGCACAAATTATTGTCAACTAAAAGTGTCTCTTTGTTGGCTGTATTTTTGTATTATATGTCGATAAGCTTTCGCGCAATTCTCTGTGTCTGTTTTGTAATTCATCTTCTTCTTCGTGGGAACGTCAATAATGTTCAATACTTCAAGAGTATCTCTTCGCTTATAATTTCTCTCCTCTGCTAATATTTGTACGTCTTTGAAGTTTGGCGTATGGCCTGTCAGAGTACAGTGGGCCGCAATTTATATTTTCAAAAAGCTTAAATACCATAAATATTGATAGATAGTGGGTGCTACAGTTGGTTGTATTTCCATTCTATTTTAATTCCAAAAGTAGAAATTTTGAAAATCCATTATAAGACGTACATAGTGCAAAATAACCTAACATCATGATTCAACCAATTTTTGCCGTAAAAGAAAAAGTACGAATCAGAGGAATGTATACACCGAATTCCATGATTCCCTTGACGTTTCTACGCAATTAGAATTTCATTATTCTAGGTGTAGTCGTTTAGTTTGTACTACTTTTATCCCTCTGTACCATTGTATCCCTTGAAAGTACGAATTTCGAAAAATCCGTTTATTTTCCGTGTGTACGCAGTCAGAGGGATGTATACTCCAAATTGCATGACTCTAGCTGCGGTCATTGGGTTGGTACTATTTGTATCCCCTTTTTCCATTTTAACCCAAAACAGTACGAATTTCGAAAAATTCTTCTATTTTCCGTGTCTACGCAGTCAGAGGATGACTCTAGCTGCGGTCATTTGATTGGTACTATATTTATCCTTTAATTTTTATCATTTTAACCCCAAAAAGTACGAATTTTGGAAAATCTGTCTATTTTAAGTGTCTACGCAATCAGAGGAATGTATACACCGAATTTCATTATTCCAGGTGCAGCCGTTTGGTTGGTACCATTTTTATCCCTCCGTACACACTGTATCTCTTGAAAGTACGTATTTGGAAAAAACCTTTTATTTTTCATGTGTACGTAGTCAAAGGAATGTATACTCCAAATTTCATGACTCTAGCTGCGGTCATTTGGTTGGTACCATTTTTATCCCCTTTTTCTATTTTGACCCCAAAAAGTACGAATTTCGAAAAATCAGTTTATTTTCCGAGTATACACAGTCAGAGGAATGCATACTCCGAATTTCATGACTCTAGCTGCGGTCATTTGCTTGGTACCATTTTTATCCCCTTTTTTCATTTTAACCACAAAAAGTACGAATTTTGAAAAATCCGTGTATTTTACGTGTCTATGCAATCAGAGGAATGTATACACCGAATTTCATTACTCTAGGTACAGCCGTTTGGTTGGTACCATTTTTATCCCTCTATTCCCATTTTACCCCTTAAAAGTACGAATTTGGAAAAAATACTTTTACATTATTTATCTACTCAATTAGTGGAATGTACACACCGAATTTCGTGTTTCTAGCTGTTATCGTTTAATATGTACCATTTTATCCCTTTTTTGCCCCATTTCACCCACTACAAATAAGAATCACTTTATGGTGCACGTTTTTGCTATAAGGGGAATGCGCATACCATATATCAAGCAAATATAAACAGACATATTCAAAAAACATGCATAAATACGTTAAAATATTAGGGATTATTATGGGTATTTTTAGACCTTGTGAGGGAAAAATTTTTCCCTTTGGGCCGATTTCGCCCTGTTTCAATCCCAACCGATCTACGACTATAAGACGCATTTATGGAAAATTTGAACGTTCTAGCTCCTTTCGTTTAGATGGTAGCGTGCTTTCAACAGACGGACGGACGGACATGGCTAGATCGTCTTAGAATTGTATGACGATCAAAAATATAAATATATACTTTATAGGGTCTCAGACAGAAGAACAGAGCTAATATTGTGGAATATAAATCTAAATACACAATAAAAAAATACGTCTTCGTCACAATGTTCGAGGTAACATCTACATAAATTGAACTGGCTTCCATGGAAATTTGTAAAAAAATCTATAATGAATCGAATTTTATTTATTCATAATTCTAAATATTCGGCTAATCGGCCCTTTTTTGTCGCAGGCCGATTAGTGGCCGATTACCGGTTTTTGGCCGAAGGCGATTATTCGGTCGAACTCTAATAAACTAATAGGGGAGTTTCGCGATAAGGATGATTCACTAATCAGCGATGAAAATATCAATAACAATCTAATCTATCAAATCTACCCTCAAACAGTTTGATTTCCTCTACTCACTTTAAAAAGCCCTGATGTCTATAATTAATGGATATTTTTTTTAGTACCATCATCCCAAGCAAAAAAACTTTTATCCAACACAATCACATCCTAGTTGACAAGTATCTTAACAGGCCGAAAATTCCACTCATACCTATCTCAGCCTCCGCCTACTTGGAGCTTTGTTTGCCCTAAAAACACAAGACCTAAGCAACAATAAATAATCTAGGATCCGAGCACGTTGTATTTATTATTTAACTCTTCCGACATTTGTTTATATTAACATTTATACCAATCACAACAATAATGTTACACCAAGGACACGTTGACACAAAAGTTTACGCCTACGTCCTTCCCAACTTTTAACACCACCCTCCTACTTGGTCGCATTAGATATGTACAACATTTAACTTTTGCGACGACGACGACGATGACGACTGCATGTGGTCACTTCCAACCTCCTTTACATGGTTTCACAAAACGAAACGAAACTTTTCGGGCCAACCACTGCAGCCGCCCACACAAAAATGCTAAACACTCGCACACAACTAAGCCAACTAAACCAAGTACGTAACTAGGAAAGCGTCTTAATTTAAGTTGTGCATAATTTCCCACATAAACTAACCAACCAACCAGTCAGTGGGGGACAGACGTCACAGACGAACAAACGTGTAGACACACCACGTTCATCACACCATGAGCAGTTGAGTAGCGACTACGGGTAAATTACACTTTCAGCAGTTTGTTCATCATCAAATATTCAAAACTTAAATTTAATTTCGAAACTTAATCCTAATGCCTCAAAGTGTATTTCAACGTTTATGCTATAATCTTATTTATCATCTCGCTCGCTCACTCCCCTCCCTCGTCCTTTTGGTCGTGTCTTCTGCGTCTCTCCTTCCTTTTGGCTTCCTTAAACAATGTATGATTATGCAAAAGCATTCTGCAAGATTATACTTTTCACAACGTGCAAACGAACGCCCAAGAGGTACGCAACCCAGTGAACACTGCCGGAAGTACATGTCATTTATCTGGAATTTTCATTCCGGCTACGATTGTATTCGTTCGTAATTTGAGGAGCTCAGGTTCAAGTGAGCGTATGATTAATATCCGATTTTTCTTAGAATAACTCATACGCCACAGTGTCTTGTGGGAGTAGCAACATCCTTGAGTTTGAAAAACAAAAAACCAGCTCCCCTTCTTGTTTCGGCAGTAAAACAATAAGAATTTGTTTATTTGTCTAACAGCTGCATTCACGGAACGTACGTGAGCAACTGGTTAGTGAGGTGGGTGGTGGAGGGTGCTGTGCTGACGAATGTCGGTACGTGAGGAGATCATAAAGTCGTTACCTAAGTCAATCGACAATGTAATCACATTCATACACTCGGTACAAGTTTATAAAATATTCACACTATAAGTGATTTATTTTTGGGGGGAGGGGCAATTCAACCCCTTGATAAAGTGATTTGTATACCCTCACGCCAGTGTATGTATATCATTTGGTAGTTGGGAAAACAGTACTGAAGGAAAGTTTGGTGAACAGATATAGTCCAGAATAGAGGTTGGATTTGGGATGACAGCCATCCTCTACAAATTGAAAAATTATTTTGAGATATTCATATTAAAAATGGGGTAATTGTATTTATTTTAGAAATTAGCCCAAAGTTAACAACTTTCCTATTTAGAATTTTAACAGAAAATTCAAATTGTTTACAAAGTTTGTTTCTTAAGCATTGGTTTATAATAAGCAGAAAAATATTTTTTATTCGTCTTACAGATTTTCACCTTTTTCAGATTTCAATTGACTTTGTGTTAGAAAATGTGATTTCTTATTACAATAATATTGTCATAAATATCTTACAATATAGCCTTTTTGAAAATATATGGATGCTGGTTTTGCATTTCTCGGACTTTTTCATTTCCTGAGCAAACTAGAATCAAAAAGTTCATATCTGGGAACAGTTTACATTTTGAGAACAAATTAAAAATTTCGAAATTATCAAAAAACAATTTCAAACAAGTAAGGAAAGGCTAAAGTCGGGCGGGGCCGACACTATGATACACTCCACTTTCTATCCGAATACAACTGAATTCGGTGAAAAAGTGAAATCGGGAAGGATTTTCGTATCCTGTAAATGTGTGTGTGTTTGACAAATAATGTTAAATCGGAAAGGACATTTGTATGAGGGTATATTGAAACCTGGAACGAAATATAAAATGTAAGTTGGCCAAAATCGGTTAAACTTTTGGGAGCAACATTTGTCTTTGGGCTATATTTAAATCTAAACCCACCTTACACACTTTCACCATAGGTTTGTTTAGTTGGATTATAAGATGTTATGTCAATTTGAAAGAAACTCGGGTACAATATGTGGTTTCTAGAGCCCAAAGTCAAATCGGGAGCGACATTTGTATGGGGGCTATATCTAAATCTGAACCGATCTAGACCGCTTCAGCCACAGGTGTTTCTAGTTAGATTATAAGCTGTTGTGGTTTCTAAAGCGGCAAAAGTCAAATCTGAACCGCTCTTACCCAATTTCTGCATATGTCTTTCTAGTTGGATTATAAGATGTTGTGCCAAATTTAAAGAAAATCGGGTACAAGATGTGGTTTCTAGAGCGGAAAATGTCAAATCGGGAGCGACATTTGTATGGAGGCTATATCAAAATCTGAACCGATCTTACCCAATTTCTGCATATGTCTATCTAGTTGAATTATAAGATGTTGTGCCAAATTTAAAGAAAATCGGGTACAAGATGTGGTTTCTAGAGCGGAAAATGTCAAATCCGGATCGACATTTGTATGGAGGCTATATCTAAATCAGAACCGATTTGCCTCAAATTAAATAGCGTGATCCACAAAACTTAGCTGTGTATGGAGGCTATATCTAAATCTGAACCGATTTGCCTCAAATTAAATAGCGTGATCCACAAAACTTAGCTGTGCCAATTTTTGTTAAGATCGGTCTATAATTGTTACCTGTAATTTGTTTACAACAATAGATGGACAGACAGACAGACGGACATTGCTAAATCGACTCAGGAAGTGATTCTAAGCCGATCTGTATAATAAACGATGGGTCTCACAAAGACATAATGCTCTCGTGGAGTGTATAAATATACAAAAAACTGAGTTTTATGAGAATATTATTAATAATATAATGCAGCACAAGAATTTAGTTTTTGTGTGTACTGGACATATGTGTACTACATGTGGGAGTCACTGAAAAATATGATCAAAAATTAAAAATTCTCTCCCGATTTTTTGCCCAGTGTATTTATGGATTTTATTCTTTATGTCTCATATAGGCATACGCTTTCACTTAAAGGTAATTAATTTCACATTAACACAGCAAGTGAAACTTAAAGAGTCGCCAAAAATTGAGAATTTGTTAAATAGTTTTTAATTGATTTTTCCACTGAATGCCCAAAATGTAACCTTTGTGTGGGAGGTACCAGAAAGGGTGTGGCAATATCGCCCATATTCCATACCAATGTAACCTCTATAAAAGCATTGCCAAATATCAAAATTCACAGAATTCCGATCATCCGTATAGAAGTTAAAACAGCTTTAATTTTAAATAGTTTAGGATTTTTTGTGTGGGAGGTACTGGAAGGGCATGGTAAAATACGACAGACGGACGGACGGACATGGCTCATACAACTTAAAAAGTCGTGAAACGGATGTGGTCCAAACATATATAGGGTCTTAAGTCACGCCTTCAATGTGTTACACTTTTTTCTGTCCCAAATTATATTTTTAATGAATAAAAAATAAAAATATCGTTTTCGAGTTAATGACACCAAAATTCATCAGCAAATCTTAAGCAACTTGTATACCTTCCAATAAAAATCACCACAGTCTATGCGTCTAAAATTTCCTATTCTAATATCCATTATTCAACATGCGAAAATTATATATGCTAATGAGAATTTTTATATTCTCCATTTTTTGCACATGTACATTGGTTGTATAACCCTAAAGGGTATCATGTAGACCGTTCCGTCCGCCCTTAGCCTTTCCTTACTTGTATTCGATATGTTTTCTTTCGTTTTGTTTTTCAATGTTCCTGTCCAATATATTCTCTCTTTGCTTTACTATTTCCCTTTAATTAATCCAATTCAGTTACAATTGTTGTATTTATACAGGGTATACACCAGCGATAGTATCTTTGTTCTTTCTTTTCCAATTATTCTCTAGCGAATAAAAGAAACCTGCATTCAAAAATTCTAATTCCAGTTGTTTTCATTTATTTCTCAGTTGAAATACATCTAACTCACATTCATATGTACGAGATTTAAATGCCAGGTGAACGGACATTGAGCTAAAACAGCATCCGAAATAATGGAGGTATACCAAATCAAACATTCAGAGATTTTTTAATTACTCCCTGGCGACTCACTTCAAAGTTCCCCGTCCGTCCATTGTTGATTAATCAAACCAAAAATCGCAGCTGATTTCTTGTCACAGACCTAGAAGGACATAATGCATTAGCACATAATTTAGCTGTTTGTTATCGCCTGAGACACATATTGTCCCTGTGGGACAAATTACATGTCAAACTTCGCAACGTCTGAGCAATAAATCAAATGAGCATTCCTCCACCCACATACAGACATACAAACATACAAACATGCCACATAAAGCAAAAGGCAAACAAATAAAACAATTGTGGTCATTAAGACGACAATTTATGCAAATATTATTTGTCTTAATTTTTCTAAACTTATCAATAAAGAAGACCAAAAAAATGGAAAACTTCTTGGCATATCTTTATTTACAGGATGCCGACCGACAAACAAAAAAGCGAACAACAGAAAGACAGACAGCCAGATAGCCGGATAGACCAGCTGAAGGCAACAAGGAAGGACATTAAGATACACTCGCACATAATTTATTTACATGCAATTTATTACTGAATAAACAAAACATTTGTCCTTTTGTTTAAATTGTTAATTACTTTAAAATATGTACAATAACAACAATGACAACGACAACAGCAACAACAATAAATAATTAAATCAGCAAATAAACAGACGCATTTCGATGCTGTTGTCCCTTTTGTTTACACGCACCATATATGTATAGACTTTGATGGAATTATTTAAATATTTAATTGCATGCATTTCGTAGGTATTATGTAAACATTAGGGTGGGTCGGCGAAAGGGTGACAAGTTCTTCGCAAGAAGTACACTGTTTTACAAAATGAGAATGCAGTAGAAAATTGTGGGAAGGGATATCACAATAACGTGAATCTATTACTGAAATTTCCCAGGCACCCACAAAATCTTGACTAATGCATAAAAACCGGTTTTGCGTACCTTTACGCACTTGCGGTTGATTGCAAACCGATATGCAGTTTCTCGGCGAATTTAAAAATAATAAACTTGAATCTTTTGAACGAAATATATGCTGTTTATTAGAACATGAGGAATCTGTATGTATTTGTCCATCAGTCAAAAATTTTTCCATTTTTTCGAAAAATTTTATCCTCCACCTAAGGATGGGGCTATATGCACTTTGTCATTCCGTTTGTAATACCTTGAAATATTCATAGCAGACACTATTAAGTATATATATATTCTGGGTCGTTTTAAAATTCTAAGACGATCTAGCCACAATTTTCTCTGAATGTGTCTTATGGTTGCAGGTCGGTTGGGATTGTTAGTGGGCGAAATAGGCCCAGAGGGAAATTTTTTTCCCTAACAAGGACTGAAAATAACGCCTACTTTTTAGACTATTAAATAAAAAAACAATAGACTTAGGATGCGATATGAGGATAAAAATGGTACCAATGTTACCGTGTGTACATTCCTCTAATTCCTAATAAAATAGAGGGATTTTTCAAAAGTCGTACTTTAGGGACGAAAAGGGATACAAAGGGTACCAATGATACGACAACAGCAAGAATCTTCAAACACATGCATACCTTTAATTGCGAAAATAGAAGGATTTTTTGAAATTCGTAGAAGGATAAAAATGGTACCAACCAAACCGCTGAAGTTCAAATCATGAATTTTTCTAAATTTGTATTTTTAAGGGGAAATGGCAAGAAAGGGGATAAAAATAGTACCAATCAAACGGCTGCGGTTAGAATAGTGAAGGGTATTTATCTGACTGAGAAGATTCGGAAAATAAAGATGTATTTCGATATTCGAGATGAAATTGGTACCAACCAAACCGCTGAAGTAGTAATCATGAAATTCGGTGTATACATTCATGTGACTGTATAGAAGCGAAACATAAAGGAATTTTTCGAAATTTGTACTTTACAACGGAAAATGGAGC
Organism: Polietes domitor; assembly: GCA_947397865.1. Taxonomy (NCBI): domain Eukaryota; kingdom Metazoa; phylum Arthropoda; class Insecta; order Diptera; family Muscidae; genus Polietes; species Polietes domitor. Next base: position 139,772,859 of record OX377619.1, read on the forward strand.
GATTGGGGATAAAAATTGTATGAACTAAACGAATGATGAAATTCGGTGTGCACGTGTAATTTTGCATAGACTCGCAATATATCAAGGATTATCCAAATTCGTACTTTTTATACCCTCCACACCTTGAAATATCGACCTGAGACCCTATAAAGCATATACATTCTTGATCGTCATAAAACTCTAAGACGATCTAGCCATGTCCGACCGTCTGTCCGCCTGTTGAAAGCATGCTAGCATCTAAATGAAAGGAGCTAGGACGTCCAATTTTTCCATAAATGTGTCTTATAGTCGTAGATCGGTTGGGATTGCAACACGGCGAAATCTGCTCAAAGGGAAAAATTTGTCCCTCACAAGGACGAAAAATACCCATAATAACCCCTAATATTTTAGAGTATTTAAGCATATTTTTTCAATATGTCTGCTTATACTTACTTGATATTGGGTATGCGCATTCCTCCTCAAACAAAAACGTGCACCATAAAGTGATTTTTATGCGTAGGGGGGCAAAAAGAGATAAAAATGGTACATATTAAACGACAACAGCTAGAAACTCGAAATTCCCCTAATTGAATAGATACATAACATAAACGTATTTTTTTCCAAATTCATACTTTTAAAGGGTAAAATGGGAATATAGGGATAAAATTGGTACCAACCAAACGGCTGCACCTAAAATAATGAAATTCGGTGTATACATTCTTCTGATTTCGTAGACACGTAAAATAAACAGATTTTTCGAAATTTGTACTTTTTGGGGTTAAAATGGAAAATGGGGATAAAAATAGTACCAACCATATGACCGCAGAAATTCGGAGTATACATTCCTCTGACTGCGTATACACGAAAAATAAAAGATTTTTTTCAAATTTGTACTTTCAAGGGATACAATGGGTATAGGGGTCAAAAATAGTACCAACTAAACGAATACAGCTAGAATGAAGAAATTCGTTGTGTACATCCCTATAATTGCGTAGGCACGTAAAATAAAGAGATTTTAGATAGTCTTACTCTTGAGGGGGTAAAATTAGAAAAAGGGGATAAAAATGGTACCAGTAAAACGGCCGCTGCTAGAATCATGGAATTCGATGTAAACATTCCACAGACTGCATAGACACGCAAAATAAAAGATTTTTCCAAATTCGATCAATAAACCAGAATGGAAATACAACCAACTGTATTGTACTGTACCAATATTTGTGGTATTTAAGCTTTTCGAAAATTTAAATATAAGAATATTTTTTTTGAACTTACTTGAAGTATTAGTTTGATATGTAAACGTATTGGCCTTGCCTGATAAGCGTGGTTTGAAATAATGCAAATACTTTGTTTATTTATCAAATTAGTTGTTCAATATTTGTATTTGATTTGGCTTAACTCTATTAAAAATATATATTTGCATGTAATATTACTGCACTTCTACGAAAATCGAGAGCCTCTGTGGAATACAATCCAATGTGGAGGATATATAAAGTTCGGCCCGGCCCAACTTAACGCCGTTTGTACTTGTTTTAACTGTAAATTTATTACGAAAGGACATTTAGTATATAGTAAAACGATATGATGTGTTTTTAAATCTGTCAGTAATTGACTGAGTTATGGAAGTTAAAAAAAAAGAAAAACAAAATTGTTCCAAACAAACAAAATCAATATCATTCCAACATAGACTCGAACATATTAGAAACCCCATCAAGAGTCCACATTCACATCCATTATTGTCAAAATTCAAAGGATTAAAGAAAAATTATTTCATTCACTTGCTGCCATGTTTGTACTTCATTAAAGAGAATCGACAAAGTTTACAAATCATATTAAGCGCAGACAGCAAATATCCCACCCACCCTAATGTTGGCATGTAATATTTGGTTAAATATCTTTGTAGATGGATGGTTGGCTGGCTGGATGGTATGTACATAGAGACATTTCTATGTACATACCATCCAGCCAGCCATTGTTGCCATTGTTGTTGCAATAGCTAAAATACACACACACATTCATCTGCATATACATACATTAGGACGTATTGTTTGAGGATGGAAAAATATGAAACTATAATTGCCGAGAAAGCTGATGTTTATGATGAATCTGACCTATTCTATTCAGAAACGTCAGTTTGGTATAGACTTTGTTCTATAATCCGTCTGTATTTGACTGAGTTATGACAGATTTCGAAAAAAAAACTTGTTGCAAAAATTCAAGTTTTGGTAATTCCAGTTCAAATCTCTCAAAATTTTAGGGATTTGAATTCTAACTAAAATATATAAAATTCGCACAATCATAGAAACATGAACCCCCAGGACATGAGCCACAGTGCGAAGCCTGAAAATAAAGGGTTCGCCATCTAACGTTTTTTTTTTCAACTATTCAACCGTTGGAATATTATTTGTGGGGTGCCCGAGGCAGCCATTTGAATGAAATTATTTTCCATTATTAACCGGAAGGATTGTACTTTCAAATAAAAAAAGAAATTTGAGAAAATATTCAGTAGTTTTTTATAGCATTTTCAAAAAAAAAAAGTTATTTGGCGGACCCTTTATTTATAAAGGAAATTTTCGCCATTTTTCACTTACCGTTCTTGTGGATATTGAAGAACATTATAAAGATTTCTCTTACTTTTAAGACAGTAATATTGACAGCAGGCTCCAATATGTTTTTACACTTTTGATGTAATTTATCCCTCCCATCCCGCATCGAGACGCCCTAACACACGTGTATGCATAAGTACGAAAATGTTTATATTTACGCAGACTTTTAGTTATGAAAACGCTTCTTAGTATTCACAGTGGTTGCAAACAAAAGATGAACAATTGTAATTGGGTGAATTGTATAAACCCGCTACAATGGAGGACGGTTCGCATCATTTTAAGTGATTTTGTTAAAAACGAACTTCATTTTAAGGCGAATACGCCGAATTTAATGATTTTGATATATTTTCGGAAAACTTTTGAATGGTTTTTCATAAATTGCTGACACCCTTCTGTTAAGACAAATAGATGTCACTTCATAAATTTGATTATTCTCAACTCCCAACTTTTTTCCTGGTTTGGCAACACTGTGCCACATCAATTTCTGTTGCTGATGTTATCCAAATAAACTAAACTATTTCTGGTCACAGCTTATTTATGTACGTACTCACATGTGTAAGTATGTATTCATATGTCCATGTATATATTCCTTGCTATCGATTCGATTTGAATCAAATCGAATTTATGGTTTGCACTATTGGTATTTGTTGTGTTATGGAAATCAATAATTAAAGACATATAAAATGCACAATAATTGCGTCATGTTCGATCAACAAGAAAATATTTACTTTACTTCGCATGGCATGGCAAAAAGGTTCAACGATAATATTTGCTTAAACGGACAACATTGTTCATTTGGAAGAACTGGCAGAGAAGTAGATTAGCATGTAGCGAGAAGTTAACAAGCACTGGCTGAAATGAATGAATTCGTTTTAGAATGCTGGAATTTTAATGTTCAAATATGGTTTAAGGCTTGTGCGAGAATTTATACCTCCAAAAAGTATTTCGAATATTATCATAAGATTATTATTAGATTGCGGTCGCATTGAGTTGTATTTATTCTCAGTGTTCTACTGCGCTTTTGATTTATATAAAATTGAGTATATGTATGATGGGTCGAATGATTAATATTTGTATTCATTCAACATTCAACTCATTTGCTGGATATTTATTACGAAAAATAGAAACCAAATTTATGAACTAAATCTTGTACATTTCGGAGAGGGAAAAAGGAAATCCACGTTTAATAAACCATCACAAATAAACAACTACAATGTTTTAATTCACATCTAAAATATCTTTTTCAAGAAATAGCAAAAGGAGTTTAGTTCGGCCTAGCCGAATCCCCCCGTCATGGTGTGATTTTCACAATATTTCCAGCTGATTAAAAGCTTAGTAGTAGTGTAGTAACGTATTAGTAAAAAGCTGATATTTTTATGCAAAGGCCAAATTTATTATACACTCCACGAGAGTATTATGTCTTTGTGCATTTGTTTGTAACACCCAAAAGGAAACGAGATAGACCCATTGTTAATTATACCGATCGTCTTAGAATCACTTCCTGAGTCGATTTAGCAATGTCCGTCTGTCTGTCCGTCCGTCCGTCCGTCCGTCCGTCCGTCCGTCCGTCCGTCCGTCCATCTATTCTTGTAATCACGATACAGGTCGCAATTGTAGACAGAACCAAATGAAACTTTGCACAACGACGTTTTTCGGGATAAGGACGAACGCTATTTAATTTGAAGAAAATCGGTTCAGATTTAGATATAGCCCCCATACGAATTTCACTCCCGATTTGACTCTTTTCACTCTAGATACCACATATTACAACAGATTTTCTTTAAAATTGACAAAACATCTTATATTGTAACTAGAAACACCTGTGGTAAAAATGTGTTAGATCGGTTCAGATTTATATATAGCTCCCATACAAATTTCGCTCCCGATTTTACTTTTTCAGCTGTAGAAACCACATATTGTATCAGATTGTCTTCAGATTTGGTAAAACATCTTATATTCCCACTAGAAACTCCCATGGTGAATATCGGACAGATCGGTTCAGATTTATATATAGCTCCCATACAAATTTCGCTCCCGATTTGACTTTTTCCGCTCTAGAAACCACATAATGTATCAGATGGTCTTCAGATTTGGTAAAACATCTTATATTTCCACTAGAAACACCCATGGTGAATATGGGTCAGATCGGTTCAGATTTATATATAGCTCCCATACAAATTTCGCACCCGATTTGACTTTTTCCGCTCTAGAAACCACATATTGTATCAGATTGCCTTCAGATTTGGCAAAACATCTTATATTTAAACTAAGAACATCTATGGTGAAAATAGGTCAAATCGGTTCAGATTTAGATATAGCCCCCATACAAATGTCGTTCCCGATTTGACATTTTCCTCTGTAGAAACCACATATTGTACTCGATTTTCTTTAAATTTGGCACAACATATTATAATCTTACTAGAAACACCTATGCAAAAATTGGGTAAGATCGGTTCAGATTTAGATATAGCCCCCATATAAATGTCGCTCCCGGTTTGACTTTTTCCGCTTTAAATGCCACATATTCTAATCGATTTTCTTTAAATTTGGGACAACATATTATAATCCAACTAGAAAAACTATGCAGAAATTGGGTAAGATCGGTTCAGATTTAGATATAGCCCCCATACAAATGTCGCTCCCGATTTGACTTTTGCCGCTTTAAAAGCCACATATTGTGCTCGATTTTCTTTAAATTTCCCACAACATCTTATAATCTAACTAAACAAAACTATGGTGAAAGTGGGTAAGATCGGTTCGGATTTAAATATAGCCCAATTTCAATGTTGCTCCCATAAGTTTAACCGATTTTGGCCAAACTATACATTTTATATTTCACCTATTTCGTTCCAGGTTTCAATATATCCTCCTACAAATGTCCTTTCCGATATAACATTTTTTGTCAAACACATACTTTTACAGGATACAAAAAACCTTTCCGTTTTCACTTTTTCACCGAATTGAAAGTGGAGTGTATCATATAGTCGGCCCCGCCCGACTTTAGCCTTTCCTTACTGGTTTACTATTACAAATTATAGTTTTAATGTTTCGTTAGTGAAATATTCGAAAATTTTAAATAATTTGAAACGTCACAGAAGAATTTACCAAAATACTATATCCCTCGGCTATACATATATCAAAATAATACCTACTTAAAGTGTTTTCAAAAAGTGGATATGATACAGAAAATTTTCATACAAGCTGCGTCAAAAATTAGTAGATATAAAGATAGGAACTTGAAATCTCGCACATTTCCTTTATATTGTCAAATTACATCAAAAATAAGTGTTTGTTTAAATCCGCCCACAACTACGCCTACCTCTCATGTAACGTAAATTGAAAAATTTTCATATATTTTTATACACTCCACGAGAGTATTTTGTCTTTGTGCATTTGTTTGTAACACCCAAAAGGAAGCGAGATAGACCCATTGTTAATTATACCGATCGACTTAGAATCACTTTTCGAATCGATCTAACAATGTCCGTCCGTCTGTCTGTCCGTCCATCTAATCTTGTAATCACGATACAGGTCGCAATTGTAGGTAGAAACAAATGAAACTTTGCACAACGAAGTTTTTTGGGATAAGGACGAACGCTTTAATTTGAAGAAAATCGGTTCTGATTTACATATAGCTCCCATACCAGATATTTTAACAGATTTTCTTCAAAATTGGCAAAACATCTTATAAAGGGTGTTTTTTATTGAGGTATAGAACTTCGAATTGAAATAAAACATAAGAAAATCGTTTTAATGTCCATCAATTTGGCTTTATTGGAAGGATAATTTTATGCCATTAATGTTTAAATATGATTTCGGGCATGTGGCCGCCGCGGCTGGCTCGAATATAGCCAATTCTACAGGTCCAATTTTCCGTATGTTGGCAATAACGCCACGAATGTTGGCTTCCAAGTCCCCTAACGTTTCTGGTTTGTTGGCGTAGACGAGCGACTTCACATATCCCCAAAGAAAATAATCCAATGGTGTCAAATCACACGATCTTGGTGGCCAATTGACAGGTCCATTCCGCGAAATTATGCGCTCATCGAATGTTTCCTTCAATAATTAGATTGTGACGTGCGCTGTGTGGCATGTAGCGCTTCGCGAACTTCGCGAACTGAACCATTACTTTCGAAATAAATTTGCACGATTTGCAAGCGTTGTTCTTTTGTCAACCTGTTCATGATGAAATGGCAAACCAAACTAAATATTAATCACTTGACAGCTGACAAAATGGCCGCCAGTTAAAAAAGTGATGCCAACTTAAAGTTCTATACCCCAATAAAAAACACCCTATATTTCAACTAGAAACACCTGTGTTGACAATGTGTTAGATCGGTTCAGATTTATATATAGCCCCCATACAAATTTCGCTCCCAATTGGAGCTCTTGAATCAACATATTTTGTCAGATTGTCTTCAAAATTGGCAAAACATCTTATATTTAAACTAGGAAGACCTGTGGGAAAAATAGGTCGGATCGGTTCAGATTTATAAATAGCTCCAACACAAATTTCAGTTCCAATTTGACTTTTTTCGCTCTAGAAACCATATTTTTTAACAGATCTTCTTCAAATCTTGCAAGATGTCTTATATTTCAACAACACCCAAATGGGTCATATCGGTTCAGATTTATATATAGCCCCATAAAAATATCGCTCCCGGCTTGACTTTTTTCGCACCAGAAACCACGGATTTTCATCGAATTTCTTCAAATTGAACATAACACGTTATACTTGAACTGGAAGATTCTATTGTGAATATTGGTCACTTCATTCCATGTTTGTATATAACCCCGATACAAATATTCTTCTCGACTTGACAAATTGTGTCAGATCATATCAGTCTATGATTAGGAAACATACACTTTTTCACTTTTTTTTACCGAATTGAATAGTATTCGGATAGAAAGTGGAGTGTATCATATAGTCGGCCCCGCCCGACTTTAGCCTTTCCTTACTTGTTTATTCTAATATATATGAAATACTTCTTGTTATTATCAAAATCTGTGTTTTCTAGAGCGGAAAAAGTAAAATCGGCTACATTTGCATGAAACCTATATATAAATCTGAACCGATTTGACCCGTTTTCACTATAGATTTTTCTGGTTATTAATATATATGGTTTTGTGCCAAATTTGATCAAATACGGTTAATTTATGTAGTTTTTATACCCTCCACCTCCAGGATGGGGATATACTAACTTTGACATTTCGTTTGTAACACCCTGCAATACCGACCTGAGACCCTATATAGTATATATATTCTTGATCGTCATAAAATTCAAAGACGATCTAGCCATGTTCGTCCGTCCGTCTGATGAAAGCACGCTAGCATCTAAACGAAAAAAGCTATGACGTCCAAAATTTCCCATAAATGCGTCTTATAGTCGTAGATCGGTTGGGATTGAAACTGGGAAAAATCGGTCCAAAGGGAAAAATTTTTCCCTCACAAGGACGAAAAATACCCATAATAACCCCTAATATTTTAGAGTATTTAAGCATATTTTTTCAATATGTCTGCTTGTATTTACTTAATATTGGGTATGCGCAATCCACCTATAACAATAACGTGCACCACTAAGTGATTTTGTTTCATAGGGGGTGAAATGGGACAAAAGTGGTACATATTAAACGACAACAGCTAGAAACACGAAATTCGGTATGTACGTTCCTCTAATTGATTAAATACATAATATAAAAATATTTTTTCGAAATTCGTACTTTTAAGTGGTTAAATGGAATAAAGGGATAAAAATGGTACCAACCAAACGGCTGCATCTAGAATAATGAAATTCGGTGTGTATCCCTGTATCCCTCTATCCCTCATCCCGTAGACAAGTAAAATAAAGAGATTTTAGAAAGTCGTACTCTTAAGGGGATAAAATAGGAAAAGGGGGATAAAAATGGTACCAACCAAATGGCCGCAGCTAGAGTCATGAAATTCGGAGTTTACATTCCTCTGACTGCGTAGAAACGAAAAATAAAAGGATTTTCCAAATGCGTACGTTCAAGGGATACAATGGGTACAGAGGGATAAAAATAGTACATCCCTCTAATTGCGTAGAAAAGTAAAATAAAGAGATTTTAGAAAGTCGTACTCTTAAGGGGGTAAAATAGGAAAAGGGGGATACAAATGGTACCAAACACATGGTCGCAGCTAGAATCAAGGGGAATAAAGTTGCGGGTATTGCAACTAAAGAGTGATTTTTTTGAGGTTAGGATTTTCATGCATTAGTATTTGACAGATCACGTGGGATTTCAGACATGGTGTCAAAGAGAAAGATGCTCAGTATGCTTTGACATTTCATCATGAATCGTCTTACAAACGAACAACGCTTGCAAATTATTGAATTTAATTATCAAAATGCGTGCTCTGTTAAGAAAGTTCATTGCGCGCTTCCATTTTATGGTCAGTTTAATCGACCCACTGAAGCGGCTATTCGGGCTATTGTGACTAAATTTCGCACCAAATTTACATTGTTGGACATTAAACCACCAACACGCTTACGTAGAGTGCGAACTGAAGAAAATATCGCAGCTGTATCGGCCAGTGTTAATGATGACCACCAATTTTCGATTCGTCGCCGTTCGCACCAATTGGGTCTCTGTTACTCAAAAACGTGGAAATGCCAAAATTGGACTAAGCGGATGGACCACCTAAGACGCAGCCGCGGTCAACATTTAAATGAAATTATCTTCAAAAAGTAAATGTCATGGACCAATCTAACGTTTCAAATAAAGAACCGATGAGATTTTGCAAATTTTATGCGTTTTTTAAAAAAAAAAAGTTATCAAGCTCTTAAAAAATCACCCTTTATTACTACCGATTATAACTCAGGTTATAAATCGGTCGATTTTACGAAAATAATATATCCGACTTTATATTTCCTATTCGTTGAATTTGATCGTTTCAGGTCAAGAATTCTGAGGAATTGGGACCGATGACTCACACTATTTTAAATCCAAGCATTCGTGGGGATTTTGGGATAGACTCACAAAACTTTTCATTTCCTTTTTTCTTCCTTAGGGAATAAGGCAACTATTTTCAACTTCGTATGCTTTGTTTCCTTAGGGAATGGTTTGAAGTTGAAAATACTTTATCGATTAATGGGAATATAAAACAATATTGGGAATTTCGTTTCAATCACTTACATCAATAATGTTTATTAGGGATGAAAAGGGCTACTTCCTTAGTTGAGCTGCTGATGATGAAAGAAGCCAAGCCAATCACCTTTGCTTTCGTGACAGCTCGGTTTTAATACAATGGAGACTTAAAAAGAGGACTGGCAACTAATTGCCAGATTTGATTCAAATAGTGGTTTAATTCTATTACAATTTACAAGGTCGTAATATTCAAAAGACCGTTAAAATAATTCAAATGACTTATGTTAAAACTCATTAATTAATTATAATTAGTTATTAGTGAAATAAACAATTCAAGTTGACTTTCTTACTTATTATATAGTTGAGTTGGAAATAGTTGCAATTATCGTCAACACATGGAATTCGGTGTATACATTCATCTGACAAAAATAAAAAGATTTTTCTAAATTCGTACTTTTTAGTTTTATGGCAATTGGTTGAAGCATAAAGTTAGGCTATTTTGCACTATGTACGTGAGATAATGAGCTCTCACTATCTGCCAATATTTATGGTATTTAAGCTTTTGAAAGTATAAATATAAGAATATTTATTTTTTTAATTTAATTGAAGTATTATTTCGATATGTAAACGTACTGGTAGCCTTACCTTATAAGCGTGGTTTGAAATAATAAAAATATTATATTTATTTATAAAATTATTTTTTTTAGTTTTTTTTTTCGTTTGTATTTGCATATTCGGCAAGTGAGGTGTGCTTCCAATTCAAGTAATAAATGTCACCATGACATTTGTAAATAAATTAGTATTCTATTAAATACTAGCAAATAACCGCTACTTCGTACGCGGTGTAAGGAAATCTCTTTCAGGGTAAATCGCTTGTAAGCGCTCACTACGCATTCGATGCCAGATCCTACATAGCCGAAGAATTTATACACCGAATTAATTTTTTTCCTCCTTGTAAAAATTAAAAAATCAATTTATATTGTGCCATCAATTTATACGTAGTCAATAGGCACAAAAATTGAAACAATTTTCTTACAAAAAAAATCATATAAAGCAGAAAATTATTATTTTATTTTATAATCACTTTAAACCTGCAAAATATGTAAGGTCAGAGGAACATACAAACACCGAATTACTCGATTCTAACTTCAGCGGTGTTGTTGGTACCAATTGATACCCTATTTTCCTCATTTTCTTAAAAAAAATCTCTTAATTATGTGTTTTTATACATGGGGAATGACAAATCGAATTTCATGATTGGTATTATTGTTATCACTATTTACCCAATTTAAAACCAAAATACAAATTTCGAAAAATTCCTTCTGTTCTTGCATCTACGCTGTAAGACGAATATACACACCAAATTTCATGATTATAGCGTCAACCGTGTTGTTGGTATCTTTATTACCCCCCCCCCCCCTTTTCCGTTTGCCCTTTAAAAGTATGAATTTCGGAAAACTCCTTCATTCTGCGTTTGTAAGAATTTTGCGGTATGTACACGCCGAATTTCATGATTCCAGATCCGTCTATTTGATTTGCATCTCTTTTTACCCGATTTGGCCCCAAAAAGTACGAATTTTACAAAAATATTTTCTTGGTCGCATTCGTGATATAAAAGTAATGGCCGTTCCAATTTTTTTTTTTGTCTGGGCGGTGGTACAATTTTTATCCCATTTAATCCCTTAAAAGTGAAAATTTCCGAAAATTCTTCCTTATCAGTGTTCTACGCTTTAAAACGAAAATGTATACGAATTTCGAATATGTGTACGAATTTCATTATTGTGGCGCCCTCCGTGTTATTGGTACATTTTTTACCCTCTTTTCCCCGTTTACACTTTAAAAGTACGAATTTCGAAAAATCCCTTCATTTTGCGATTCTAAGCATTTTGAGGGATGTACACACCGAATTTTATGATTCCAGCTCCATCCGTTTGATTGTACCATTTTTATCTCTTTGTACCCGATTTTACCCCCAAAAAGTACGAATTTTAAAACATATTTTATTGGGCGCGTTGAAGCTATAAGAGGAAATTGCGCACTAAATTTCAAGATTCTAGGCCCAGCCGTTTGGTCATTGTGGTGGTACCATTTTTATCCCTTCTTACCCCATTTTATCCCTTAAAAATACGAACTTCGAAAAACTCATTCATATCTGATCTCTACGCTGTAAGAGAAATGTACACACCAAATTTCATGACTCTAGCTTCAGTTGTGTTGTTTGTACCGTTTTTGCCCCATCTAACCCCCAAAAAGTACGAATTTTTCAATATCCAATCCAATCCAAGAGGAATACCCATACAAAATTTCAAGATCTAAGGCCCAGCCGTTTGGTCTTGTGTTGGTACCATTTTTATCCCTTTTTACCCCAATTTAGCCCTTAAAAGTACGAATTTCGAAAAACTCACTTCATATCTGATCTCTACGCTATAAGAGAAATGCACACACCAAATTTCATGATTGTAGCTTCAGCCGTGTTGTTTGTACCATTTTGTTCCTTTTTGCCCCATTTTACAACCCAAAAGTACGAATTCTTCAAAATACACTGTTTGGGATGCCTTGATGCCGCAAGTGGAACGCCCATTCCAAATTTCAAGATTCTGCCCAGCCGTTTGATCATTGCCGTGGTACCATTTTTTATCCCTTTTTACCCCTTAAAAGTACGAATTTCGAAAAACTCAGTTCATATCTGATCTCTACGCTATAAGAGAAATGTACACACCAAATTTCATGATTCTAGCTCTAGTCGTTTGGTCTGGAGAGTGATCAGTCAGTCACTCAGTAACTCAGTCACCCAATCACGCAACTCTTTTATATATATAGATAGATGCAAAATGGTCTTGAGCCAGGACAATATCCCAGTTCAAATCAAATATTGATTACAGACAAAACATACAAACGAAAAAAAAATTCTCAATATCTTATACAGAACTAAAGTAAGTCATAACTTAAGTAAACCCCATTTTGTAACAGGGTTGCCACAGTTTTCAATATTTAAAAAATCGTCTAACTAGTATCTTGCAAACCCTAACACGCTCACCAAAATCCATCAAAAGCATGGAAAATTTGTCGTTGGTTTTATATGGAATTCATGTATGGATAAATGTGTAAGAGTATCATAAACTCTTTGCTGACGCAAATAATTTCACAAAAAATGCTTTTTCTTATGAATAGAACAAAACCCCTTTAAATATCTTGCAATAGCTGGCACCTAATGAAGAACATATGGAGAAAATCTATTGATAAATGCAGAAGTTGTGTAACTGCTTCGTAAAAAATACGATTTTTTAAATTACATATTTCCAAAATGAGAGTACAATTATTAAAAGTACCCTCGGTATTTTGGTATTTAAGTGAAAACAATCCATCCATAAAAATTGTGTATAGTGTAGTCAACGAAGTTGCTTGAGCAAATCCATTTCACAATCAGATTCTCGTTTTGCTCGACAACATCCACAAGAGAATATTATCACTTCCCAGGAGTTTCTACTTCATTCTTTTTTGCCTCCCCATGTTGTGACATATTCAAGGCAATCTTAAAATCTGTGTTTTAATGCAATCATTGAATTATGTACACATTTCTGGAAATATCTACAAAATGTGGCATTACAAAGCAAATGCATATTCCCTGGCTGCCATATGTGGCCATGATGGCAGTGTCAGATTACTTTCCACGATGGCTTAATCAACACGTCCGTCTGACTGACTGTCTGACTCTCTCGCTCTCGCTGTGTTTGCTTTTTCTCCAAGAACAAAATAAAGTAACTCAGCACGTTCTTTCATTGAGTATATTTTTAAAACAAACACAAGTTTCTTCTTTTTTCATCATTGAAGGATACACTTTTCTGCTCATTTCTTGGTCGACGTCGTCGTCGTTGTTGCTGTCGTCTTCATCTTTGCCATTCTTTTCCATTTTCCATTTTCGGTTGACTGTTTTATTTGATTTATTACAATCTGTCGAAGATTTTCCATGTCATTCATGTTCAACGTTATCATATGTGACTTAAATGCTGATAAAGCACATGCTAATAATACTTAGTGCCATCCTCAGTGCCCCTCTCTCCCACCCCTCCTTGGAATGGAAATCTGCAATCATTAGTTCATGGGGATGTTGGGGTGAGGGTGGCAGATGGGTTGGATGTCAAGCACGAAAGCAAAAGATTTCTTTATCTCAAAGTGGATGTCATTTGATTTGAGAGCTTTGTGGCAGCAGGAGGAGGACGAGGTGATTTTGAATATGAGTTTATTATCTATCATTAATCTTAATAATTATTTAGAAGTCACGCCAAATAAATAAATATTTTCAGACCCTAAGCATAGTTCACAATAACACAGAAGTAAAGATGAGTGTGGCAGCGTCTTGTTATACAGATTGTAAGAGGCCGGATTTGTAAGAGGAGGATGTTATCAGCTTTGTTATTGACGAGCTGTGTTAAAGGATGCTGCAAAGTATCATCATATCATCTAGGCCTCAACTAACCATTCTGTGGTGGCTTTTTTAATTAATAAAAATAAATTACGAGAAATTTCTTATGGGACTATCGTATTTATTTAAATATTGAAAAGTTTCTTTGCATTGGAAATGATGGCACGATGTCATCGGAAGTAATGGGTGCATTGCATTTATTTCCGGAACTACTTACATTCATTCAATAAATTTTGGCCTCGGCGCACAGTGTTTCAGAATCAAAACCCATCGGCAAAAATTCAATAACTTTTTCTATTTTTTTTGAACTGTCCCAACGCCTCTCACTCCCGCCCCTTCCGACCGAGAGGGCCTCGTCCCCATAACGTAGGGATAACGTACACACCACAAGCAGTAGAGGGTGGAATACCGGTTACAGATTAAATATCTTCAGCCGGCAAAAACAAAGCAAAAACAAACTACACTAAAGGTTAATGCTAACATTTGACATAGAAGCAATATATTTACGATATTTAATAATACTAAACAGAACACTAAACATTCAAGTACGAGAGAATCCTTGACTTTATTGTACCGATTCCGACACCGAAATCTATGACGTGGTACAATGAATTAAAATCAATACACATTCTACGAATGGGCTGCGCAGAAGCATAATTCGTACGCTGAAAATCAATATGAAGAAACCGATAATATCTAGTTGGTCTAAATGGCACGTTAAACTTAATCCTAAAAATAAGATATTCAGATGAGACATCACCATTCGTAACCTTAAATACCATCACGGTGTCCAGCATAATTCGTCTACTTTTTAAGGAGGGCAAGTCAATCAACTTCAATCTACTAGTATAGGGGGGAAGAACAAAAGCACTATTCCAATGTAAGTGTCTCAATGAAAACAATAAAAATTGCTTCTGAACTGACTCAATTCTGTCAATATAGATGTCATACTGAGGGTCCCATACTACAGAACCATATTCCAAAATAGGCCTAACGAGCGAAGTAAATAACTGTTTCGTCACATAGGGATCAGAAAAATAGCCCAAGCGTTTAATAAAGCCAAGAACACCATACGCCCTGTTAACCATGGCCATAATATGATTGTTGAAATCAAGTTTGGAATCCATCAGAATACCAAGATCTACAAAAGAATCAACTGTCTCTAACTCAGCTCCAATAAGATTATGTCTGACAAATTTCGGATTCGATCTAAAGAAACGCATATGCTTGCATTTCCGTAAATTAAGTTCCATGCAGTTAATATCCAAAATTATCCAGGTCGTCCTGCAAATAATGAGAATATTCTGGCTGTTTATAAGAAAAAAATATTTTCACATCATCCGCATACATTAAAATCCTAGAGTTTATAATAGAGGAGATCATTTATGAATAATAAAAATAGTATAGGCCCAAGATGACTACCTTGGGGAACTCCCGATGAAACCAGAATTGGCCTAGAACAAGAAGTTCCGAATTTGACAAACTGCGAACGGTTATTCAGATAAGAAGATATCCATTTAAAAAAATTACAGCTAAAACCAATTCTATCTAATTTATATAACAAAAGCTCGTGATTGTCTTTATCAAACGCCTTGCTAAATGACGTCAGTCTGATTACCCAGAACAAACTCATCAATAACGTCTGAGGTTAACTGAGTCAAATTCGTCGTGGTCGATAAGCCTTTACGAAACCCATTTTGGCTGGGACTCAAAATAGAAGAAACGCTGTGAGACACAACCTCCGTCACCAGTTTCTCAAAAGCTTAGGGATAATTTAATTTAGCTATCCCTCTATAATTCGATACGTCAATTAGACTGTCAGATTTATGTAGGGGATCAATGAACGGCTGCCTCCAAGCCGAAGGGAAATATCCAAATCTCAACGAAGTATTGAACAATAACGTCAGAGGAATAGCCAAACCACTAGCACAGAATTTAAAAATTAGCAATAGAATATCTCACATAATCGGAATTCAATCCAGATTTCTTAAACTTCTTAAAAAGCCTACTTCTCGAATTGATCATTCTGGACAATTTATGAGAAGACAAAGGTAGTCTTTCAGATTGCCCAACTCGAATTTCCGGTACAGATTGTGACAGGAAGTCCCTAAGAATTTGATCAAATTTATCCACAACAGCGTCAATATCTGTATAGTGGCTACAACTACAGACGGAATTCCAATCAACCTCCTATCTTCCAAGGGGGCAATTTCGGATGGACAAAAAATACCCTTCAAAAGCGGGGAACCCTTAATCCTTTCCAAATATGTATATACTTCGTTAAAGGCTTTTGAAGGAAGAAAGTTGTGTTGGTCCAAAGTCAGACATTTGTTCAAAATGGATATTTTTTAAAATATTTATAACAAACAAACTATATTTGGCACAAACATAGCTTTGGCGTCATAATAAAGCTAAGATACCACAATTTCTAATAAAAAAGTTCTGAAGGCAAAATCTCTTAAAATGTATGAGAAACAGTTCGACAAAGTCAAAAAAAGAAATTAAATTTTTCCAATTTTCAAAATCTGAAAAAAGTGAAAATCTGTAATAAAAAACAAATTCTTCGCATTATGAACAAAAACGTAAAAATATGATAAAAAAACATAAACACAAAAAAATAAAAATTTTAATATTCTTTAAAATCGAAAAATACGAAAAGTAGTCAACTTTGGGCCGATTTCTAAAATATATCTGAATTGCCGATTTTTAATGTTAATATCTCCAAATAGTCCTTGGGTCCTTGTCTAATTTTGTTTTTTTACAGAACTCAAAAATGTCTGCTAGAACAAAAGTTATTGATGGCCGATGGATTTTGATTCTGAACCACTGTGTGGCGTCCTATCGACATTATTGCTGATTGTAGAAAATTTTCATTGGTATCCCTCACAACCACTTTTCTGCTTGGAGTTCTTCTCAGCGTTTCATTTCAAAACAACCAAGGTCTGGCTTGCTCTAGACTAACATTGGTCAAGCATTGGTCCTTGTAGGCTTTTAAACTATTTTACTAATATATCAGTAGCCTTCTTTATTATAGATGTGGTATCACCTCAAATAGCTGTTGAATTAATCGATTGGTGTCGACTTTAAACAGTGGGCCCCTTTCAGCGAGTACAAAGAATTTGCATTGTATATATTGTCCCTTTAGAGATGTTTGTGAGATTATTTGTCTGTTTTTTTAAGCTGGAAAGACTTTAAGGAACAAGTGATGCGAAATTCAAATCTTTAAATTTCTTTGTTAAATTTTCGGGATATCAGTTTATATTTGTTTTTCAAATGTGATTCAATTTTATTCATGCTTCTAAATGTTGTCCAGGTAATTCAAAGTAATTCTGTCTGAGTGGCTCATTAGGGTATTTTTCCTAAGAAATGTATTAAAATTGCAATTCTTCAAGAGAATGTCCCGCTAAAGAGAGTGGGCGGCAATCTTATCGGATACCGGCATTAATGGTGATTCATCCGAGAAGCATTCAACGTGTGGCATTAACGTATAAACAGGCACTTACAGACACAGGCGTTATGTCGTTCTGCTTTAGATAACATTTAAATGATACAATGTAGAAAGTTCTTACCTTAGAGATGTTAGTTTTAATAAGAGTAAATCGGTCAATGAGGAAATCTAACCAAAAAATAAAAAAAATAAATTTTCAATAATTGCTGTGTTCCCTCCACCATAAGAGGGGGTATACTAAGTTTGCGCTTCCCTTTGAAATATCGACATGTGAAAGTAAGTATGTGCTTCATCGTCATAAAATTATAAGACATGGCTAGATCATGTCTATTAAATATATCTAAACGAAGGAAGGTTAAAATTTTCGATTTTCGTCCCTTTAGTTGCGTAGACACGTAAAAAGGATTTTTCAAAAATTTGGAAAAGAGAAATAAAAATGGTACCAACCAAACGGATGAGGGCGAAGGTGTAGGTGTATGCATTCCTCTGACTGCGCAAAAATTGTGAATTTAGAGATTTTTTTATTTTTAGGGCAAAACGCGGCAATAAGGGAAAAATGGTTACGACCAAATGGCTGCAGCTTGAATCGTAAAATTCGGTGTGTGCTTTCGTCTGAATACAATCTTTTAAAATTTTAGAATATTTCGAAATGTTTCAATATTCTTACCTTTATGATAAAGCATGACGAAATTGGATACAAATGGTCGCAAATGGCCGCAGTCATAATCGTGAAATTCGTCAGTGTCTATGACGCCCGGACAAAGTAAATGGGTAAAATAAGGAATCTTTCGATATTCGTAATTTCTGGTGGTGAAAATGGGGAAAAGGTAAAATAGTGCTGTTTTTCTGTAAGCCTGGATAAAAAGCTGCGATAACAAAACGTTAATATAGATTTATTTGTACTCAAAATAAAAAATAGTTTTTTTTCACATTGTCATACAATATAAATATTTAAAAAAATATTTTTTGTTGATTTTTTTGGATTTAGCCTCGATAACAATAAATGGCTAATTATTCAGGTTAAGTCCAAAATGTTTAATATAAAATTATTTGTGTAGGTGGTTTTGTCCGGCTTGAGCTCATGTAATTTAAAAAACAACGATGTTGTGTTTTTATTATTTTTTTATTTAAAAAAAAAAGATTTGAAGGATTTAATTTTACCTAGGTTACAGACAATTGTGTGGGAGGTACATGAAGAGGCGTGTCTAAAGCGTATATATTTTTTATGTTTAAAGTGATTATAAAAACATTTTCAAATATCAAATTGCAAATGATTTTGACTACCCTTAAGGATGTTATATCGGTTTTATTGTAACTAAAGTTTATGCCACTTTGTGAGGGAGGTACCAGAAGGGGTGTGGAAATATCGCGCATATTTCACACGAATGTAACCTCTATAAAATTATTACCAAATGTGAAATCTCACAGTATTCCGATCGTTCGTAAAGAAGATATAACATATTTAATTTTCCCAAGTGATTTGTGTGGGAGGTACTGGAAGGGGCGTGGCAAATTAAAGTGGTTATAAAAACATTGTCAACTACCATTATATAGCGGATTCCGAATATATGTGTAGAAGTTACAGCGGTTTTAATTTAACATAGGCATATGAGTCATTTGTGTGGGAGGTACCAGAAGGGGCGTGGCAATTTCACCCATCTTCGAACTTAAACTAAGTTTGGGAAAAATATTATCATGTGCAAAGTTTTAATTGATTCCTTAACCCCTTTCGAGAGCTAACGTGTACACCAGCCAGGCGGATGGACATGGCTCAAACATCTTAAAAAGTCGTGAAACGGATTTGGCCCAAACATACATATGGTCTTAAGTCACTCCTTCAATGCGTTACACTTTTTTCTGTCACAAATGATATATACCCTCCTACTCTGTAGAGTGAGGATATAAAAATGATTATGCATATCTGTTTAACACATATTTTATATCCAAACTATAACATAATATATAGATAATAAAATGGAGAAGAAAATGTCTCCAATATATATAGAATTAATGCATATTCTGAGTAAAAGAGTATATAGGAGTTTACATTTTTCATTTGTTTTTGGTGGTTAAATCTTGAATTATATTACAGACGCTTTTTGCCATAAAATACTGATTTTTTAAAAATTTCATTTATTTTCGCTAAGAAAAGTCGGCAGTTTTTACTACAAAATTAATTTGGGAGTCTTCGTTAAGGTGTTAAGTAACACCAGTGAAAATTTCATCTGCTCCTTCGTTGCACTTTGAACGCTATTTTCGAATATAAGTGATTGACTTTTGAAATTTTGGAAATAGAAGTGGATATTACACTGTCCGACAGTCCATATTACACTTGGACCAAATTTTGTACGTCTGTAACTATAGGTGACAAGGGGTTAATTGGTGTGTTTGATTATCATTTCCTCATCCTTTTGCCACTTAAAAGGACTACAAAGTTCCAAAGGATACAATTTCTGAAAATTAATTTTAAATACTTATTTGCACCCTATGATACTGGTATACGTGTCAAATTAAAAAAGAAAATATGTACTAAAAATACTTCAAATTGCTAGCTTCTATCTTTATTAGTTTAGCATTAACAACCATTTCATGTTTCCCTTTTTAAAAGTAAAATATGAGTTAACCAATACAGATAGAAACTTGATATTTGAAGTATTTTTATAGTTTTTCTGCTCATATCATAGGGTTCGAACAAGTATTTAAAAAAATTTTTAAAATATTATATTCTCTGCAACTTTCAAGTACCTCAATTTTGTCTATAGTTTCATACATATATCATACGGTTCAAGTGTAACGATTTTTTCTCGTACAGTGTTATGAGGGTTTTCGGCAATATACAGGGTGCGGCTAAAGTAACTATATGATTTGTTTTTTAAATAACTATTGAATGGAATGTAAAAAACAAAAAAAATTATGATAAAAAGAAAGTTTAATTTATGTATTTTTTTACATTAATTGTGGAAAATAATATCAGTTAAATGAGAACAAAATGTGCTCTTTTTATGGCATTTTCCATAACTTTGTTGAGTGTTTCTTGTGGTATACGATCAATTTCTTCTTGAATGTTGTCCTGTAGTTGCTGCAAGGTTTGGGGCTTATTCACATAAACTTTGTCTTTGAGATAGCCCCACAAGATAGCCCCGTTCAAGTGAAAATGCGCTTCGTCGGTCATCATTAAATTTGAAAAAAAAAAATTCATTTTGATCAACGAGATTTAAAAGTGCTCTAGCAAATTCCAAGCGCAATACGAAGTCCTCAGGATTTAGTTTTTGGACTAGTTGGATTTTGTAAGGGAAGAGGTGCAAATCGTGTTTTAAAATTCGCCGAAGAGTGCGGTCAGAAAGCTGCAACTGGGAAGATCGTCTTCTCCTTGATGTCTCCGGATTTTCTTCGACGCTCTGTCGCACAGCATCAATATCTTCGGCCGATCTGCCAGTTCGAGGTCTGCCCGTACGTCTTGAATCTCCGACAGTCCCATATTCAGCAAAATTATTCACCAACGAACGAATGGTTGGACCCGTTGGAGCAGTTCTTACACCATAAAATCTTCTGTATGCACGTTGAGTATTAATTATCGAACGATGATTTTCAATGAATAGAAAAACAATCTTAGTTCTTTGCGCAATTGTATAGCGTTCCATTTTTAAATATTCTCCCAAGTTTAATTTCTGAAATAGGAAAAAAGAAAAAGTTAAATACTCGCAAGCAAAGAAGTTACAATTGTTTTACATCATATAGTAACTTTAGCCGCACCCTGTATTACTAGCAATGTACCGCTTAAAAAACATTATCCTTGGTATACGATGTCTCCCACTGTACATAAGGTCTTAGTCCACGGAAGTAGTATTATAAAGTCGGTAGGCTTGCTTATTGGCTGCCTTTATTGAAGCCAGTAATAAATCGTCAAGAATTTTCGAGCTGAAAAGACCAAAAGTGTTCACGAAAGGCTGGCAACGAGGACATAATCCATCTTTCAGTCTTTTGGTAACATATAACCCACAAATCAGCCACATACATCTGTAGAAGGAGAAAAAAAGTCAAATACTTGTCACCAGAAGCAAAAAAGCTCTTATAGATTGTAAATAATATAATATAGTATAGTAAAGTATTTGTTGGTTTTCCAACAAGAGGTGAAATACCCGGTATTTCGGTAGCTGCCACTTTTGAAGCTTTTATTCATTGACAAGTAGAAACTACGTCATTACTAAAAATGCTTCAACAACGCATTGAAATTATTAAAATTCGTGAATGAAAATTATACGGTATTCCATCGAAAAATCATCTTTACTGATGAGGCCATTTCCACCTCGGTGGCTACGTCAACAAGCAAAATTGTCGCATCTGAGGCTCGGCAAACCCAAGAGTTATTTTTGAGTAGCCTCTCCATCCTCATCGTGTGACTGTTTGGTGCGGTTTATGGTCCGGCGGGGTCATTGGACCTTACTTTTTCGAAACAACAGTTACGGTGAATGGAATGCGCTATCGAGAAATGATTAATGATTTTTTTTATGGTCGGAGTTGAATGGTATTGATCTGGACAACGTTTACTTTCAACAAGACGGCACTACGCGCCACACAAGCAACACAAACCACGGCTCTTTTACGGGAAAAGTTTCCGGACCGTGTTATCTCTCGAACAGGTGATCACAATTGGCCACCGAGATCTTGTGATTTAACACCTTGCGACTTCTTCCTTTGGGGCCACGTGAAAGATAAGGTCTACGCCAACAGCTCAGCGCGGATAGAATTCGTGAGGCTATCGAGGACATAGGGCAGCCACTTTGCGATTTGGTTATGGAAAATTTCATGAAAAGGATATGGTCCTGTAAGCGTGGTCGTGGTGGCCATTTGGCTGATGTTGTTTTTCATTGTTAACGGCATACCTTCCTCTGTATTATGAAATAAACAACCAATCATTTATTGTGTATTTGTATTCGCATGAATAAATTGTATATCCTCAAATAAACATTTAGTGAAAACAAAACTCATTTTCATTCCTACTTTTGCGCCACCCTGTGTTAGGTACATTATATGGTGTCATATTTTATTCTTCAAAAAATGATTTATAAAGCCTAGCCAACATAGCTTAATTACAAATTTTAATCCAAATTAACTAAAGATTTGTCTGCAGTGCCATATTTGAGAGACTTACATTACATGCATATAAAAGTACTAAATTATCTAGGGAAGAACTATCTTTGCCAATCATGGCATCGCAGTACGTAAAAATACAAACCCATGTTCACATACATACTCCAAAATTCAATTATGTGAGATTTGACCCCACATAACTGTTTATTAAAAAACGCTGCATTGTTCTTTCAACGGGATATGAATTAAGGAGATGTTATTTCTATTCATTCCAAGCATTTTTATGGATTTTACAGACGTTTGGCCACATTTTCCCATTTACGCCCATAGTGCGGTGGAACTTAATACACTTTTCACTTGATTTTGTTGTATCATATTTTTGGTTGTGCTTTTTCTGAACTAAAAAAATGTTTGAAATTATGTTAATAAAAATATTTTTTTTAATCAAAACATAAATTTATATTAAAATATACAAAAATATTCTCAATCAAATATATGGTAATTTTTAATATATGGTAATTTTTAATTTTTAACTATTTTTCTGTTGTTTGGAAAAAAAATGCATTACGTTGATTTTGAAGTGTTGAGAGGCAAACAAATCCAAGCATTAGCCATAATCATTGGTTCAATGACTGAATATTTGAATTTTCCTCGTGTAATTAAATTTGTTATTAAATAAAATATCAGCTCATTAGCACAAAATAAGTTGTAAAGCAAATAAACGAGATTTGCATGCATGAACACGACGACAACGATACTCGTATCATGTATTGAATGAAGTGTGTGTATTGAATTGTTACAAACTGTTTTCGAAACAAAATCACTATTATAACGAGTAGTTTGCTGAACAATACTTTTGTTGTGTTACTACAACTAATTTGCCATTGCCACAACAAATAGTCAAACAAAACCAAGCCAATCATGCAACACAACAATCGTCGCGCGGCGCGTCAATTAGGAAAAGTCAGCGACCAACAAACAGCTACAGCTGCAGCTGCTCCAATAACGCCCCTCCGTTCGATCGTTTGTTTGGCCATAACAAACAAAATAAACTCTAATTAATATTTAATTAAAAATCCAAATAGAAGCTATAAATTCACATTCACGCATTCAATTGGAAGCCAGAGTTGTTATATCCGCCGTGACGTGATGATGTGAGCGTGTGCGTGTACGTGGGTGAGTGTGTGTGTGCTGGTGTTTGTGTGGCAATTCAATCAAGTACTCACATCTGAAATTAAATCCTAAAACCAATACACTCAGAACTCATGAACTCACAACAACGCACACTAATAAACATATGCATGTGTATGTATGTACATCATAAAGTGGGTCACGTTAGTTAGGAATAAATTCATTATCTTAAAGGAGAATATACGAGGTTCTATATGGATGACCGTGGGCTTAATGACATAAACCCTAAAATCTTATGGGCTGTAGTGTGTACGACACTTGCGATTTTGACGTGCTGTTGATTAAGAATAATATCACTCATACGCACTGTAGTCGGACTGACCATTAACAGAAACAGTCCTGCAACATATAGTTTTCCCACCCAAACGGTCTTAAGAATCATTCCTAGGAATGTCATATGTTCTAGAAAGTTGTTTACTGAGATCTTAGGTACATTTTTGAAGTTGATTGTTTCCTTGAATTTTGATTTTGATTGATTTTCCTAGCTATGGACCTGAACAAGGGATAAAGGTTAAAAAATCGATTTTTTTTTGCGATTTTTACCTTAAAAATGATGTTTATATGTTCCCAATTTTTGTTCTTTATGCCAAGAACTACAACTTTGCCTCAGAGAGTAAATCAAAATTGCAAACGGTTTGCAAGATATGAGCCTGAGAAAATGTCCACTTTTTTGCAAAAAATAACACCGAGTCCTCAAATCTTTGGGGGCCAATAAAAAAGTGCATGACTTTGGGCAAAAGTGGGACACACGGGTCTTTTTTATCTTTTATCATGTAGTGGTGTCCGTATATTTGTAAAACAATCTTATAAATATATTAATTTTAAAAGCTCACATTTTCTTTGTAAAACTCAAGCTATTCACTTTTATGTGTCGCTTCATTGGCACATGACCCCCTCTAGTGTATAAGTTGTGTGTTTAACTGTATGTGTATAATCACAAAATAAATGTATTTTGCCATTCATATATTTACGCTTAATTTCATAATTTCATATTTCTATGGCATGTGCTGGCAGATTATTTTTCTATATCCGTCGGAAAAGGAGTTAGTTCATAATTGAATCCTTTAATAAATGAATGTACATTAAGGTAGGGTGAAAACAGTTTTAGGAGAGAGAGAGAGAGAGAATGTAACGCCAACACACTTTCTTTAAGAATTGTTGATTCAATTTATTGTCTGGCTTCTCACATAGTCTCCAATTTAAAGTTGGATCTTCCGTGCAATGTCACTAGACTTGCAGGGAAGAACTTGATGACGAACGTATTGCAGCAATACAAGTATGATGGTGAAGACGTGTAATCCAGTTATTCCGATGGAATTGTATCGACTGTAAAAGCTGACAGTTTCCCGTTCCGCCAACAGGAGCAGTCCTTGACTGTTTGTGTCACTAATCTTTAAAATCCAGCCTACTCACATAGTTGGTTGTATTTGAAAACCATCATATTTGTTTGTTTATGCACCAGAAAAAAAAAACAAAAACTAACATTAATCATAACAAGAAATAATTAAAACATTGACGAGTTTTCCCGAAACAGCAAATAATTCATACTGCCGCACAGTGGTCCAAGATCAAATTGCATTGGCCAAAATTCAATATTTTTTGATTTAATAAACATTTTTGAGTTTTGTATAAAATTGAAAGGCACGGAATCAATATAACATGATCTGGAAATTTTAACTAAGATCCGATGACAAATGCAGTTTTCACAGCGGTACTTGAATAAATCTGACGGTCATTTGTAGGGGGCCTTTAACAACTCTTGGGGGTTATACCATAGAATGGGCTTATATAGTCTTCATTATAGGTAGGTATTCCTGATTGTAATATATCATGATCTGCAAAATTTGATCAAAATCCGATGTAAGCTGTAGGCTCTCAGCGGTAATGGTACAAACTGGGGGCCCATTGGTATGGGGGTTTTACCCAACAAGTAAGAAAACGTCAGTCGGCTAAACCAACTTATATATACCCTCACTCTCAGAGAACATATCTATGGCAATTACTTAGGGTCGGATGATTTGTGTGGAAAGTACTACTAGGTTTGTGGCATTTGTCCTAGCTTCCACATTTATAAAATAATTGTAAAAACATTATCCATTTTATCAAGTCATAATGGATTTCAGTCACCCGATAAAGACATTTGTGTGGGAGGTACAAGAAGGGGCGTGGTGAAAGCGTAAATATTATGTTTGTTTAAAAACATTTTCAAATGTCAAATTTCAAATGAATTTGACTACCCGTGTGAATGTTACACCAGTTTAATTTAAACAAAGCTTATGGGAGGTACCAAAAGGGGTGTGGCAATATCGACCATATTTCAAATGAATGCAACATCTATAATAGCACTGCCAAATATCAAATTTCATAGTATTCCTATCATCCGTATACAAGTTATAACGGCTTTAATTTTACCTAGTTTAGGGTGATTTGTGTGGGAGGTACTAAAGGGGGCGTAGCAAAACCATATTTAGTACACCTCAAGTGCTTATAAAAACTTTATCAAATACCAAAATATAGGTGATTCCGAATATCGGTGTGGAAGTTGCAAAGGTTTTGGGAAGTACAAGAAGGGGTGTGAAAATGTCATCCATCTTCGAACTTAAACTAAATTTGGGAATAATATTACCATGTTCACAGTTTGAATTGATTCCTTAACTCCTTTCGAGAGTTATCGTGTACACCAGCCAGCCAGATGGACGGACGGACATGGCTCAAACATCATAACAAGTCGTGAAACGAATTTGGTCCAAAGATACTTAGGGTCTTAAATCACCGACTACTCACTCTACTCTGTACAGTGATATTACAAATATGGACCCATGTAATTGACTGCCATAGTCAAATATATCATGCAATCTGAAATATATCTTGCAATCTGCAAAATTTGATAAACTTCCGATGTAAAATGTGGGTTCCAGTAAAACTGGGCCCATTTCTATGTTGCTACAATAAAAAGTCGACCCATATAGATCACTTTCAAAGTAAGTATTCTTAGTCGAAATATAACATAATCTGCAAAGTTTTATGAAACCTCATGTAAGATGTGGGTTCTAGAGCGATAATAGTGTAAACTCGGAGTTCATATGTATGGGGGCTATACCAAAACATGCACCCATATAGTTCACTTTTACGTCAGCTGTTTCTAGTTCGAATATAACATGATCCTGAATATTTTATCGATAACCAATGCAAAATGTGTATTCTAGAGCAGTAATAGTGTAAATTTGGAGGGATATTTGTATGAAGGCTATATCTAAATCAATATCTATCTCTTTGGACTAGCTCGAATATTTATAAAACAGGGTTTTCTTGAAAAGAATTCACTATGAGAATGATATTGAGAAAAAACACATTAGAAATTAAAATCTTGCCCGAGCCTTATCAAACCATATCAAAACTTATCCATTGTACAGGTATAAAGAACAAATCTTTACGATTTTATTGTATTTGTTATCCATTTTTTATTAAATCCGCTAAACTACCACATTTTTAGTTCGATTTGGGAGGAAAACGGCACATACGCTGTTATAATAACTCCGTGCGACACGATTTCCGTCCTAAGAACGAGACTATAGGTCACTATTAGTAAAATTCCACGCTCAGTTGTTTATTTCGTAGTCGTTTGTCCTTTTTAGAGGACTTTTACATTCCAAAGGATATATATGTTTTAATAATTTAGTTTCGTACTTGTGCGTGTCACAGAATGGCGATATGGGCATCAAATGAAAGTGAAGAATATCTGTTAAAAACACTTCAAATTCCATATTTCTATCTGTATTAGTTTAGGATTAACAACCATTTCAAATTTCACCCTAAAAAAGTTTATTTAGATTATTCGTGTTTATTTTTTAAGGAGAGAAATTTTAAATGGTTGTTAATGCCAAACTTTTATAAATAGAAGTACGAAATTTAAAGCATTTTCAGTAGATATTCTTCCATTGAAAGACCAAGTCCACAAGTCGAACTAAAAAGTGTAAATTTAGCGGATTTTATAAAAATGCATTAATATATATAAATGCATTATATATAATATAATATAATATAAGGTCGTAAAAATCAGCCCTTTATACTGGGTTTACAAGTTTTTGATGGTTTACAAGTTTTTGATGGTTTGATAAGGATCGGGCAAGATTTTAATTTCTAATTTTTTATAGAGTTTTTTTTCGAATGCGTCCAGGTCACGAACGGATAAAAAACGAACTATTTTGGGAGAACCCGTAAAACAAACGAATCTTTCATTTTAGTCGGGAACATCGACACCTTTTATTTTGAAGCGACTCTAATGAAAAATTTTGGGCTTGCTGAAATATCGAACTACTTTAGAAAACAGCCGTAATTTCTTAACCTATGGCCAACCCACTCTGAATTTTTGATATTTTGTAGAGAATAACATAAGCTAAAATACAAAACAAAATAAAGAAAATTAAAGATATGTTTTTAAGGATATTCAAGGATTAAAATTGTTTTTAATTTTAGAATCCTTGAACCACAAGGAAATTCATATTTTCATACAAAGAGAAGGTGTAAATCTTTCAGATGATATCAATATCGTTAAAATCTGATGACGCGATCCATAGTTATGATATCGATAAATAAGCCATCTCTTCAAAAAATCCCCGAGTTAACCAATTTTGGACCACTGTAGAACCTAAACCACGCACTACTTTGAGCTACGGTAAACGGTATATCATGTGCCAAATTTTATCAAAATCGGAAAGGATGAAAATCCAAACCTATGGTTTTTGGGTCATTTTCTGTTGGAATTACCCTAATATATCCTTTCGAAAAAATGTATGATTTTGGAACAAGATAATTTCAAAAGCCTTTGGAGAATATCATACATATTTAGAATAGTTGAAATATTCGCCGTCTGCACAAAATTGCACCCTTGGAAGATAGGATACATAGTGAAAAAAATCATCTTTTTTATACCCTACACCACTTCGTGGTCTAGGGTATTATAAGTTAGTTTCGCGCCAAATGTTTGTAACACCAAGAAATAATCGAGCTAG
Source organism: Polietes domitor (assembly GCA_947397865.1). Taxonomy (NCBI): domain Eukaryota; kingdom Metazoa; phylum Arthropoda; class Insecta; order Diptera; family Muscidae; genus Polietes; species Polietes domitor. The sequence continues at coordinate 139,801,710 of OX377619.1, forward strand.
ACCCACCTTTAAGTATACCGATCGGCTTAGAATCACCAGCTGAGTCGATTTACCGATGTCTGTCTGTCCGTCCGTCCGTCCGTCCGTCCGTCCGTCCGTCTGTCCGTCTGTCCGTCTGCTGTCCATCTAAGCTTGTTCGCACTCTACAGGTCGCAATCGCTGTCCGATTATCATGAAACTTGACAGAAGTTATTTTTTCTGGCCAAGGACCATCGGTATTGAATTTGGAGGAAATCGGTTCAGATTTAGATATAGCTCCCATACAAATGTCGCTCCCGATTTGACATTTTCCACTTTAGAAACCACATATTGTACCCGATTTTCTTTAAATTTGGCAGAACATCTTATAATTCAATTAGAAACACGTATGCAAAAATTGGGTAAGATCGGTTCAGATTTAGATATAGCCCCCATACAAATGTCGCTTCCGATTTGACATTTTCCGCTCTAGAAACGACATATTGTACCCGATTTTCTTTAAATTTTGCAGAACATCTTATAATCGAACTAAAAACACGTTTGCAAAAATTGGGTAAGATCGGTTCAGATTTAGATATAGCCCCCATACAAATGTCGCTCCCTATTTCACTTTTTCCGCTTTAGAAACCACATATTGTACCCGATTTTCTTTAAAATTGGCACAACATCGTATAATCCAACTAGAAACACCTATGCAAAAATTGGGTAAGATCGGTTCAGATTTAGATATAGCCCCCATACAAATGTCGCTTCCGATTTGACATTTTCCGCTCTAGAAACGACATATTGCACCCGATTTTCTTTAAATTTTGCAGAACATCTTATAATCGAACTAAAAACACGTTTGCAAAAATTGGGTAAGATCGGTTCAGATTTAGATATAGCCCCCATACAAATGTCGCTCCCTATTTCACTTTTTCCGCTTTAGAAACCACATATTGTACCCGATTTTCTTTAAAATTGGCACAACATCGTATAATCCAACTAGAAACACCTATGCAAAAATTGGGTAAGATCGGTTCAGATTTAGATATAGCCCCCATACAAATGTCGCTTCCGATTTGACATTTTCCGCTCTAGAAACGACATATTGTACCCGATTTTCTTTAAATTTTGCAGAACATCTTATAATCGAACTAAAAACACGTTTGCAAAAATTGGGTAAGATCGGTTCAGATTTAGATATAGCCCCCATACAAATGTCGCTCCCTATTTCACTTTTTCCGCTTTAGAAACCACATATTGTACCCGATTTTCTTTAAATTTGGCAGAACATCTTATAATCCAACTAGAAACACGTATGCAAAAATTGGGTAAGATCGGTTCAGATTTAGATATAGCTCCCATACAAATGTCGCTCCCGATTTGATATTTTCCGCTCTAGAAACGACATATTGTACCCGATTTTCTTTAAATTTTGCAGAACATCTTATAATCGAACTAAAAACACGTTTGCAAAAATTGGGTAAGATCGGTTCAGATTTAGATATAGCCCCCATACAAATGTCGCTCCCTATTTCACTTTTTCCGCTTTAGAAACCACATATTGTACCCGATTTTCTTTAAATTTAGTACAACATCTTATAATCCAACTAGAAACATCTATGCAGAAATTGGGTAAGATCGGTTCAGATTTAGATATAGCCCTCATACAAATGTTGCTCCCGAATGTTTAACCGATTTTGGCCAAACTTTACATATTATATTTCACAAATAAACATACATGGTGAAAGCGGGTCACATCGTTCCAGGTTTTAGTATACCCCCATACAAATGGCCTTTCCAATTTAACATTTTTTGTCAAACACATACATTTACAGGATGCAAAAATCCTTCCCGATTTCACTTTTTTACCGAATTTAATTGTAATGAGATAGAAAGTCCGTCCATCTTTAGCCTTTCCTTACTTGTTTCGGAGATGCCCATATGTCCATACTTTGGTATAACCCAAATGGGGCCCCATTCTAATCTATTACAGTTCCAGAAACTACATCTTACATCGGATCTTCATCAAATATTGCAGACCATGATATTTTTTTTAAACTAGGAATACCTACCGTGAGTGAGAAATATATAGGCCCATGTTTTGGACCAGGCCCAAAATGTTGTTCTAGGCCCCCTTTTGAAATGTCGGTCCGATTCATCCTATTACTACTGTATAATTTGTATTTGTCTGTCGGATAATTGGATCAATTACCATATTATTAACCATATTTGTTAAATATGACTAAAGATAAGTAACTATGTAGTTACTTATAGTAACTGTGAACTACATAAAAAAGCGAGGTACATACGCAGGGAGTGGTGTAGGGTATTATATAGTCGGCCCCGCCCGACTTTAGCCTTTCCTTACTTGTTTCGTTTTCAATTACTTCAGCTGAGAAAAAGTTGTGTCAACTTTTTTATTATATCCCTACAAACATTTGGGCGATATATCACCAAGGATATGTTGCGGCAATATCTTCCATTTATCATTTTGAAGAAATTCATCAAAATTATTTTTTCATATCTTCCTTTTTATACCCTACACCACTTCAGCTGAGTCGATTTAACGATGTCTGTCTGTCCGTCCGTCTGCTGTCCATCTAAGCTTGTTCGCACTCTACAGGTCGCAATTGTTGTCCGATTGTCATGAAACTTGGCAGAATTTATTTTTTCTGGCCAAGGACCATCGGTATTGAATTTGGAGGAAATCGGTTCAGATTTAGATATAGCCCCCATACAAATGTCGCTCCCGATTTCATTTTTTCCGCTTTAGAAACCACATATTGTACCCGATTTTCTTTAAAATTGGCACAACATTTTATAATCGAACTAAAAACACCTATGCTGAAAGTGGGTATGATCGGTTCAGATTTAGATATAGCCCCCATACAAATGTCGCTCCCGCTTTGACTTTTTCCGCTCTAAAATCCACATAGTGTACCCGTTTTCCTTTAAAATTGGCACAACATCTTATAATCCAACTAAAAAACCTATGGTGAAAGTGAGTAAGATCGGTTCAGATTTAGATATAGCCCTCATACAAATGTTGCTCCCGAATGTTTAACCGATTTTGGCCAAACTTGACATATTATATTTCACCCATAAACAGACATGGTGAAAGCGGGTTACATCGTTCCAGGTTTCAATATAACCCCATACAAATGTCCTTTCCGATTTAACTTTTGAAACCAAAATATATGAGCAAAATTTCCTTTATCTCAAAATAAATGTAATAACAATCGGAGTTAATTTGCTGTAACTATGTCCAAAAAGCCTAATAATGCTAAATCGAATTAATATAAGTAGTACTGTAATTAGAGTTTGGGGTTCGGGAATTCCCGGGAAAATGTGGACGGGAATTCCCAGGAAAAAGTTTTTTAATTTCGCGAGAATACGGGAAATATTAAAAAAATATTTTATTGAATATTTTGAGCACTAATTTAATTATACCCTACACCACAGGTGCATTTGTTTGTAACACTCAAAAGGAAACGAGATAGACCCATCGTTTATTATAACGATCGACTTAGAATCACTTTTTGAGTCGATTTAGCGATGTCCGTCCGTCCGTGTCCATCTATTCTTGTAATCAAAGTCCAGGTGGCAATTGTTGTTATAAAACTGTAAAATAATTAAACTTTGCACAACGAAGTTTTATGGTATAAGGACAAACGCTATTTAATTTGAAGCAAATCGGTTCATATTTAGATATATCTCCCATACAAATTTTGCTTCCGATTTTACTTTTTCCGCTCTAGAAACCACATATTTCAACAGATTTTCTTCAAATTTAGCAAAACGTCATATAATTCAACTAAAAATAGCTCTGGTAAAAATAGACAAGATCGGTTCAGATTTATATATAGCTCCTATACAAATGTCTCCTATGATTTGACTCTTTCCGCTCTAGAAACCACATATTTTAGCAGATTTTCTTAAATTTGGCAAAACTACTTATATTTCAACTAGAAACAACTCTGGTAAAAATGGGCCTTATCGGTTCAAATATATATATATATATAGCTCCAATACAAATTTCGCCACTGAATTGATTATTTCCGCTCTAGAAATATTATATTTGAACATATTTTCTTAAGATTTGGCAAACCAGCTCATATTTCAACTACAAACATCCATGGCGAAAGTGGTTCAAATCGGTGCAGATTTATGTATAGCTCCCATATAAATGAAATGAAATAAATGACTCCCCCGATTTAATTCTTTCCGCTTTAGAAACCACATATTTACCAGTTTTTCATCAAATTTGGGAAAGCGTCTTACATTTCAGAAAACCTATGCTAAAATGTGTTAGATCGGTTCAGATTTATATATATCTCCCATTCAAAGCTTGTGTTCAAAATTTCTTACAAATACAGATAAAAGTATGAAAGATTAAAATGTAACGGCCTTCTTATACCCTACACCACTGGGTATATTGACTAGATGTAGGGTTTCATATAGTCGGCCACGCCCGACTTTAACTTTCCTTACTTGTTATACACTCCACGAGAGTATTATGTCTTTGTGCATTTGTTTGTAACACCCAAAAGGAAACGAGATAGACCCATTGTTAATTATACCGATCGTCTTAGAATCACTTTCTGAGTCGATTTAGCAATGTCCGTCTGTCTGTCTGTCTGTCCGTCCGTCCGTCCGTCCGTCCGTCCGTCCATCTATTCTTGTAATCACGATACAGGTCGCAATTGTAGACAGAACCAAATGAAACTTTGCACAACGATGTTTTTCGGGATAAGGACGAACGCTATTTAATTTGAAGAAAATCGGTTCAGATTTAGATATAGCCCCCATACGAATTTCACTCCCGATTTGACTCTTTTCACTCTAGATACCACATATTACAACAGATTTTCTTTAAAATTGGTAAAACATCTTATATTTCCACTAGAAACACCCATGGTGAATATTGGTCAGATCGGTTCAGATTTATATATAGCTCCCATACAAATTTCGCTCCCGATTTGACTTTTTCCGCTCTAGAAACCACATAATGTATCAGATTGTCTTCAGATTTGGTAAAACATCTTATATTTCCACTAGAAACGCCCATGGTGAATATCGGTCAGATCGGTTCAGATTTATATATAGCTCCCATACACATTTCGCTCCCGATTTGACTTTTCCCGCTCTAGAAACCACATATTGTATCAGATTTGGCAAAACATCTTATATTTAAACTAAGAACATCTATGGTGAAAATAGGTCAAATCGGTTCAGATTTAGATATAGCCCCTACACAAATGTCGTTCCCGATTTGACATTTTCCTCTGTAGAAACCACATATTGTACTCGATTTTCTTTAAATTTGGCACAACATCTTACTAGAAACACCTATGCAGAAATTGGGTAAGATCGGTTCAGATTTAGATATAGCCCCCATATAAATGTCGCTCCCGATTTGACTTTTTCCGCTTTAAATGCCACATATTCTAATCGATTTTCTTTAACTTTGGCACAACATCTTATAATCTAACTAGAAACACCTGTAGCTAAAGCGGGCTAGATCGGTTCAGATTTAGATATAGGCCCCATACAAATGTCGCTCCCGATTTGAATTTTGCGCTCTAAAACCCATATATTGTACCCGATTTTCTTTAAATTTGGGACAACATCTTATAATCCAACTAGAAACACTATGCAGAAATTGGGTAAGATCGGTTCAGATTTAGATATAGCCCCCATACAAATGTCGCTCCCGATTTGACTTTTGCCGCTTTAAAAGCCACATATTATGCTCGATTTTCTTTAAATTTCGCACAACATCTTATAATCTAACTAAACAAAACTATGGTGAAAGTGGGTAAGATCGGTTCAGATTTAAATATAGCCCAAATTCAAATGTTGCTCCCATAAGTTTAACCGATTTTGGCCAAACTATACATTTTATATTTCACCTATTTCGTTCCAGGTTTCAATATATCCTCATACAAATGTCCTTTCCGATATAAAATTTGTTGTCAAACACATACATTTACAGGATACAAAAAACCTTCCCGTTTTCACCGAATTGAATTGTATTCGGATTGAAAGTGGAGTGTATCATAGAGTCGGCCCCGCCCGACTTTTGCCTTTCCTTACTGGTTTTACTATAAAAATGGGAAATTGTGGTTCTATTTCAAGTTCATATATTTACATTAATGACAATAATAATGAGCATTTGTTTAGTACAACAAAAAATTTAAATTAGCTGAGTCGCAATTTTTGCGAAACCCCCCTAGGGGAATACAAGCTTGTTGTGAGGATATTTGCAGGACATACTATGGCTGACATAGTGCCAATAATTAACCCCTCGTGATATCTGGTTTAACTTCATATTTTTTGTTCTCCCAGGAGAATAGACGAAATAAAATGGGTGAAACCAGTAAGGAATGATATACAAATGGGATAAAATTAGCGATCTGCGTCTGGAAACTTTCAAGAGAAATCTAAATGGCCCTTTGTAAGAACTAATGACTGTTATTTCAATATTTTTATTTGTTAATGAATTTATATTATTAATATTAACTTTTTTATAATGCTTCTATTGCTTTAACAGTTTACCCCAGTTTCTACAAAATATTTTCATCTCTAATCGAATGAATCTTCTAAATTAAAAACGTCACTAAGTTCTCAGAGTTCTTCGTTTCCTTAATCATTTTTTTTAATTTTAAATCAAGTGTATGTGTCAGTCCTTGTGTCTGTGACGTCAAATTTTTCGACGACTTCAATTCTGATGATTAGTGTAGAGTAAAATATTTATAAAACGAAAAATTATTTGTAAAATATATTGACAAAAACATTTGTTTCTAATTTGTGAAATGACAGTATTTTAAAAAAGATAACTAGTTACTAAATGTTGATATTTTAAACCATGTTGGTAATTCCCGGCAATGAAACTTTTCATTTCCGTTTCTCCGGGAAATGAAAAAGTCAGAGGGGGTAGTGTGGAGACACACCTCTCAAATTATAAAATTTTATAGTCAAGATTCCTTTGCTTTTAGTAAAAATAGTTTTGTCAATATTTGTCAATGTTTTTTTTTTTCAGTTGCTAATTTTCTCATTCTGAATTATCACGTTTTGTTATTATTTTTTAAATAAATTGTAAAAAATATAATTCTGTGAACCACGTTCCAATAGATATAGCTTTATTTATTTATTTATATATGAAAACTCCGAAGGGATTTTCTTAGTGGTAGAAAATACTTTGCTCAGTAAAATCGATTAAAGTTTCGTTACGATTATGAAAAACTACTAAAAACTTTTCATTAAAAGTTAGCCAACGATACTGTTGTTTTCGAAAAAGTGTCTTTAAATTAAAATCGTTTAAAAATCGTAAGCGTTTCCTTCTCATTTAGGGCGAGGACATTTTTAAAACCACATTATGAAAATACGAAAAAAAACTAGTTACAATAAAATATTTTGTAAATGCCCTCGCCCACCCATTCACACTTCCACGCATACATAATCACACATCCCGGCGTGTCCTTATTATGCAGTTCTCCGCTGTTTTCATATCTAATTTAAAACAACACATTCACAATTTACGCTTTTCTGCTTGATTAGTTAGCGATGAAGTTGCGCAAAATAATATTTATCACTCCTTAAAAATACAACATGGGAATGGCGGACATTAGGGTGGCGCACAGTGGAATATTTTCATACAAGCTGCAGCAAAAATTAGAAGGAATAGAGCTAGGGCCTTGAAATTTCGCACACATCCCTTATATCGTCCAATTAGATCAAAAACAATTTTTATACCCTCACAAGGACTAAAAATGCCTAATGTTTTAGCCCTAATATTTTAGCGTATTTAAGCATGTTTTTTGAATATTTCTGTTTATATTTGCTTGATATTTGGTATGCTCATTCCCCTTATAGCAAAAACGTGCACCATAAAGTCATTCTTATTTGTAGGGGGTGAAATGGGGCAAAAAAGGGATAAAAATGGTACATATTAAACGACAACAGCTAGTAACACGGAATTCGGTGTGTACATTCCTCTAATTAGTAGATAAATAATATAAAATTATTTTTTTCCAAATTCGTACTTTTAAGGGGTAAAATGGGAATAGAGGGATAAAAATTAATAATGAATGATAACCGAATAATGAAATTCGGTGTATACATTCAAAATTCGTACATTTTGGGGTGTATACATTCGGTGTATACATTCCTCTGACTGCATAGACATGCAAAATGAAAAGTTTTTTCCAAATTCGTAATTTTTCTTTTATGGCAAAAATTGGTTAAATCATGAAGTTAGGGTTTTTTGCACTATGTACGTCTGATAATGGATTTTCAAAATTTGTACTTTTGGAATTAAAATATAATGGAAATACAACCAAATGTAGCACCCACTATCTACCAATATTTATAGTATTTAAGCTTTTTGAAAATATAAATATAAGAATATTTATTTTTTGATTTGAAATAAATAATGTTTTGAAATAATTAAAATATTATATTTATTTATAAAATTATTTTTTCAATATTTGTATTTGTTTTGGTTTGGCTATATTAAAAAAATTATATTTTCTTGTAATATTACTGCACTTCTACGAAAACCGACAACCTCTGTGGAATGCAATCCATTGTGGAGGGTATATAAAGTTCGGCCTGATTTTGTTTAAATCCGCCCACAACCACGCCCACCTCCCAAGTAAGTTAAAATGAAAAACGTCATAAATTTCCTAGTTTAATATATATATGTGAATACAAATCATTACCAGTGATTTCATTTGAGTCCACAAATAAATGAAAATTGTCAGTGGGCGTGGCCCAAATACAAATTTGTTTTTTGCGATTTTCGAATTTTTTTATTAAAATTTATTTTATTTTTTAATCGATGGTTTTATACTTAACTTAAGATTAATACCGACCCAGTATTTACATGTGCTCGCATACCATAAAACCTTACATCCCTATAGTAGCTTTAAATATACTTTCCTAAATACATTAACAGAGAACAACGAAGAATTTCAGCAATTAAATCGATGTTTGCAGCTATAAGCAGAATATTCTTTTTAAAATGAAGTGCCGAGGCATCGGTCGGCCTCGCGAGTATAGTTTTATACTGTAGAAAATTGCAATACTGAATAAATACAACCTTCAGGTAAACCTCTTTCTGAAAAGGAAAGCAAAAACCCAATTACACTTTTTTAAATGCCAAAGAACACCTCAAGAGCTCCTGTTTTCCGAGATACATCCCAATAAAATAACCTCTCTTATGTTGAAATTTTCAACTATTTTAGCATTTATGAAATTTAAATGCATCCACAGCTAAAATTACACGCGATATTGGTCAAATCTCTTAGAATGTTCTTTGTAAAATTCTATCAGTAAAGTTGATATTTGGGCGCATGAAATTTGGGAGTATTTGCCGCTGACATACACTGCGCGGCGCTCAATCAGTGACAGGGATGTAGGCAGTACTAGAAGGGTCGTGACAATATTGTACTAGGTTTAATGCTGCTATAAAAGCATTTTCAGCTATCAAATTGCAAGCGTATGGAAATTTTATTGATTTTATTTTAATGTAACATCTTGACCGTTTCTATGGGAAGTCTTAAAAAGGGCTTTCAATATCGTCCATCTCAGAACTTAAACTAAATGTGAACAAAATATGAATATATGCAAAATTTTATGATTTCCTTAACTCATTTCGAAAGTTGGGTCCGCCAAATAACTTTTTTTTGAAAATGCTATAAAAAACTATTGAATATTTTCTCAAATTTCTTTTTTTATTTGAAAGTACAATCCTTGAGGTTAATAATGGAAAAAAATTCATTCAAATGGCTGCCTCGGCTGGTCATGCAGTAGCCTACACGATCGGTCCAATTTTTAAGCACATTATCGATTGAGTGCAGCTGTACTTCACAAATGGCTTCACGAATATTGTCCTTTAAAGCGTCATTTGTCTCTGGCTTGTCGGTGTAACACTTATCTTTGAGGGCACCCCACAAATAATAGGCCAACGGTTGAATAGTTGAAAAAAAACGTTAGATGGCGGACCCTTTATAAAGCTAATTTTTGGAAAGAAATTCAACCATTTTAAATTTTCCCCCGTAAAAATTAAAACATGAATAATCTACAAAAACTTTTTAAAGGGGAAAAATTGAAATGGTTGTTAATGTTAAATTAACATAGATAGACGCATGAAATTTAAAGAGTATTTAGCAGATATTCTTCTCTTTCATTTGATACCCATATTGTATGACACGCCAAAGTACGAAACTAAATTATTGAAACATTTACATCCTTTGGAAATTAAAAGTCATGTAAAAAAGGAAAAATGACCACGAAATAAAAAAACTGAGTACGAGTTTTCCTATTAGTAACCTATAGTTTTACTTCTATATAATCTCGTTCTTGGGAGGGAAATCATGTCGCACAGTTTTATTGTAACATCTTAAGTGAAGATTTTCTCCCAATTTATCCATTGAAAGACCAACATTTCAGATGTTTTTTTTCCAAAAATTAACTTTTTGTAAAACTAAAATGTGTTTACGATGCAAATAACCCCATATTTCAGTTTTTACATCACATTTAACCCACTGAGAACCAACAGTAAGAAAAAAATTTTCGGCCCTTAATGGGTTAGGAAATACTAAAAACGAAATTCTCCAACGAGCCCCTAAAACATAAATCGAGCGGTTTCTATAAAAAATGCACAAAAATTGCACTAAAATAGTGTAAATCTGCCCTTTATACTGGGTAATATTGCAAGTTTTTAATATAATAATAAGTTTAAGGCTCGGGTCGGATTTTAATTTCTAACAGGTAAACCAACATATTTTAAGAGAATACATAAAACAAACCAATATTTCATTATAGTCGGGAACATCAACAACATTTTTTTCCTTCCTCACAAAAGAAGCCACTCTAATGTACATATATGATTCCAATATTCATGAAACTGATTTGGTCCAAACATAATTAGGGTCTTAAGTAACTCCTTGGATGCATTACACTTTTTGTCTGTCTCAAATTCTACTTACCCTTCTACGGTATAGGGTGAGGGTATGAAAATGTATTCATAAAACAATTTAGTATTGAGTTTATGGATTTGTTTTTGCCTAGTCTTATCCAATATACCGACAATATGCCTCTCCTTTACAGCCTTGTTCACTTATCTTGGTTTCAAGTATCAAACGTCAAACAAATCTGACATTTGAAATCGAGATAAGCTTAAATTCGTCAGCAGAATGAAAAGGCTTTTAGGCAAATTTTCCTATTCCCTTCCCTTGTATTTGACTTTTTTTATCGATTTTTTAACCTCTAACCTTTATGTAGCGAATGTATGCCAACTTAATGTACCACCACATACATACCATGCGAATGAATAAAGTGGAAATAATTTTAATATTCATAACAAATCATTCAAATAGAAAATTACATGCAAAATACACACACACATACATAGTCCATACATACGTACGTATGTATATGTATGTTTGTATGTCTTTCTGCAAATTGATGTTGAAAACAAAGAATAAAACGGAAAAACGAAATGATGAAATTTTTTGACAATTTAATTAAAAATTTGCTGAAATTAAATATGCAAACTCGCACTCTCGCACACACTCACACACATACAGCAACTCTGACATACATAATTTTCATTGTGGTTATGACATCCATATGAATACTCCCATGCACTCAGTCATTGATATCAACATTGTGACACAGGATATGATTATACGCCGAGCTGTGTCTCTCACTCTCACACACACTCGCTCGCCCGCTCAGCCACGCAGTTATGCATGTGCTCTCATCTCCATTGACACAGACCAATTTAGCCGCATACACATGTCCACAAACACACTCCGCTCAACGGAGTATCTGTCATTTATTTTATGTTGATGTTATTGTTGTTGCTGTTGTGTTATTACTGTCGTGTTGATGCTGTTGCTGTTGCTGTTTTTTGTTGTTTTTGTATCTGTGTAATTGCTGGTAATAAGTGCGGTATAGTGAAGCGAGAGTTGTACACCATAGAGTGTCAATTTACCATAAGCATTTTGTGTTCACAAATGTTTTATATCTTCATACGAATGAATGGGTATGTGTGTATGTACGTGCACATGTACTCGTGTATCTCATATGGCATGCGGTGGCCACACGACCACTGCCATGCTTATTTACATTATGCGGTCAATGGATTATCTCTCTGATATGCAGACGATCAACGTGCAGGTTTTCTCTTTAATCTCGGGGACTTGTGGCACTTTTGATGAGCTACTCATGTCCCAGTTACAAGTCACCTCACAAATAAAATGGGATCAAAAGATCGTATGGTTAATTTCATTCATATATCTGTTGAATGTAGAGCTTTGTTGGCCAAAGCCTCCTTATCAGGTGTTAATGTGCCACAATTTTACAAGCACTGCGTGGAGCACTTTTGGTAGAGAACTTCGTAAAGAAGGAAATCAAACGTACGTTTTGTTGTTGAGTTATATATATATCAGCGAGTTAAATTAAATTAAGACTGAAGTTAATTTAATTAGACTTAATTATTAAATTTTCCACTACAGAATGATTTCTAAATATTTTACTTAACAAATATAAATAAATAAATAAATAATTACTGAGGAAAGTGAACATTCATTTAATTGTTGTGAATAGCTGTGGTCTAAGGACGGCCCCTATTTAATTTAAAGTGTATCGGTTCAGATTTATAAAGGGTGATTTTTTAAAAGCTATAGGAAAGTTTTTCAAAAAAAAAAACACATAAAATTCAGAAAAATGTATGAAATCTTTATATGATATAATTTAATGTTTACGACCCATATAATTTAATGTTTGAAGATTATTTCATGCAAATGTTGACCTTGACCTTTTGGCATTTCCACATTTCCCCAATTGCTGCGAACGGCGACGAATCGATAATTGATGGTCATCATTAACACTGGCCAATACAGCTGCGATATTTTCTTCAGTTCGCACTCTACGTAAGCGTGTTGGTGGTTTAATGTCCAACAATGTAAATTTGGTGCGAAATTTAGTCACAATAGCCCGAATAGCCGCTTCAGTGGGTCGATTAAACTGGCCATAAAATGGAAGCGCGCGATGAACTTTCTTAACAGAGCACGCATTTTGATAATAAAATTCGATCATTTGCAAGCGTTGTTCGTTTGTAAGACGATTAATGGTTAAATTATATACCAAACTGAAGAGGTTTGACAGTTAAACAAAACACGAAACGTGAGTCAGCTGTTTAAACCAGTGTTGCCAAAAAGATAATAGCTAATAAATCACCCTTTATATAGCCCCCATACAAATTTCGCTCCCGGTTTAACATTGTTCACTCTACAGACCACATATTTCAATCGATTATCTTCAAATTTGGCACAACACCTTATTGATCAACTAGAATCATCTGTCGTCTGTGAAAGTCGGTCAGATTTATATATAGCTCACATACAAATTTCGCTCCGGATTTGATTTTTTTCCAAATATTTTAACTGATTTGCTTCAAATTTGGCAGAATACCATCTGTTGTAAATGTGGGTCAGATCGCTTCAGATTTAAAAACTGTTCTCATACAAATATCGCTCTTGATTTAAAGTTTTTCACTCTAGAAACCATATATTTGAACCGAATTACCTTAAATTTCGCAAAACACCTTCAATTTCATCCAGAACCTGGTGAAAATGGGTCAAATCGGTTCACATTTAGATATAGCCTTCATACAAATTCCGATTTTAGTTTTTCCGCTCTAGAAACCACATATCTTAAACCGTTTTCTTCTAATCTGTTTCAAACAGAAACAACTGTTGTGAAGATGGCTCAGATCGGTTCAGATTTGTATATAGCTGTGGAACATCTTTCAAGGTTTTAATATAGCCTCCATACAAATGTTATATAGTGATGAAGGAATTTGTGTGATTTGAAGTAAAAGTTTGAGCCAATCTTTCTTAGTATTTCTCTGGATTTGTAGAGAGTTTAGGGGGATAAAATTAGAATAAGTCAGTGGTCGTATTATTGGACGATTAGAGACAAATATAAACGCATATTTTTCGAAAACATTTCATAAAACCTTTCGAATGATGTCAAAATTATGGATATCAGACGAAAAATTACGTCACTGGCTCCATTTTAAGAACTTCATTCAGACGTTGCACAAATTAATATTTTGCTATTGGTGTTGATAACTTCCACCCCAATAGTCAAACTCCTCGGATAACATGAAACCCATGTAACTTTAATTCGGACAGTCAACATCAGTTGCAATTTAATATTAAAAAAAATCTCAAACTCAAATCTCGACTTTATCCCTATCCCTATTAATATTATAAAACCTTAGTGTAAGTCTGTCTGTCTGTCTGTCTGTCTGTTTGTTTGTTCCGCAATCACGTGTAAACGGCTGAACCGATGTTGTTGAAATTTTCAGTACAGATAGATGTAGGTCTGGAAGGAACTATAGGCTATAGAATTTTTAAAAATTTGCTCTGTGGGCGGAGGGGGCGTGGCGATAGTGTTTTTGAGAGCTAGAAGGCTGAAAATTGGTACATATATATTACTGACCACGAGAATGATAAATATGATGCCGAAATTTGGATTTTCATTTTGTGGGCGGAGTGGGCGTGGAAAAAGTGTTTTGAGAGCTAGATGGCTGAAAATTGGTACATATATATTACTGACCACGAGAAAGATCAATTTGATGCCGAAATTTGGATTTTCATTTTGTGGGTGGGTGGGCGTGTTTTGAGAGCTCGATGGCTGAAAATTGGTACATATATATTACTGACCACGAGAAAGATCAATTTGAGGCCGAAATTTAGATTTTCTTTTTGTGGGCGGATTGGGCGTGGCAATAGTGTTATTTGAGCTAGAAGGCTAAAAATTGGAATGTATGCCGAAATTTGGATTTACGTTTCGTTGGCTTTGGGGCGTGGCAAAAGTGTTTTGGAGAGCTAGAAGGCTGAAAATTGGTACATATATATTACTGACCACGAGAATGATAAATATGATGCCGAAATTTGGATTTTCGCTTTGTGGGCGGCAAAAGTGTTTTTGAGAGGTAGTAGGCTGAAAATTGGTACATATATATTATTGACCACGAGAAAGATAAATATGATGCCGAAATTTGGATTTTCGTTTCGTGGGCGGTGGGAGCATGGCAAAAGTGTTTTTGAGAGGTAGTAGGCTGAAAATTGGTACATATATATTACTGACCACGAGAAAGATCAATTTGATGCCGAAATTTGGATTTTCGTTTAGTTGGCGTGGCTATAGTGTTTTTTTAAGCTAGAAGGCTGAAAATTGGAACGTATATACTGACCACGGGAAAAAAGTGTTTTTTAGCTAGAAGGCTGAAAATTGGAACGTATATATTACAAACCACGATAATATAAATATGATAAGATCAATATGAAACCTGATTTTAATTTTACAATTTTTTTTTTGCCTGGCGAAGCGGGCGGGGTTCAGCTAGTTCGTATATATAGCAACTAGCAGTACCCGCTGCTTCGCACGCGAAAAAGCAAGCTATTTGCTAATTTTATCCGTCTTTGTTTTTGGATAGTATTTATTTAATTTTCTTTTGGTGGATATAAATAAATCTAAAATAGTAATTTTGAAACCTCCTATTAGCTAACACTCACACACAGTCAAAGGAATGTGCTTGTCGATATGCACTATTTTAGCTGAACTACTTCGTATGTATAGTTTTCTACCAAGTTTTCTACCAAGTTTTGAACTAAAAATTACAACCATTTATATCCTCGATCTCATGTTTCTAGATTCAGCCAGCCAGTTTATAACTTTTTGCACCTCTTTCCCAAAAAGTACACATTTTGAAAAATCACTATAGGTAACATGTGTTTTTGCTCCCCTAAAAATATGTACTTTATTTGGTAACACAGGATTGTACAGCATTTTTATCCCTTTTCGTCCCGCGCAGAAGTACAAATTTCGAAAAATCAAACTACTGCGCTGCTATATGATCAGAGGAATTTAAACACTAAATTTCACGATTCTAGCTGTAATACTAAAATTGGTACCAGTTTTATCCCTTTTTGTCCCGCTCGCCACATAAAAGTACAAATTTGGAGAAATCCAATTTTACTTCGTTTCTATATGGTCAGAGGAATTTACATACCGAATTTCACGATTCTAGCTGTAATACTTTAGTCGGTACCCTTTTTGTCCCGCTCGCCACTTAAAAGTAAAAAATTTCGAAAAATCCAATTTTACTTCGTTTTTATATGGTCAGAGGAATGTACATACCAAATTACACGATCCTAGCTGTAATACTTTAGTTGGTACCATTTTTATCCCTTTTTGTCACGCTCGTCCCTTAAAAGTACAAATTTCGAAAAATCCAATTTTACTTCGTTTCTATATGGTCAGAGGAATTTACATACCAAATTTCACGTTTCTAGCTGTAATACTTTAGTTGGTACCATTTTTATCCCGTTTTGTCCCGCTCGTCCCTTAAAAGTACAAATTTCGAAAAATCCAATTTTACTTCGTTTCTATATGATCAGAGGAATTTACATACCAAATTTCACGTTTCTAGCTGTAATACTTTAGTTGGTACTATTTTTATCCCTTTTTGTCCCGCTCGTCCCTTAAAAGTACAAATTTCGAAAAATCTAATTTTACTTCGTTTCTATATGGTCAGAGGAATTTACATACCAAATTTCACGTTTCTAGCTGTAATACTTTAGTTGGTACTATTTTTATCCCTTTTTGTCCCGCTCGTCCCTTAAAAGTACAAATTTCGAAAAATCTAATTTTACTTCGTTTCTATATGGTCAGAGGAATTTACATACCAAATTTCACGTTTCTAGCTGTAATACTTTAGTTGGTACTATTTTTATCCCTTTTTTCCCGCTCGTCCCTTAAAAGTACAAATTTCGAAAAATCCAATTTTATTTCGTTTCTATATGGTCAGAGGAATTTGCATACCAAATTTCACGTTTCTAGCTGTAATACTTTAGTTGGTACAATTTATATCCCTTTTTGTTCCGCTCGTCCCATAAAAGTACAAATTTCGAAAAATCGAATTTTACTTCGTTTCTATATGGTCAGAGGAATTTACATACCAAATTTCACGTTTCTAGCTGTAATACTTTAGTTGGTACCATTTTTATTCCTTTTTGTCCCGCTCGTCCCTTAAAAGTACAAATTTCGAAAAATCCAATTTTACTTCGTTTCTATATGATCAGAGGAATTTACATACCAAAATTCACGTTTCTAGCTGTAATACTTTAGTTGGTACCATTTTTATCCCTTTTTGTCCCGCCCGTCCCTTAAAAGTACAAATTTCGAAAAATCCAATCTTACTTCGTTACTATATGGTCAGAGGAATTTACATACCAAAATTCACGTTTCTAGCTGTAATACTTTAGTTGGTACCATTTTTATCCCTTTTTGTCCCGCTCGTCCCTTAAAAGTACAAATTTCGAAAAATCCAATTTTACTTCGTTTCTATATGGTCAGAGGAATTTACATACCAAATTTCACGTTTCTAGCTGTAATACTTTAGTTGGTACTATTTTTATCCCTTTTTGTCCCGCTCGTCCCTTAAAAGTACAAATTTCGAAAAATCCAATTTTACTTCGTTTCTATATGGTCAGAGGAATTTACATACCAAATTTCACGTTTCTAGCTGTAATACTTTAGTTGGTACTATTTTTATCCCTTTTTGTCCCGCTCGTCCCTTAAAAGTACAAATTTCGAAAAATCCAATTTTACTTCGTTTCTATATGGTCAGAGGAATTTACATACCAAATTTCTCGTTTCTAGCTGTAATACCTTACTTGGTACCATTTTTATCCCTTTTTGTCCCGCTCGTCCCTTAAAAGTACAAATTTCGAAAAATCCAATTTTACTTCGTTACTATATGGTCAGAGGAATTTACATACCAAAATTCACGTTTCTAGCTGTAATACTTTAGTTGGTACCATTTTTATCCCTTTTTGTCCCGCTCGTCCCTTAAAGGTAAAAATTTCGAAAAATCCCTATTTGTAGCTCGTCTGCATGGTCATTGCAAGGAGCTCACTGAATTTCATGTTTATAGCTACTGCCGTTTAGTCAGGACGAAGGTTCGATGTTTATCCCTTTTTGGGCCATTTTATCCCCTAAAAGTACGAATTTCGTAAAACCCTTTCTTAGTCGACGTCTACGTCATATTTGGGAACTACCCTGAAAATTTCATGACCCTGGCTTCAGCCGTTTGGTCTGGGGGCTGGTCAATGATAAGTCAGTCAGTCAGTCAGTCAGTCAGTCAGTCAGTCAGTCAGTAACGCAACTCTTTTATATATATAGATATATAACATATATAATAAAAATCAATGTGTGTCTGCATGACTGTATGTTCCATATAGGACGGCAAACCAGTGGACCGATTCGCTTGAAAATTTTACTGTATTACTCAGTTTATCTTCCACAGCATACGAAGTAGGGGAATAGGGAAGATTGAAATGTATGCATTGATGTTCTTAGAAAATCTGACGATTTTTTTCTTTTTAAAATCTGACGAAAATCGGATTTTTAATAAAAAGTTAAATATGGTTCCTAATACTAAGGGTACCTTCGATATTAATATTACAAACAAACATTTTTGGGATAAGTTCCCCGTTATAGGAATTCAGTGCCTATCTATTTAGAACCTATAATTTAGTGGATTTTGAAATTTATGAAAATAAAAAGCAAAAACTTGCATAACAATAACAAGACGATTAACAAAACTATCATTACATAACACAACTTGTCAGTCTGACTGCAACATACGTTTTATACCCTCCACCATAGAATACACTTTTCACTGTCATTACGTTCACCAACCATTGGAGTATTTACCCAAGACTTTATTAATTATGTATTTGCTAAATGATCATACAATATTTTTCCTACTAGCGGACTTTTTTTCCACTAGTCATCTCTTTTATAACTTGTTTATCAAGAATAGATCTTTAAGCAATGTTTTCCACCTGCAGAAAATTTACTTTGAAACAGTTGCCCCAAATAATACATGCTCTGTAATAAAATTATTTTAAAATATTTAAATAAATATTTATTATTTAAAATATTTACCGGTAGATTAGAGGTTCTTTAAATAGATTTGCAGTCATTCGGTCGGTACTAATTGTATCTCTTTTCATCGCATTAAAAGTGCGAATATCGACATGGCTCTTTATTTTGCGCATCCGAGCAGTCAGAATTTCATTATTCTAGCCGTTTGGCTGGTACCATTGTTATCCCCTTTCGTCTCGTTCCCCCCTAAATTTACCAATTTCCAAAAATTTCCTTATTTTACGTCTCTATGCGGATAGAGGAATGTACACTCCGAATTCTGTGATTATAACTTCAATTGTATAGTCGTACCAATTTTATCCCTTTTCCCCAATTTTTGACTACAATTTATTACAATTAAAATTATCATAAACTTATACAATAACAGCACTAGCAACTAAGACTTATCGGCCCTATTAAGGTGGCATTTTTAGTCCTTGTGAGAGAAACCTCAACTCAGGACCGATTTTACCCCTTTTCAATCACAACCAATCTCGACAAATACATATATGGCACATTTTCGACAGACGGTCATGGCTAGATCTTAGAATTCTACCACCACCCAGAATATATATGCTTTATGGGGTCTCCTTTGAATATCTGAAGGTGTTGCTTTATGGGGTCTCCCCTAAATATCTCAAGTTGTTGCAAACGGAATGACAAATGAATATACACTCCATCCTAACAAACACGTTGAGAAAATATGAACTAAATATGTTGTAGGCCCTCCATTCACCACATCCGCCATAATTCATTGGCCTGGCACTGTGTCGATGTTAATGTGGCTGAGGACATCTGAGTATGCATAATTTCGATACACTTGTGTGGGTTGTATTACTTATTTCTGCAACAATTTGCAAATTGCATTTTTTGTGTTCCATTCTCTGCGCACTTGTCGGTTTTACTTCTGCCATTTTTATTGTTCAAATTAAATTTAACATAAAATTCTGAACTTTTTTTGTTCATGCTCTTCTTGTTCTTTTTTGTTTTTTTTGTTCTGTCATTTTTGTAGTTCCTGTCATTTTTGCATTCAAACATAGATTTGGTGTGAAAAGCATTTGTCACACAATTGCGTAGACTTTCATGGATGTGTCTGTATGTACGTGCACGTGCACCATTTGGTTGCACAAACACACAGTGTTGTTCGGATTTTTTTGTCTCTGCTGCGGTACTGGTTGCGTTTTTTTGTGGCTTTCTGTGTTTGTTATTCTGATTCCAGTTCCGATTCCGATTCCTTTTATGCACTCATGTAAAATCTGTAAAAACCGATAACTATGTACTCCATCATCGACAAGGATGGCCCGGGCGGGACGGGGACGGATGGAAAGTGCATGCTTGTGCAAATGTGTGAATAGTTTAGCATTATACAAGTGCATACACACACCACACGCACACATTTTCATACATTCACTTATACACGCACACTAGATACTACGATGCAAATGCCACAGCGCAGCACATAAGTTTGCATGGAGTGGTGGCAGGGAGTGCTGGTGTCTAAAGGAATGAATTCGTTTGGAAAAATTAAAAACAGTCCCGAAATAACTCCAGTTAACAATATGTATCAAATGTCCACAACATATATTAAATATATCAACATATATTTAAATTAAAAAAATAACAAGAGCAAAAACGATTTGAAAAAAAATACTGCACAAAAAATTATTGTTACCAGAAGGATTTCAATATGAAACAAAAACCGGGCCAAATCTTATTTACTCCCCACCATAGAAAGCATTTCACAGTAATAATGACATATTACGGAAATCATGACCGTTTTTCTTCAAATTGCTCCATTTGTTTTCCGTCACAAAAACAGTTTTTTTTCTGACGTATTTTGGCTTTCTAAAATTTTACATTTCAAAATTATGTTTTTTTAATTATTACTAAAATTTCAATTTTTTCCAATATACCTTTAATATTTGTACTTACATTTTATATGTTTAATTAGAGGCAGCTCTGATGGCTATAGATGGTCCGATCATAATATCTATCTATATATATAAAAGAGTTGCGTTACTGACTGACTGACTTATCATTGACCAGCCCCCAGACCAAACGGCTGAAGCCAGGTCATGAAATTTTCAGGATAGTTCCGAAATATGACGTAGACGTCGACTTAGAAAGGGTTTTACGTTACGTTAGGTTAGAAACATGAAATTCGGTGTGTTCCTTGCACTGACCATGCAGAAGAGCTACAAAAAGAGATTTTTCGAAATTTGTACTTATAAGCGGTGAGCGGGATAAAAGTGGTACCAATTTAAGAATTGCAGCTAGAATCGTGAAAATCGTTATTTATATTTCTCTGACAACGTAGACTTGCAATATAAATTGATTTTTCGTACTTATAAGTGATGAGCGGGACAAAAAGGGATAAAAGTGGTACCAACTATTGCCAAGTAGCCAAGTGGTACCAAGTATTGCTGCTATAGTCGTGAAATTTAGTATTTAAATTCCTCTCACCACCTAGAAGCTCAATATAAGTAAATTTTTTACTTTTAAGGGTTGCGCTGGACAAAAAGGGATAAAAATGGCACCAACTAAAATATTGCAGCTAGAATCTTGAAATTTGACATGTAGAAGCGCATTAAAATCGGATTTTTCAAAATTTGTACTTTTAAGGGTTGCGAGGGACAAAAAGGGATGAAAATTGTAGCAAATCCCAACAAATATACAATGGTTGATTTCACTGGGACCGAAATATGCACTACCTAACACAAAGACTACATTTCCATTATTTAAAGTAATTGCAGAGGGAGAAGAATGCATACAGACATTAGAAAACAGGGAACAACAAGATATTGCAAGAACAAAATTGACGTCGCTAATAGACGACCACTTACAAAAAGTTGAACTGACTAAACGAGACAAACTTATACTTGACACAGTGGGACAAACGAGACATTTTCTGAAAGAAAACAATGACATACTTATACTTAGTGCCGATAAAGGAGGTAAAACCGTTGCAATGGACAAAAAAGACTACCAACAAAAGATGACATCAATACTTAGAGATATATGTACCTACAAAAGGCTAAAACGAGATCCAACTTCCAGCCTACAAACCAAAAATAACAGACTAGTGGAAAAATTTCATGGATATTCAACATGGAAATAATAGACTTGACAGACAAAAATAAGTTGACATGCAGAGCAGCAAGTGCACCAAGAATTTACGGACTCCCGAAAATTCACAAAGATGGAATACCTCTACGACCGATATGTTCTTCTCTTAACTCCCCGGCCTATGGACTGTGCAAATTTTAAAGAATTTAACAAAGGACTCAAAATATAATGTAAAAGACGCCATAGACTTCAAATGCAGAATCCGAGGTTTACACATTGACGATGACGAAGTTCTAGTATCATTTGATGTTATTTCTCTGTTCCCCAGCATTCCTGTACACTTCGCAATTAAGACGATTGAAAGAAAATGGACCAGAATAAAAGACTTTACAAGTATTCCGAAGGAATTATTCTTAGAATTGGTGACATTTTGTATCAAGGACACTAGATACTTCAAATATGACGACAAAATATATGAACAACGAAAAGGTATGCCGATGGGATCTCCAGCATCTCCAATAATTGCTGACATCGTTATGGACGAACTTTTGGACACTTCACTGGATAAGATGACGTACAAACCACGACTATTAACGAAATATGTTGACGATCTTTTGGCAATCATTAAGGTAGATGAAATTCAGACCATGTTACAAACACTCAACTCGTTCAACAAACAAATACAGTTCACAATGGAAAGGGAAGATAACAACAAACTACCATATCTGGACTGTATTATTCATCGACAAGGTTCTCGGCTTAAACTTGACTGGTATCAAAAACCTACTGCTTCTGGTAGACTTATCAATTTTAACTCAAAACATCCTAGGAGAGTAATAATCAACACAGCGACTAATTTCATTAACAGGATCTTATCTATAAGTGACGCAGAATTTCACCAAGACAATATACTAAAAATTAAGGACATACTAAGAAAGAATGACTTTCCCACACAAACAATAGCAGACTTAGTAAAAAATATAAATTCGGAAAAAGTGCACACCACAACAGATACCAAAGAAAACAATAAAATATTCAAATCTTTGACATATGTAGCGGGTTTTTCTGAAAGATTTCGCCATTCAAATTTATACGATAAAGAGAAATACCAATTAGCACTTAAGACGCATGTTACAGTCTATAACCTTTTTAGCAGGATAAAATCTAGATTAAAAAATTAAGAAAAATCGGACGTAGTTTACCAAATTACATGCAACGGGGACAAGTCCAACTTATGCCAAAAGGTATATGTTCGCACCACTAAGACTAAATTAAAGACAAGACTTTCTTCGCATAAATCTGACCAAAAAGCAACAAATAGACCACTAGAACAAAAAACCGCTCTGGCTGCCCACTGTACTTTAACGGGTCACACGCCGAATTTCGACGATGTAAAAATATTAGCACAAGAGAACAACTACAAACGCAGATACACTCTTGAAACTTTACATATAATTGATGTTCCCTCTGACAAGAGAATAAATTACAAAACTGACACGGACGGCTGCGCTCACATATACAGACACATTATTAAAAAGCATAAATGTAAGCAAAAATAATTTTAGTTGACAAAGACTGGTTGTGCGGACAAGTAACTGTCGTTTATACTCTATATTCATAAATGTAATTATTGTCATAATTGTTAAGTGTTTTTGTATATTTAATGTTAAAAATATTTGTTTTTATAGTGACACCCCTGAAGATGATTGACGAAGTCAATTGAAATATTGGGAATTTTTAAATACAAAAAAAAAAAAATTAATAAAAACACAACATCGTTGTTTTTTAAATTACACACAATTTATTAAAAGGTCAACTATCCAAAATACATCAATTGTACTAATTTAAGTATTGCTGCAATAGTCATGAAATTTGGTATGTAAATTCCTCTCACCACATAGAAGCGGAATATGAACGCATTTTGTACTTTTAAGGGTTGCGCGGGACAAAAAGGGATGAAAATGGAACGAACTAAAGTATTGCAGCTAGAATCTTGAAATTTGATATGTAAGTTGTTCTGCTCATGTAGAAGCGCAGTAAAATTGGATCTTTCGAAATTTGTACTTATAAGAAGTGAGCTGCACAAAAAGGGATAGTAATGGTACCAACTAAAGTATTGCTGCAATAGTCGTGAAATTTGGTATGATTTTTTTTTCGATTAAAAGGCTCTGCTGTTGTAATTTTTTGTTAAAAACGGGATAGAAAATGATAAAAATATATATACGAAGGGAGTTCAGCTAAAACAGTGCACATCGACAAGCACATTCCTTTGACTGTATATGAGTGATATGTTTCCAATTTACTATTGCAGAAAAGAAAATCAAATAAATACTATCCTAAAACAGAGACGGATAAAACTATTAACAACTATTTTTCGCGTGCGAAGCAGCGGGTACTGCTAGTGTTTACTAGCATAAACTGTGGTATTGGAAAAGTCTCAACGAATTCAGAAAAATTGATTTTTTTATTTTTTTACTGGCACAAAAAAACATAAAAATAGAAAAGAAGTAAGTAAGTTTCAGTCGGTTAAACCTACATATATCTACACTAGGCTAGGCCGCGGTCCATACAAATGGAAAAACAATTCCATTCACCCCACGAAAATAAAGTTTGGACTGTTTAATGATCGTCTTAGAATCACTTTTTGAGTCGATCTAGCAATGAACGTCCGTCCGTCTGTCAATCCATCTATTCATGCAATCAATTA
Organism: Polietes domitor; assembly: GCA_947397865.1. Taxonomy (NCBI): domain Eukaryota; kingdom Metazoa; phylum Arthropoda; class Insecta; order Diptera; family Muscidae; genus Polietes; species Polietes domitor. The sequence continues at coordinate 139,826,464 of OX377619.1, forward strand.
AATGAAACTTTGCACACTGAAGTACTACGGGATAAGGACGAACACTATTTAATTTGAAGAAAATCGATACACGATATATATACAGCCCCATACGAATTTCACTCCCGATTTGACTCTTTTCACTCTAGAAGCCATATATTTTAACAGATTTTCCTCAAATTTTGCAAAAAAAAACTTATGGTGAAAATGTATCAAATTGGTTCATATATATATATATATATATATATCTTCACCTATTTTCCTCAAATTTGGCACAATTCCTCATATTTCAACTAGAAACATCTGCTATGAATGTGGATCAAATTGTGCATTAAGATTTATATATAGCTTTTTCCTCTATAAACAGTTAATTTTAACAGATCTTCTTCAAATTTGGCAAAATATATTATATTTCAACTAGAAGCGGTTCAGATTTTTCTATATAGCTTCCCAACACATTTCGCTCCCGATTTGACTTTTTCTGCTCTAGAAACCGCATATTTTAACAGATCTTCTTCAAATTTAGCATAGCATAGCATTCGGGTAGGAAGTGGAGGGTATCATACAGTCGGCCTCGCCCGACTTTAGCCTTTCCTTACTTGTTGTATGTTGCATTTTCGTCCAATTTCTTTTTCTGAATTAATGGACCCTTAAAAGCACTTTAAATATGAATTTTGATTTTTGTCTTTTGATCTTATTGCTCGAATTATTGAATCTTTATAGTATTTATTTATGTTTTTTCATAGTGACGACTAAAAACTTTTTCGTATTTGGTGGTAGTATTATATAGCTGCAGTCAATACCTTTCGAATGATGCCTAAATGATGAATATCAAAAGGAAATTGACACCGTAGCGCTAATTTTTGGAAAAAGTTTGAAAATGTTGGCTCTGAAAATCCATCGCCTGTATTAAATTATTTTACAAACATGGAGTCGGCGACGTCATTTTTCGTCTTATATTCGTCGTTTAGGCATCATTCGTAAGGTATTGATTCCTATCCTATGATTCTATCACATTGAAAGTGCACAAAAATAGCAATCTAAACGTCTAATAATACGACCAATGAGATATTCTAACACATGAACAAAAATTTATATTTGAAGTGCTTTCAATAATTCAGCAAAATTTTTTTTGACTAAAATGTTACATAAAAAAATTACAGGTAAAAACATGATTGAGAGGTGTTTTCAAGAGAGTTTAGCTCACAGAAGGCTTGACCCAGTGATGAAATATTTATTTCGAAGCAATTTATTTACGTGACCCATCAGAGAGCATCTATATCGAATTTATAAGGCACTTTAACTTTACTTATTTTCAAATATCAATTTACAACTAGACCCGAGTTTTTACATTCGTCTGTTTGTTGGAAAATTAGGTTATTCAGGTTTCTAGTTTTGAATGAAAAACGATAAGATAATACGGTGAGTTTGTGAGTTCATAACTACAAAATAGCACGTAACTTATGGCCGACAATCAACCCTAGTAGAACAAAGGAACTACTGGCACTCGGCAAAAGAAACACAAGCATCCTAATATGAGTCCTTACAGGGCACTGCGCAGAGCGTATGGACTACAGGGCCGTATGGCAGAGCGTATGGACTACTGCAGAAGCTGCCTCGACGAAGAAGAAGAGGAGTCGGTGGAACATCTGCTATGATCATGCCATAGACTGCAGGAGCTTAGGCTACATTATCTTGGAAGCAGGTTTTTTAGCAGTCTGGCAGAAGTAGCAAGCGTTCCTGTAAAACACCAGGCAATCTAATAACGACTGACACTATAATGAACCCTCCGGACTTTCCATGCTATCACTTTTTCTTCTCCTTCTATAATCCTCCTCTTCTATCCATTAATATATTTCTTCTATAGTTATCTGTCAAGGGTATCACAATGGACAAATAGTCTTCGAGAGAACTCGCCTGGTTGCGTATACACATGTCGTTGTAGCGGGCAACCCTTTCAATGTAACCTAACCTAGTGAGTGTCGAATTAACATCACTGTCCAACGGCATTTTTGGAACAGAGTAGCGACCCTATAATTCTGAAAGGTCATGTTGAAGAGATAATTTTTGTAAAATAAACTTACAGTCCAGTTAAAAGTTTTCATTTTTTGATCGGGAAAAAAAAACTAAGTGAAAGTGTAAGTTAACGTCTGAGATAATTTTTGTGAAAGACCTTAACCCTCTAGCTCCTCACTTTATGGGTAATTTGACCCTTTTTCGAGAAAATCAAAGAAAGTCCTTTCAAAAGGATATCTAAGTATTAAAATGTGGGGAAAATTTTCAGTGGGGATCCCCAAAGAAACCAAAGTTGTAATTAGAGCTCTTCACGCTTAAATAGCAAAATTGTACGCCAACTTACATTACAAATAAAATTCGTACATTTCTTTAGGAAGATCGAAGATTGGGGAAAAAAATTTGGGTATTTCGGTAGAGCACGGTAAGCTAAAAATACAAATTGGATATCTTTGCAAATGTTCATTTTCGTGGGAGATATAACACCGTACGACAATTTTTAAAAAAGTCGTTACACTTGATACTTTCCATTCATTTCTTTTACTAATCCTGTGAAGGGGCACACAGGACTACAAAGTTCCAGAGGAAACAATTTTTCGAAAATTATTTTATGTACTTATTCGCACCCTATGTTAACGGTATTAGTGTCAAATTAAAGATTAAAGTTTCTGTTAAAAATACTTCAAATATCATGTTTCTACCTTTATTAGTTCATCATTAACACCCATTTGAAATTTACCCCTTAATTTATTTAGTTTTTTTTCATATTTTATTTTTTAAGAGGGAACATTTGAAATGGTTGTTAAAGTTAAACTAACTCAAATAGAAGCTTGCCATTTAAGGTATTTTTAGCAGATATTCTCTTCTTTAATTTGAAAATTTAAAATTATACCCACATCATACGGGGCGAATAAGTATTTAAAATAATTTTTAAAATATTGTATCCTTTGAAATTTTTTGTTGTCCTTTTAGGGGACAACGAGTTGAGGAAGTGAAAAACCAAAAACGCCAAATATTGATTTTTTTAAAATATACTTTTAGACGTAGATTATCTAGGACAAGTGTAATATGAACTGTCGGATAGTGTAGTAATGATATATTGATTTTTATATGCGTGATATTTTTGTTTTGTAATTTACTCGCGATCTATCCAACGGATCTGGCTGATTCTTTGCGTGTGTTTTAAGACCCAAAGTCCCATATAAATGTAGTCAGTCGCGAAAATCGCTGCAATTCTTGCAAGAAAACAATTCACAGATACATTTTTTGATATTTTTTGATTGATATATATTAACTTTCTCTATCTGGGTTTCACAAATAGTCCCTATTTAGTCAGTTTCTTCTGTAAACTAGTGTAATTAAGTTTCGTCTAAATATTTCTTTGCTTATTTCAAATTCATGGATAGGACCGCAACATTTTTCTCCTTGAAATCTCCCAGCTTAACTCCTTCACATTGACTTCCCGGTTTCGGCCCCGACTCTCCGCACAGCCTTGAAATTTGCCGACATTATTCATTATTTACTTGGCTTCAAAGTATTCAGACGTCAGCGTTAAACGTTGCCAGGTAAACATGCTCGAATTAACTCTTTGTTTTCACCTGCCAATTAGCTCAAGAATACTCTCTGATGGCAATTAGACAAATTTACAAAATTCCGACAACAACCAAACGTCTGCTTGTCGAACGTCGTTTGTGTACATATTTCATTATGTTCATATTCACATTATTAATGAACATACATAAGAGACAACATATTCATACACACATATCCCTGTATGTATGTATGTGTATCTGCTAATTATGATTTTGCACATTTACATGTGCTGTACAATATTGACATTGTCTTATGGTTGAATTGTTATTAGAAATTGAATTTGTGTAATGAAATCAAAGTACATCCATTCCATTCACATGTGGCGTATGATGAATATTTATTTACAAACATTCATCATACGCACCCTGAGTCTGAATGCTTTGTTATCGGAATGCCTAACGACTCTTGTTTAAAATGCTTAACGATTCCTGCTTAAAATTTCCAGAATATTTTCCAAGTTAATAGTTTCAAATTATGCAAAGGCTCTCTTGTGAGTACAATAATCTAATGTGAACATGAAAGGGATGGCTGGGGTCTAGTAATGAATGCTTTAGAGCAACTCCAGAAAGTTTCACTGCCAAGGCAAAATTAGGGGGGAAACTAAAATTTACTTTTTGTTTGCATTGAGGAATATACCAACAACTTTTTAAAAAAATTTCATGGTACCTTTAACATGTATAATATGAATTTTTATACGTCAAATTATACATAAGGACTACAAATACTGCGAGTTTCCCTTTCAAGTAGAAACAGCGGTTTAGGAGGAGTCGCCAAAATAATGAGAAAATACATTTTTTTACAAAAAATGTTTTTTCTGAGACCAGAAACGCCATAAAAATAGGAAAAAACGAAATTATAAATATTTTGCATCGTTCAATATCTAGCAATCTAACGTATAAAGCAATGCATACGTATATATGGATAAACTAGCAGTACCCGCTGCTTCGCACGCGAAAAAGCCAGGTATTTGTTATTAGTTTTATCCGTCTCTGTTTTAGGATAGTATTTATTTGATTTTCTTTTCTAAAATAGTAAATTGGAAACATATCATATCGAGTGAATAGAGTAGATTTTAATGCACGTACGACCCAGTGCTCCTTGTTGTCTCACAAGCGATTCACTGATCCAACGGTGTCGTCGATTTTAATGAACGGTGAAGATATTGAGCAATCAGATGCTCTCGATGTTCTCGGCATGAAAATACAACGTGATGTTCGTTGGACAAAACATGTATTTGATGTGTCGAAAGATGCCTTCAAATGTTTAAGCTTTTTAAAAAGATGTAAAAAATATTTCACACCCTCTGATCTTCTCAATATCTACACTACCTACATCAGACCAAAGATGGAATACAACTCCCATATATGGTCGGGTGCTCCAGCTTCATCACTGGAGCTACTTGACCGTGTCCAGAGGAGGGCGATGGTGTTGATAGGTGATGGTAGGATATCCAATTCTATTGTCTCCCTTGAACACCGTCGTAGTGTTGGTTGTGTGTCATTGTTCTATCGATACTTTCATGGTGTTTGTTCTTCGGAAATTCGTGATCTCATACCGCCCTTGAGAACGTTCGGTAGAGATACGCGACTCTCCAGGAACGCTCACCCATTTGTTGTCGATTGGACAACCGACCGCACTACACATTACAGAATAAATTCGTTCTTCGCCCGTACTATCCGAATGTGGAATCGACTTCCGGCAAATATCTTTCCCTCCAATTACGACATTCAAAGATTCAAAACAGATGTCAACAGACACTACTTCCTCTTTCCTCCTTCCCATACCTGATCTTCTTTCCACCAACGCAATGCACTGCATTTATAGGGGACATCCACTGAGTGTTGGTTCAGTGAAAAAAAAAAAAATCACGACTATAGCTGCAATACTTAAATTAGTACCATTTTTATCCCTTTTTGTCCCGCGCAACCATTTAAAGTACAAAATGCATTTATATTCCGCTTTTATGTGGTGAGACCAATTTACACACCAAATTTCGCGACTATAGCTGTAATACTTAATTTAGTAACATTTTCATCCCTTTTTTGTCGCTCGCAACCCTTAAAAGTACAAATTTCGAAAAATCCAATTTTACTGCGCTTCTACATGGTCAGAAGAACTTTTACATATAAAATTTCAATACTTTAGTTGGTACCATCTTTATCCCTTTTTGTCCCGCGCAACCCTTAAAAGTGCAAAATGCACTTATATTGCGCTTCTATGTGGTGAGAGGAATTTACATACCAAATTTCACGACTATAGCAGCAATACTTTAGTTGGTACCACTTTTATCCCATTTTGTCCCGCTCACCCCTTATAAGTAAAAATTTCGAAAAATCAATTTATATTGCAAGTATACGTTGTCAGAGAAATGTAAATACCGATTTTCACGATTCTAGCTGCAATTCTTAAATTGGTACCATTTTTATCCCTTTTTTGTCTCTTTCCTCCCTTAAAAGTACAAATTTCGAAAAATCCCTATTTGTAGCTCTTCTGCATGGTCAGTGCAAGGAACACACCGAATTTCATGTTTCTAGCTACTGCCGTTTAGTCAGGACGTTATTGTCCCATTTTACCCCCTAAAAGTACGTATTTCGTAAAACCCTTTCTTAGTCGACGTCTACGTCATATTTCGGAACTACCCTGAAAATTTCAGCCGTTTGGTCTGGGGCTGGTCAATGGTTTATATATATAGATGTAGGATCATTTGGATAAGAGAATTATATATATATATATATATATATATATATATATTAATTTCACTGTGCGACAGAAAAAGATAGCTGAGAAGAGATGAAGAGGTGTTGACGAGTAAAACACGAATCTGAAATTTCCTTGATACCCCCTCCAGAATCTTGACTTATGGGTAAAAACGGGTACCTATTTCGGTAACTTAATTTATTATCACCATATAATTAATTCGACACGCAAATGTTTAAAATATTCAAATTTATTCTTTATTAATGTACATCAAATATTTAATTTTTTATTAATTATTAATAGAATCGTTGGACTTTTTTTTTATTAATTTTATAAATCATTATTTATCTATAATTCTAATTTTGTATAATTTCCATGTTAAATTCATTGGTGAAGATTCCAATTTCCACTACTTCTGAATCGAAAGATGAATATATTTTTCACTTTTGCGAGTGCTCTCTTTTTGCTGGGAAATTGTAAATTGCTTGTAAAAATATTAAAGATAGTTTCGACGCACACTGATTCCAAATCGTTTTGACGAAATTGTATTTGGAGCAGAGGTAATTTCCAGATTATTTTCAGTTGGTATGGAGGCTACTGGGCGACTCTCCAAAGTTGGTCACCTCGGTCATGTCAAATTTTGAAATTGTCGCCAATTGCAATAATGTACCGATTGCAAAGATATCACTACTCAACAAAATGAAAAAAATTTCATGTACTCCGGATGCGATAATTTTTTCTGTGTAGATAACTTTGACATGAGCTCGAAAAACGCAATAAAATTTTTTTTTTGTTTGGTTTTTTTATTTTTTTTTTTTTTTAATTTTAAAATTTTTTTTTTGGTTAATTTGTTTCGTCCGGCATAACTCGGGAACCACTAGCCCGATTTAATTGAATTAAATTTTAAAAAATTTAAAATTACAATTCCCTTAATCTGTTCATATATTGTTTTCCTATACAAGCAACAGTTTCCAAGTTAAAAATGAATATATAAAGGAAAAAACTTATTTTTTGCCTAAAGATTTAAATTTTTTTCTTAAAAAATCCATAAAAAATCCAAAATGAAAAAAATGTCAAATCTTATTACTTTTACGTAAAGTCACATAACCTATGAGCAAAATGAGACAAAGATCATGAAAATCGATGCACGCGTTTCGCTTTTATTCGCAATTGAGTAAAGGTATGAATTTCAAAAATTTGCTCGACATATGCACAACTTTGTCTATGGTAAGGTTTTTTCTTTTTTATTACAAAAAAAAATTAAAATTTGTTGGGTGACAAAAATATATGACTTTAAATTAAAAAACAATTCGATATATGTACAAGAAATTATCCTAAGGATATCAACATTAATTAATTATAAAAAAGTTTTAAAAAAAAATATCTAAACACAAAAATAAAAACCTTCAAATTAAAAATTATTATGTGCTTTTGTCTTTCTTTTATATTGTTGTGGGTCTGTTTCTCTTATCAGGAACCAGATATAGTCCCCCATCATAGCTTCGTTCCAAAATCCTTGGTATCGGTGCTCAATTTCTTTCATTTGCTGATGAAAACGCTCACCATGCTCGTCACTCACATCGCCCAGGTTGTCCGGAAAGAAGTCCAAGTGCGAGTGTAGAAAATGTATCTTAAGCGACATATTTGCTCTAATTTTTTTATAATTTTGGAGTAGTTGTTCGACGATCTCTCTGTAATTTGAGCTTTTGTTGTTTCCAAGAAATCCGGAAACAATTTGCCGAAATGAGTTCCAAGCTGCAGCTTCATTTGGTGATAAAATGTGCTCAAACTGTTGGTCTTGCAACAACTTTTTAATTTGCGGACCGTCGAAAACGCCTTCCTTAATCTTTGCCGATGAAAGGTGAGGAAAAATGGTTTTTAAATAGGCGAACGCTTCGCCATCTTTGTTGATAGCTTTCACGAAGTTTTTTATGAGTCCGAGCTTTATGTGAAGAGGTGGGAGAAAAACATTTTCCTTTTTTATGAGTGGTGTATATTTCACGTTGTCGCTGCCGGGGATGAAGTTAACTCTTTCTGTCCAACTCCTCCTGGTGTAATGATGTTGACGATCGCGGCTGTCCCAAAGGCAGAGAAAACAGCAGTACTTTGTGAATCCACCTTGTAATCCACAAAGGATACCGATAACCTTAAGGTCGGCACAAACTTTCCAATCGTGCCTCTCATAGTTAAGGCACTTTAGTAGATTGTCCATGACTTCGTATGTTTCCTTGGTGTCAACGGCATGAGCAATTGGAATCGAAGGTTTCTCGTTGCCGTTGTGCAGTAAAATTGCTTTAAGGCTCTGCTTGTTGCTGTCGATGAAAAGACGCCACTCTCCTGTATCGTAAGAGTACCCGAGTTCACCAAATAATCCGGGAATGTCCTTACAAAAACAGATGTTGTCTTTTTTTGTGTAGTACCTTGCGTATGGTTCATGACGCTTCCTGTAGATTGTTGTCACCACACCAGGAGCCAAGAAACCGAACTGTTGCATGCGCGATGCATGCAACTCTGCATCTTCCTTGGAGAGTTTCAATTCTCTAACCCAATCGTTCAGTTCTGCTTGGGAACATAAGCGTTGACCTCCATGCAATGTATATGTTGACTCGCATTCTGATGTGGTTTCTACTGTCTCCGGATCTGATGTTGGATGTATCGCCTCATTATTAGATGCCCATCTTGAAACGGACGGTTGCGGGTCCACTGGTTCTTCGCAAAATGGCACTGGAAAATTCACTGTTGAAACAGCAGCGTAAGTCCATCGTATATTTTTTCCCACGCCTGTTTTTTTTGCTAAGACAGAAGTAGCAATCTGTTACATGGCAAAGCTTTGGAGAGCTCAAAGCATTGGCATGATGATTCTCTGCTGTCGTCTGAAAGAATTTCAATAATAAGTTATATATGTTCTTGAATTTCGTAATCTACACGTACCTTGAGTCAGCTAGCTGTACGTAGCACCTTGGACATAGAGCACTTGGTGTCCACCGCTCATCTATGTTTGAGACCTTTAAATTGAAGCTCTCTTCAAATGAATCTCTCAATTTAGGTGAAAAACAACGCTTGTTTTTTCAGAAACGTATTCTCCGCACATGTAACAAAAATTACTTGGATTGGTATTGCATTCAAATCCTCGCGAACGTTTGCTCATTTTAACTATCGCGTTCGTCGACACTTGTTGAATGAGTAAAATCGATCAATGAAGACCTATTTATACTGTGTATTGTTTAGTATTTTACTGACAGGTACTTATAAATGGGTGTATATTTTTTTACGGTGGCTACATACCTGTTTCACCATGTGTGAGTCTTAAATTTTCCGAATAATGACCACCCTTAAATGTGGGTTGCATTTCTGTAAAAAAATCATACAGGTAGCCAACGGAAAACCCAAATAATTAAAAAAGTCCCCTTTCCTTTTTTCCTTTTAATTGTTCACGCACATTTATTAGCGTTTATTACTTTGCTTACGCAATCATAAAAATTAAATAACCCTTTGTTTATTCCGTTTTGTTAATTCTGAGAATCAAAAAAAAAAGAAAAAACCTTACCATAGACAAAGTTGTGCATATGTCGAGCAAATTTTTGAAATTCATACCTTTACTCAATTGCGAATAAAAGCGAAACGCGTGCATCGATTTTCATGATCTTTGTCTCATTTTGCTCATAGGTTATGTGACTTTACGTAAAAGTAATAAGATTTGACATTTTTTTTTCATTTTGGATTTTTTATGGATTTAAAAAAAAAAATTTTAAATCTTTAGGCAAAAAATAAGTTTTTTCCTTTATATATTCATTTTTAACTTGGAAACTGTTGCTTGTATAGGAAAACAATATATGAACAGATTAAGGGAATTGTAATTTTAAATAAATATTTAAATAAATAAATAAAATTTAATTCAATTAAATCGGGCTAGTGGTTCCCGAGTTATGCCGGACGAAACAAATTAACCAAAAAAAAATTTTTAAAATTAAAAAAAAAAAATAAAACAAAAACCAAACGAAAAAAAAAATTATTGCGTTTTTCGAGCTCATGTCAAGGTTATCTACACAGAAAAAATTATCGCATCCGGAGTACATGAAATTTTTTTCATTTTGTTGAGTAGTGTTATTGGACCTATTTTCAAATTATTTAAACTGATTCCTTATAAAATTCTAAGTAAACTTTGGCAAATATTATTGCAAATCTGCTATTTCAATCAGAACTTATACCTGTCTCAAATAAACTTCCAACAAAGATTTAATTTTTAACGTTTTCCCCCAAAGGCTTCTATTTTTTGTGAAGGAGACTTAATTTAAAAGCATAAAAAATTTTGGCCAATGGATCTCCCTTTCCGGGGAGGTCCTCTCTAAAATTGCCATTTTTTCCATACAAAAACAAAATATTTGCTAAAATTCGCAATGCACCGAAAGAAAATGTTTACTACATTCCACGGTGGGGCAGATTACCGGGCTTAGTGGCAAAACCGAATTGGAGGCAGCTGCACCTTTGAAATTTCGTACATGTAGTTATGGTCCTTACCAAAGTCTTCTATAAAAAATTTGAGTTGCCACGCCCACTTACAGTGGGATGGTAGTAATTTTTTTTGAGGCAAAACAGGATCACGTTTTAAATTTCGTAACAAAAGTTGTTTAGAAATAATGTTATGTTTCTCGCCCTATTGCCACAGTTTTTTGCTATTTTAAAGTGTTGGCAACAACCTGCATTATTTCTTTCTGAAAATTCGTCACTTTAAAAATGGACTTTTTGCCTCTCATCGTGCATTCTGTTAACCCCATATGTTGACTTCTTACTCAAGAAGTATTACCATATCCCTGGGCTAAAAAAAGAAATGGCGACATTTTGAAAAAAATATCACAAATTTTGGAACATATTTTCCTAAATTTGGGAATTTGTTGGTATAAATGCCACAACGAAGAAGCCTTTGTTTTCAGAAAAATTTGTTCTACAAATTCGTTACGATATCTTATTTTGTATAAATTATACGCAATGTTCAATATGAATTTGATTTTCCAAAAGGATACTTTATTATGAAATTTTTAGCTTTACGTTAAATGAAGCACTGCCTGTAAGTACAGCATACCATGGAAAAGAGATATGTATGAAAGTGATTTACCCAATTTTTTCATCATATATTAAGCATGCCAAATTTTATTAAGATTAATAAATCAATTAAAAGCACGATTTCCGTAGATTTTCTTGTATTTCAATATACTTTGCCTTTGAATATAAACTTATAATATATAATAAACTTAGATAAACGCAAAAATATCAGAAAATGGATAACTACAATGATTCCGGTTCACAATAATATGAGAAATTCTCATAAAAAATAATTCATTTAGTCAAAAAAAGTAAAAAAAGTAAAAACTAAATTTGTTTCTATGGACATATTTCTGAGCCTCTTTCGAAATTAAAGAATGCCGGTTATTTTTCAAAAAAAAATAACATATTTTGGATTATTTTCCCCGATTTAGGAATTGTATGATTTTTATATGTGTCTTATTAATACAGAGATTTCAATACTACATCAGAAAATCTTATACTCATTCCTTCATAAATTTTGGTAAATTAGTGTGGTTAGTTAAGCTGTCCTATCTTCCAGTTATCAGCTTATTCCACCATCACACTTCCTTCGGTATCTCGCCCACTATTAATTATAGTAAATTCTTAACATTTACTTTAACTAAAGATGACCTTAAAGTGACCAAGCATACCCCTCCGCTCCCCTCACCACCAATCCGACACACTGGTTTGTGGTCTAAAACTGACCTAAATCTAAATAATCCCATAATTAAGTGCTGGTCATTATGTTCTCCGGCAATAGTCATTATTTGGTGGATTTTATTTACTAAGTAACTTCTTCTTCTTCTTCTTCGTCTTTTTATCTTGAGTTTTTGTTTGACGTTCTCCCTACTCCCTGCTCTCGCGGTCATTCATTCATTCATGTCAGCATTTTTTCGACTTCTTGTTGGATGTACCAGCCACCAACCACCTTGTGCGTATGATTAATATGCGATAATTAATATTAATCATGCGCCACAAGCTACAAATTATTCATTTCAATTTAATTCAATTTTCTAAAGACTGTGTCTCATAAATTGTATGCTAAGCAACACCTGCCAGAGTGTATTTACATCAGTTGACATTTCTGTTGTCGTTGGGAAATACTACAAATGTTGTTTATTAAATAGATATGCGGGTGCTTAGGTGATGTCTATCGAAAACCACATACGTTCGTCTACAAATTGCTTTAAATTTGAGTTTTATTTATTTTATTTACACAAAATAAATTTTATGTTAAATATGGGCAAAGCTTGGTTCAAAATAAGGGCAGTTTGAAGAGACAAATCCGAATATTTTCTAGGAGTTACAAATTCTAATATTTACTTTCGTCTACAACAAGGGTCATAACTTCTACATTTATCCATAGATTAGCTTCAAATAGACCTTGTTTCTTACTTCTTTAGAATCCCAGTTATTATAAAATAAAACAAAATATTTTGTTATCTAATTTGTAAAGTGGAATTTTTGCGCTATTTAACCAAAAATTTAAATAATAATGATTTTTTAAAGAATCTGTTGCGTCTACAAAGAGTGTAATAACTTCGAGAATTATCGATAGATATTTCACATACAGACATAGTTTTTCAGCGTAAAAGTGTTAGCTATCCAAAAATAAGGCAAATTATTTTTTTCCGTTTTTTTTTTTAATTTTTTGGGGATTTTCGTGGCAGCAAAAAATATTTAGTTTTCGAAAAAATAATTTTTTTTCAATTTTTGAAAGACTGCCTAAACCACTATTTCTATGTGAACGTGAAATTTGAGACTTTTGTAGTCATCATAATTACCTTTACTTGAACATACATACACATAGTGGTTGCGATCGGATCCACATTCCTCAAAATTAGAGTACAAATATTAATGGTACCATCAGCGAAAATTGAAATTTTAGTAAAAAATTAAAAATATATAACTTTTATTAAAGATTTTGTGAATCAATATTCCACAATGCATACAAAAAATAAATTTTTATATCTCGGACACAAAATGTTTAGTGTAGTTAGCAAATATGTTTTTTCTTAATTCTTCGATTTCTTAATATTCTAATATTTGTTAGCATACCTTATAACATTTATCCTTTTTTCCTTTGCAGACATTTGTATATCCAGAAATTCTAAAATCGTTGGTAAGTACTTCAAAGAATATTCTTCTATATTGCATTAAATTCATCAGCAGACAAAATTTGCAAAAATCAAGAAATTTCAGAATAACTATTGACTTCTGTGGTACATCCAATCGCAGTTTGTCAAATTTAAGTAATGTTTTGGAAAAGTAACCTTCGTTTGACGAAAATAATTTTGATCATGTCAAGTTCAAACTGGTTCTTCACCATTTTCAATTTAAATTAAAACAAGTAAAAACGGCGTTAAGTTCGGCCGGGCCGAACTTTATATACACTCCATCATGGATTGCATTCCACAGAGGTTGTCGGTTTTCGTAGAAGTGCAGTAATATTACAGGAAAATATACATTTTTTAATATAGCCAAACCAAAACAAATACAAGTATTGAAAAATAATTATATAAATAAATATTATATATTATTTCATACCACGCTTATAAGGCAAGGCTACCAATACGTCAATTTAAAAATTAAATATTCTTATATTTATATTTTCAAAAAGCTTAAATACCATAAATATTGGTAGATAGTGGGTGCTACAGTTGGTTGTATTTCCATTCCATTTTAATTCCAAAAATACAAATTTTGAAAATCCATTATCAGACGTACATAGCGCAAAATAACCTAACTTCATGATTCAACCAATTTTTGCGGTAAAAGAAAAAGTACGAATTTGGAAAAAAACTTTATTTTGCGTGTTTATGCAGTCAGAGGAATGTCTACACCGAATTCCATGATTCCAGCTGCGCCCATTTGGTTGGTGCCATTTTTACCCCCTTGACGTTTCTACGCAATTAGAATTTCATCATTATAGCTGTAGTCGTTTAGTTGGTACTATTTTTATCCCTCTGTACCATTGAAAGTACGAATTTCGAAAAATTCGTCTATTTTACATGTCTACGCAGTCAGAGGAATGTATACTCCGAATCTCATGACTCTAGCTGCGGCCATTTGATTGGTACTATTTTTATCCCCTTTTTCATTTTAACCCCAAAAAGTACGAATTTCGAAAAATCTGTTTATTTTAAGTGTCTATGCAATCAGAGGAATGTATACACCGAATTTCATTATTATATGTACAGCAGTTTGGTAGGTACCATTTTTATCCCCCTATTCCCATTTTACCCCTTAAAAGTACGAATTTGGAAAAAGTACTTTTACATTATGTATTTACTCAATTAGAGGAATGTACACACCGAATTTCGTGTTTCTAGCTGTTATAGTTTAATATGTACCATTTTTATCCCTTTTTTGCCCCATTTCACCCCCTACAAATAAGAATCACTTTATGGTGCATGTTTTTGCTATAAGGGGAATGCGCATACCAACTAGCAAGCAAATAGAAACAGACATATTCAAAAAACATGGTTAAATACACTAAAATATTAGGGATTATTATTGGTATTTTTAGTCCTTGTGAGGGAAAAATTTTTCCCTTTGGTCGGATTTCGCCCCGTTTCAATCCCAACCGATCTACGACTATAAGACGCATTTATGGAAAATTTGAATGCTAGCAGCTTTCAACAGACGGACGGACATGACTAGTTCGTCTTAGAATTTTATGACGATCAAGAATATATACTCTATAGGGTCTCAGGTCGATATTTCAAGGTGTTACAAACGGAATGACAAAGTTAGTATACCCCATCCTGGAGGTGGAGGGTATAAAAATACAACATAATATTGAGAAAATACAAATTGAATTTGAGAAATGGAAATTGAAAATTAGAAAAAACAAATTGAAATTCAGAAATGCAAATTGAAATTGAGAATTGATATTGGGAAAAAACAAATTGATATTTAGAAGTTAAACTATTAAAATGATAAATTACGCGCAATATAACCACAAATATGATCAAAACATCCAAGAATAGATGGACAAACCGACAGACGGACATCGCTAAATCGAACTAGAAAGCGATTCTAACCCGATAATAAAAGATGTGTTTATTTCGTTTCCTTTTGAGTGTTACAAACAAATGCACAAAGACATAATACCCTAGTAGAGGGTATAAAGATACATGTTTTAACATTTCGATTTTATATCTCAAAATTGTTGATCCTATTGTCACTCTGCTCTGTAATTTTGATATCTTGTAGAGAATAAAATTAGCTAAAATACCTTAACCAAATTAGGGAAACTAAAAACATCTTTTTCAGGATATTTAATTTGTGGAGTCCTTGATCTACAAGGGCATAACACTTCCCTTTCAGATGATACCAATATCGCTATAATCGGAAGACTTTTTCAAACGTTATTACATTATCAACGAAGTTACATCTTTATAAAAACGGCCAAAAGTATCAAATTTTGAACTACTACTCACATGTCCCAAATCCATTTTTTGGGAGAAATTAAATATAAAGCAGCAAAGCATAAATAAACTAAATATTGGGGAATAGTGTTTGCATTTTCAGCTACAGCCGTGTGGTTAGTTGTATTTCCATCCTTTTTTAATTCCAAAAGTATAAATTTGGACATGCATTATCTCTCACGTACACAGTGCAGTAATGATTCTTCCAACTTTTGCGGTAAAAATAAAAAAATACGAAATTGAAAAAATCTCACATATTTCCATCATTCTAGATGTAGCCGTTATGTGGGTATCATTATTATCCCTCTGTTCCCATTGTATCCCTTGAAAGTACGAATTTGAAAAAACCTTTTTATTTTTCGTATCTACGTAGTCAGAGGAATGCTGCCGCCATTTGGGTGTACAATTTTTATCATCTTTTTTCATTTTACTCTCTAGAAATACGAATTTCGAAAATACCTTTATTTTACATGTCTACGCAATCAGAGGAATGTATACACCGTTATCCGTTTTTGTTGCATTATCGTTTATCCCGTTTTGTTGCTTTTTGTTCCATAATGTTATTTGCAGTTTCCCTTCACAGAACAAAATTTCAGATTTCCAGGATGGGGGTATACTAACTTTGTCATTCCGTTTGTAAATAATATCGACCTGAGACCCTATAAAGTATATATATTCTTGATCGTCATAAAATTCTAAGACGATCTAGCCATGTTCGTTCGTCCGTCTATTGAAAGCACGCTAGCATCTAAGCGAAAGGAGCTAGAACGTTCAAATTTTCCATAAATGCGTCTTATAGTCGTAGATTGGTTGGGATTGAAATGGGGCGAAATCGGGCCTAAGGGAAAAATGTTTCCCTCACAAGGACTAAAAATACTCATAATTACCCCTAATATTTTAGCGTATTTAAACATGTTTTTTGAATATGTCTGCTTGATATTTGGTATGCGCATTCCCCTTATAGCAAAAACGTGCACCATAAAGTGATTCTTTTTGTAGGGGGTGAAATGGGGCAAAAAGGAATAAAAATGGTACATATTAAACGACAACAGCTAGAAACACGATATTCGGTGTGTACATTCCTCTAATTGAGTAGATACATAATATAAAAGTATTTTTTACAAATTCGTACTTTTAAGGGCTAAAATGGGAATAGAGGGATAAAAATGGTACCAACCAAACGGCTGTACCTAGAATAATCAAATTCGGTGTATACATTCCTCTGATTGCATAGATATGTAAAATACACGGATTTTTCAAAATTCGTACTTTTTGGGGTTAAAATGAAAAAAGGGGATAAAAATAGTACCAATCTAATGGCCGCAGCTAGAGTCATGAAATTCGGAGTATACATTCCTCTGAGTGCGTAGACACGGAAAATAAACAGATTTTTCGAAATTCGTACTTTTTGGGGTTAAAATGAAAAAGGGGATAAAAATAGTACCAATCAAATCACCGCAACTAGAGTCATGAAATTCGGAGTATACATTCCTCTGACTGTGTAGACACGGAAAATAAACGAATTTTTCGAAATTAGTACTTTCAAGGGATACAATGGTACAGAGGGATAAAAATAGTACCAAATAAACGACTATAGCTAGAATGATGAAATTCTATTTGCGTAGAAACGTCAAGGGGGTAAAAATGGTACCAACCATATGGGCGCAGCTGGAATCATGGAATTCGGTGTATACATTCCTCTGACTGCATAGACACGCAAAATATTTTTTTTTTCCAAATTCGTACTTTTTCTGTTACAGCAAAAATTGGTTGAATCATGAAGTTAGGTTATTTTGCGCTATGTACGTCTGACAATGGATTTTCAAAATTTGTACTTTTGTTGTTAAAATAGAATGGAAATACAACCAATTGTAACACCCACTATCTACCAATATTTATGGCTTTGCAAATATTTTTGAAAATATAAATATAAGAATATATAAGCGTGGTTTGAAATAATTAAAATATTGTATTTATTTATAAAATTAATTTTTCAATATTTGTATTTGTTTTGGTTTGGCCATTTTAAAAAAATTTATATATTCCTGTAAAATTACTGCACATCTACGAAAATCGACATCCTCTGTGGAATGTAATCCATGGTGGTGGGTATATAAAGTTCGGCCCGGCCGAACTTAACGCCTTTTTTAATTGTTTTAACTTAGCTTTACGTAAGACTAGAATGTGTTTATGATGCAAATAATACAATATTTATGATTCTACTTCACATTAATCCATTCAGGGCCAACAACTTGGAATTTTTTCGGGAATAATTGGATTAAGAACTTTTAACAATCGCAACTAGAGATAAATTCTAAAGACACAAATCAAACTAAAAACACTTCAAAAATATAAATATGGAAGTTATTGCGGATTTTATAAAAATACATCAAAAATATCACTAATTATACTAGGACATATTACATCTTTTATTAAGGCTCGAGCCGGAAAAACCTGATTTTTAGAAGTTTATTTTGATAGAGAACGTGACGAACGAACAATGATAGAAGCAAATATTATGGACGGTAACATCGATTACATACATATGCATATCTGAATATAAATACATTCCCATAGTTCCTAGGGGGCCGTAATTTTGGTATTCGATATATTCACGATTTAAAGTGACTTATTTATTTTGTTCGGCCATTTATTGCACCTAAATCGATGAATATCGATCGAATGTACATCGAATATAAACTACAGTGAAACACTCCCACAAGTGGACCCCACTCTTAAGTGGACACTTTTTAAAAAATCAATCAAAATTTTACAACTTTCATTATAATGAACACTTTCTTATGTGGACACGGCCATAAAATATTTTTTATTTTACCTCCGATAAGTGAACACCTCCCTCTTGCGGACAAATTTTGGGTGACCGTGAGTGTCCGCTGTTTCATTGTATTTGAAATCTAATTTCATCGATTTCATTTGAGTTTAGAATGATTTCTTATCCCGGTTATTGCGGCCACTGTGCGAATGATTAATATTATCTGTATTAAACATCACTCATACGCCACCAATATTATGAAACGAGAATTTGCAATGGAATCTATTCAAAAAGCAACGATAACTAATTATTCAATCGATATTCTTAGATATAAATTACATTAGTCTAAGTTTTCTCAGATAATTCTAACAATAACCAGATATTTTCTTTTTTAATAACATTTACTATGTTTCAAAAGTTCTACAAACTTACTATGTTAACTTATAAAATCGTGGCGTATATTTGCTATTGCTTGCATTTGCTACTCTACTGGCGACGAATGCATTCTTTTCACCATCTTTATCTCTGCATCTACAACAGATGACGGTTTATTGAAATTTTTATCGGCATTATTTACTTGGTCAAATGTATGCCAACTCACACTTTGTAGCAGTCCTCTCACTCTCCATTTGCGTTTGTATGTGTGTGTGTGTGTTCCAAAGCAACATCTGTATGTGCGACCACACCGACAAAAAATCCCACAAAATGCTTACCAACCAGAAAAACTATTTTCAAAGATACTTTATAGGTTTTTGGCTACACCAAAAAAAAAGAAATTATAGTCCTTCGACCACTTTTCCCCAATTGAAAAGGATGGCGAGATAGTGTCGAGAGTGGAGGAAACCAAGGGTACTTCAATGCTTTTCAAAACCACTTGCACTCGCACACACACACACACACACACACGATGCTGATGATGATGCATCAAAATTGGAAACGTTCAAAAATGTGGCAGCTGCAGCAACACCATGAAGTGAATAGATGCATTAGTGTACACATACAAGCAGTTGGGTCATTGCGAGAGGGATTTGAATGGTCTGTCTTAATTTGTATACTCTCACCCTACAATGTGGGGGGGTATATTCTTCGTTTGGGCCAGACAAAAAGTGTTACGCATGAAAGAAATGACTTAAGACCATAAGTATACTTGGTTCAAATCCCTTTCATGACCTTTTAAGCTGTCGGTCGGGACGAATCTTATACACTCTCTACCAGAGAAAGCATTCCATAGTATTAAGGGCAGGCCATCTCAATTCTAAAAGTAAGAAAAAACCATTATCTTTCGCTTTCACAGTAGAATGTATACAGCCAAATTCATCATTCTAGTCGCAGCTGTTTGATAGGTACCATATTTATCCCCTTTTCCGAAAATATAAATTCTCCTACAACTATAAATTACGAAAAATCCTTCATTCACATTCCAAGGAATAAAATCACCGAGTTCAAGCTATGGCCATTTGGTTGATACCTTTCAACTATTTTTCCCATTTTATCACTTAAAAGTACGAATATCGAAAAATCCCTTTTTACGTGTCGATAGATTGTATACGCCGAATTTCATTGTTCCAGCTGTAGCCGCTTGGTCGGTACCAATTTTATCACCATTTTACTCCCTTAAAAGTACGAATTTCGAAAAATTCCAGCCATTGTAGCCAGAACCAAACGAAACTTTGCACAACGAAGTTTTTCGGGGTCAAGGACGAACGCTATTTATTTTGAAGAAAATCGGTTCAGATTTAGATATAGCCCCCATACGAATTTCACTCCCGATTTGACCCTTTTCACTCTAGATACCACATATTTCAACAGATTTTCTTCAACTAGAAACACCCGTGGTAAAAATATGTTAGATCGGTTCAGATTTATATATAGCTCTCATACAAATTTCGTTCCCAATTTGAATTTTTCCGCTCTTAAATCTACATATTTTAGCAGATTTTCTTCAAAATTGGCAAAACACCTTATATTTCAACTGGAAACACCTGTGGTAAAAATGTGTTAGATCGGTTCAGATTTATATATAGCTCCCATACAAATTTCGTTCCCAATTTGAATTTTTCCGCTTTAGAATCCACATATTTTAACAGATTTTCTTCAAAATTGGCAAAACATCTTTTATTGAAACCAGGAACACCTATGGTGAAAATGGGTCACATCGGTTCAGATTTACATATAGCTCTCATACAAATTTCGTTTCTCCTAGAAACCGAGTATTTTCAGAGAATTTCTTAAAATTGAGCATAACACGTTATACTTTAACTAGAAGAACTTATTGTGAAAGTTAGTCACTTGTTTGGATATAGCCCCGATACAAATATTATTCTCGATTTGACAAATTGGACAAGATCATATTAGCCTGTGATTAGGAAACATACAAAAAAATTTTCCGTTTCACCTTTTTACTGAATTGAATTGTATTCCGATAGAAAGTGGAGTGTATCATATTGTCGGCCCCGCCCGTCTTTAGCATTTTCTTACTTGTTTTATGTTGCATTTAGTGTCAAAAAATGTAAATTTGAACTGGGATATTCTCCTGGCTCAAGACCATTTTGCATCTATATTTTATAGAATGCAAATATATTTACAAATGGCAAGGTGACATTTATTTCTTGGCTGTACACTACCACTATCATGATTTCTGGCCCGCGAAACCCTTCGTCAGGTGGCTTCGCAGGGACTTATTAACAACATTCCCGGACCCTTTAAGTAAAGAAATATTTATTCGTGTATTAGAATAACTTATCAGTCGAATAGTCGGACGTGTATAGTATTTTTTTGTTTCTTATACACTCCACGAGATGTGGTACATTTGTTTGTAACACCCAAAAGGAAACGAGTTAGACCCATCGTTTATTATACAGATAGACTTTGAATCACTTTCTGAGTCGATTTGGCTATGTCCGTCTGTCCATCTATTGTTGTAATCAAATTACAGGTCGCAATTATAGTCCGATCTTAACAACAATTGGCACAAGTAAGTTTTGTGTATTAAAGACGAACGCTATCGGCAAATCGGCTCAGATTTAGATATAACCCCCATATAAATATCGCTCTCAATATGACATTTTCCGCATTGTACCCGATTTTCTTTAAATTCTACACAACATCTTATAATCTAACCAGGAACACTTATAATAAAAGCGGGTAAGATCGGTTCAGATTCAGAGTTACAAGCCGACAAGCGACTTTCGGCTGATTTGCCGGCTCGTTCTATCATTCCATCACCCCCATTTATTTGACAATTTTGGGAAAATGCAAAGAACAATTTGTATTGGTTTTTAATACTCTTTCTTTTATTTTTTGGCCAGTAGTTCAATATTCGTTAATACTAGCCAATGTTCCCATAATTTAATATTATTATCTCATACAATTATTTTTTGGGAGTAGGAATTCATTACCAAAACTTATAATATGGACAAATTTAATAAATATTTTTGCAATTACAGCTTTTCATATGAGGAATATTTGACCAGATATCTTGAATATCATAATCCTCCCGAATCGTAAAGTTCCACCTACTTTGACAACTAAAGAAGCACAATAGAGGAGCTGTTGTTTATTGTTTTTATAGGAACACATGGTCATACTGGAATTGACTTTTATAAATGCGACTTTCAAATCAAAATACAATCATACCACTTTCAATAAACGTCATCTATATGATGATGGGATACCAAATTCAAAGAAAGATCCATATATTTCACAGTAGTAGGTTGTCTATGCCGACAGTTATATTTTCTTTTGCAATTTTTATGTGGATTGTCTATTTTGGTAGTAAGATTGGACTGAGTTAGAACTCCTTCAAATATCGGCGGCGTGGTTGAAGTCGATGTGAGCCGATGAAATCGGCGGCGGCGCGGCTCGTACAGAAACATGCGGCGGCTTGTCGGCTTTAAATCGGTCGGTTTGTATCTCTGTTCAGATTTAGATATTTCCCCAAACAAATGTCGCAGCACTTTTCACAAAAAGTTTGCAAGAAATGCGAGTTTTTAGTTTGAAATACAACAAAAAATTAATCTAAACGTCCAATAAAAGACCAATGAGTTATTCTAAAATAAAAATTTATTCTTTATTTGAAATCTATTTACAAGTAACATTAAGCAAATTTAGTAGCATCTTAAAAATAACAGAATCCAATGAACTTAGCATATATATTTATGACTTTTCATCTGACGTGTTAGTATACAGGGTGGACCATTCAAAATTTTTAATTAGAATCGGCTATAAAAAGTATTGATTATTTTTTAAAATTTCTGATTTTATGGGAAAGATTGAAGGTCGAAGGTTTTCGAAGAAACATCCCAAAATCCACACCAAACAGTGACTCGTTGTGAATACCCACGTGTCGGTTCTCTGAACCCTATTTGCGGCAATTTAGCTTATTGACATAGCCACCGATATGAAAATGAGCTACATCTGAAAACATGAAAATTTTCACTACCTTAGAAGTAAGTTTTTAATGTTTTCTAATTTTGTTCGAGCGTTAGCGTCCCATTTGGCAAATGTCAAACATAAACCTGAAAATAAAAATTATTTTTTTAGTTTTTTCGTATGTATTTTTAGGTCTGTAATCAATATTTGATTTGAACTGGGATATTGTCCTGGCTCAAGACCATTTTGCTTCTATATTTAATAGAATGCAAATTTATTTACAAATAGCATGGTGACATTTATTACTTGCCTGCAGACTACCACGATCATGATTTCGACCATGTCAAAGTCTTTTCAAGTAAGTAAGTAATGGAAGCGTAGACTCTAATAAAGCTATTTGTACTTTTGGGGTCAAAATGGGTTTGTTTTGTACCGATAAAATGGCTGCAGCTGGACTCATAAAATCCTGTGCATTCTGTACATTACTCTGACTGTGTAGACGTGCAAAATTAAAGAAAATTTCAAAACTCTTCACTTTTATAAGGAAAACGGGGAGGAAGGGTTTAAAAACTGTCCCAATAAAACGATAGAATAATGGTAATCTGGAGCGTAGACTCTAGAAATAATGTTTTTTTTTGATATTAGTACATTTAGGGTCAAAATGGGTAAAAGGGACACACTTTGTACCCAACAAATGGCTGCAGCTAAACTCATAAAATTCTGTGCTTTTCTCTAACTGTGTAGACACGCAATAAAAAGGATTTTTTTAATTTTTACTTGTAGAGAAAAAGGGGGGGGCTAAAGGGATAAAGATGGTACCAAACAAACGACAGCAGCTAAATTCAAACTGGTACCAAGCAATTACCTGTAGCTGGAATCATAAAAGTAGTTGTGTATATTACACTACCCGAAAGTTAATACGAAATTCGTATTGTTTGCATAAAAATGGGATAGAAATGGAACCAACCAATCGGCTTTAGCTGGACCGAAATTCGATGTACACGTTCCTCTGACTGTGTGAATTGGAATTGAAATCGGTCCAAAGTGAACAATTCTAACATTAAAATCTCTAATAAAGGGTGATTTGTTTAAAGCTATAGGAAAGTTAAAAAAAACACATAAAAAAATTCAGAAAAATTCATGAAATATTTATTTGAATCGATAGTACGTTCTATATAATTTAATGTTTGAAGATTATTTCATGCAAATGTTGACCTTGACTGCGCCTCAAATGGTACATCCGCTTAGTCCAATTTTGGCATTTCCACGTTTTTGAGTAACAGATGCCCAATTGCTGCGAACGGCGACGAATCGATAATTGATGGTCATCATTAACACTGGCCGATACAGCTGCGATATTTTCTTCAGTACGCACTCTACGTAAGCGTGTTGGTGGTTTAATGTCCAACAATGTAAATTTGGTGCGAAATTTAGTCACAATAGCCCGAATAGCCGCTTCAGTGGGTCGATTAAACTTAAAATGGAAGAGCGCGATGAACTTTCTTAACACAGCACGCATTTTGATAATAAAATTCAATAATTTGTAAGCGTTGTTCGTTTGTAAGACGATTCATGGTTAAATTATAGACCAAACAGAAGATGTTTGACAGTGAAACAAAACACGAAACGTGCGTCAGCTGTTTATTTACCTGCGTATGTACCTTGCTTTGATTACTCAACCGAGGTATTTCATGGGAGCAACTTTAATTTCATCTTTAGTCATATTTAATGAATATGGTTTATAATATGGTAATTGATCAAATTATCAGACAGACAAATACAAATTATACAGTAGTAATAGGATGAATCGGACCGACATTTCAAAAGGGAGCCTATAACAACATTTTGGGCCTGGTCCAAAATATGGGCCTATAAATTTCTCATTCACGGTAGGTATTCCTAGTTGAAAAATATCATGATCTGCAAAATTGAAGATCCGATGTAAGACGTAGTTTATAGAGCTGTAATAGATCAGAATGGGGCCCCATTTGGGTTATACCAATTGGACATATGGGCATCTCCCAAACAAGTAGGGCTAAAGACGTGAAAAGTGAAATCGGGAAGGATTTCTGCATCCTGTAAATGTATGTGTTTGGCCAAAAATGTTAAATCGGAAAGGACATTTGTATGGGGGTATATTGAACCCTGGAACGATGTGACTCGCTTTCACCATGTATGTTTATTTGTGAAATATAATATGTAAAGTTTGACCAAAATAGGTTAAACATTCGGGAGCAACATTTGTATGAGGGCTATATCTAAATCTGAACCGATCTTAGCAACTTTAACCATAGGTTTTTTAGTTGGATTATAAGATGTTGTGCCAATTTTAAAGAAAATCGGGTTCAATATGTGGTTTCTAAAGCGGAACAAGGGAAATAGGGAGCGACATTTGTATGGGGCTATATCTAAATCTGAACCGATCTTACCAAAATTCTGCATATGTGTTTCTAGTTGGATTATAGGATGATGTACCAAATTTAAAGAAAATCGGGTTCAATATGTGGTTCCTAAAGCGGAACAATTGAAATAGGGAGCGACATTTGTATGGGGGCTATATCTAAATCTGAACCGATCTTACCAAATTTCTGCATAGGCGTTTCTAGTTAGATTATAAGATGCTGTACCAAATTTAAAGAAAATCGAGTACAAGATGTGGTTTCTAGAGCGGAACAAGTGAAATAGGGAGCGACATTTGTATGGGGGCTATATCTAAATCTGAACCGATTTCCAAATTCAATACCGATGGCCCTTAACCAGAAAAAATAACTTCTACCAAGTTTCATGACAATCGGACAACAATTGCGTCCTGTAGAGTACGAACAAGCTTAGATGGACAGCAGACGGACGGACAGACAGACATCGTTAAATCGACTCAGCTGGTGATTCTAAGCCGATCGGTATACTAAAAGGTGGGTCTAGCTCGATTTTTTCTTGGTGTTACAAAAATTTGGCGCGAAACTAACTTATAATACCCTAGCCCACGAAGTGGTGTAGGGTATAATGAATCTTAGTTTTTAAGTTTGTTCTTTATAGTAGCCTAAACTACCGAACCGATCTTCTTACAATTTTCACTTTATTTTATATAATTTTTTGATAATTTCAGTGGGCGTGGCACCTCCCACACAAATTGGGGATTTGTTTGTTTTTTATAAATTAGCATATTCGGAATACTGTTGCAGTTAGAGTCTTGAATTTTTTTAGTTGTGCCAAAAATGGACGGTAATGGAAATGTGGCCGTGGTACTTCCCATACGAAGATAAAACCTATTATTGAATATTGTCAGTTATATGACACCTAGAGTGCTGAAATTTTGTGTAAGTTGATCCAGTGTAAATAGTTGTGCAAAGATGGCCGGTAAGTTGGCATGACCCTTCCCATATGAAATTAAAACCGGTTTTAGAGTATACTCGACACCGAGATGGGCGTAAATTAAAAACCTGTTTTTGGGTATATTCGACAACGAAATTCCTATATTGTTGTGTGAGTTAATTTAGTTGTAAACTGCTTAGACAATATACAAATGGGCGGGATTTGAAAGATGGGGCATTTTTGATATGAATTTTGTAAAATTACACGATTCCTGTGGATTTTCTTAGCACAATAGTAAAGAAAGGTTACAAAAAGTAAAATTATATTAATTTTTTGGTTTTTGTGTTGTTTGATAACACAGTGCAACACGAAAAAAAATAACCATATACGGACACCGCTACATGATAAAAGACCAAAAAAAAAGACCCGTGTTTTTTTTCCCCCCAAAGTCATGCACTTTTTTTTATGGGCCCCCAGAGATTTGAGGCCTCGGTGTAATTTTTCAATTTTGCGGCTACCTAAGCGCTACCTAAACGGTGTTAAGAATAATTCCTAGGAAGTTCATATGTTCTAGAAAGTTGTTTATTCAGATCTTAGGTACATTTATGTAGTTGATTGTTTCCCTGAATTTTCAGCGGTTTGCTACCTATGGACATGAACAGGGGAAAAAAGGTTAAAAAAAATCGAATTTTTTTAAGTTTTTTGCGATTTTGACCTTGAAGATGAAGTTTTTTTGATTTTATATGTTCACAATTTTGTTCTTTATGACAAGAGCTAGAACTTTGCCTCAGAGAGTAAATCAAAATTCCGAACGGTTTGCAAGATATGAGCCTGAGAATATGATCACTTTTTTCCAAAAATTACACCGAGGCCTCAAATCTCTGGGGGCCCATAAAAAAAAAGTGCATGACTTTGGGGGAAAAAAACACGGGTCTTTTTTTTTTTGGTCTTTTATCATGTAGCGGTGTCCGTATATGGTTATTTTGAAATGACTTCAAAAATGTTGCACAGTGTAAGTGAACAATTGAATTGAATTGAATTTCTATGTGTTTTGAATGTAATGTAATTTCTTCTTAGGAATGAAGTTTTTTGATTAGGTAATAGAAAGAGGATAATCACACTTAACAAAAAATAAACTTGATTTTTTATTATTCGCCGTAAACTAACATTCTCCATGGAGCATACCCATTTCTTTAGTATCTCAGGGAAGTAACTTGATTATAATTAGTACATATATTGCCGGTCAGGAGAAAAATCAATACGAAAGCAGATTTTAATTTTACCTTTGGTTTTTTGTCTAACGAAGCGAGCGGGGGTTCAGCTAGTGTTACTATACTTCTAAATGAAGACGATGGTCTCTAATCTGCCTGTAATACTGTGGAATGCAATCCATAGTGGAGGGTGTATATGATTTGGCCCGGCCGAATACAACGCCTTTTTGCTTATTTATTCTAAAAATCTTTCAATTTGTTTATGGATAAATAAATAACTTGAGAGATTCTTTTTCTAAAATTGTTTTATTATCAAATTATCCAGGTTTACTAAATCACATTTTTTTGTTCAGTGTTTTGTTGGCATTTGTCATTAAATTGTAGTAATTTATTTGTAGTTCGATTGTACCATTATTGGAGTGCCAAAGCATTTGAAATGTCTTAGTTGTACCAAAATTGGTACAATTGTACCAAGTTTTGCATCCCTGGTGTAGGTAGTTTTTAACCAACACCAACACAAAGGAGTGCGTGTTGAAGTTGAACTCTTTGAGAATTATGCTATCCATGCTTTTTCACTCTTTTTGTTGAACCCTGAAACTGTCCCCTACTCTCTGTCTTCACAATTTCACATAGTTCACTGTATTTCGGTTAATCCAGCTGTTGTTTGTTCCTAATGAACTTATGGACTTATTTCTTTAGAAAAAATAGGCAGAGACAAAATTGACCTTTGCTGTTGGTTGACAACACCAAAATCTACTTGATCATTATCATAAAAGTCGTTTGCTAATATATTCATTGATGACAACAAAATGACCCACCCTAATATATATGCTATGCATAAATGGTATGTTAATGTATCTAAAATGTGTGGCATATGTTAGAAAATGTAGAGAATACACACATACACACTCACATGAATGTATTTATTGGTTTTGGATGTGGGTATGGGTGTTGGTGTGTATTAAGGCATTTCCTGCCATTTCGTTTGTATCAAAGGATCTGAGGGTGGCAACAAGAAATGTAATCATTCCTAGGTATGCAAGTACCCATGTATGTGTATGTGTATGTATATGGACGGTGTGAATGTGTTTAGAATTTACATAGATTCCTGATTTACCCTTTTCATATGCTCATCCCTTTATCCGTGTGTGCCGAAAAGGCATTTCATTCAAATCATTCGATTCGATATCGAAGCATTTCCATCTGTCTCCTCAGCCAACCAACGAACCAAACAAAAAAGCCAGCAAGTCTCAAGTTGGGCATTTAGGGCTTTATCGCCCCTTTCTCGGTTATTTAATGACTGATTAGGGGGCTACCCCAAAATGCTCAGCTATTAGAGAGCATTTTAAAGCGGATTTTAAGAGCAGCATTAACACACACACACATACATACTTACATGCATACGAAGCAGGCACAAAAGCCATTCAATCAATATTTTATCAACATCATCATCGCCATCATCGTTGGCATTGTCATTGTCCGCATCGTTGGCATTATTGTCTGTCACCCAATGACAGGAGACACGAGCCCAAACACGTACACTCACATTCAAATGTTCATGTTTTTTTCTCCTTGTTTGCTAGTGTGTGTGTGTGTGTGTGGGTCCCCATTACACGTGTTACTATTTGATTTTTACTGTCATTGTAAATTGTATTCATTTAAATCGAGAGAGAAAAAGAAAAGACTCCAAAAAATGGACATTCATTTGAGACCTGGCCATGTTGCTCCTGCCATTTGTCACATTGATTGCGTGTTATTGTGACCCCCCCTCCAATTCTCAGGGTGGGTGGGGGACTCCTTAAGACATGCAACAGCCTCTTCAACACACACACACATCGATATACACACGCCAGCTCATTGACACACTGGCTTGACCATTTTGTGCCAGAGTGCCAAGGCCAATGTGTCAATCTAAATTACCATGATTAGAGATTTTTTATGGCATGTGCAGGAGATATATTGCCCAAACGGCCTCCCCCCAAAAATGAAAAAAAAACAGGACAGCAAAACAAAAAACAAACAAAGCAGTAACAAATGTTTGGCCTTAAAGCCAGGGCTGTATTACACATCCAGGTGACATTGGCAATTGTAGGGCCACTTATGCGAAAATAACGATTCATCGTCAGGCTATAAAGCCTATTTTTAACATACAACGTGGACGACGTGAAATCCTTAGCAACATTTGCGGATATTTTTACTTTTCTCATCCTCATCCGTTTTCGAGATAATAGAATTTTAGCGAAAATACCCAAAAAGTTCGTAATCCCCTTTGGAACTAACCAATAGTTATTGAAGAGAATGAATTCCACGTTAAATTAATGCGAACCTTTCAAAGGTCTTGCGATTATGATAAAAATTTAAATTATTTTGAAAAAAATTCAAAACAGTGGCAGCCCTGAAATCTAGAAATATAAAATTGTTCCGTGATCTGTCATTGATCAACGCCCACATTGAACCGCTTGTAGCAAGCGCATCATGGTTCCAAATATGGCATTCTTTCACCGAAGGTTAGTTTTACTTCATTCTTTAACTTTTTGCTCCAAAATATAAGAACAATTATTTTGTTGTTGCAATATATAATTTATAAATTATTTTAATTTCTTGTTGCAAATGACAAAAAAGGTGCCAAAAAATAGATACTACAAAAAATAAGAGCAACTTCTCCAGAGGCATTTTATATTTTGGAATTTACTTTTATTTTATATGTTACGCCAAGCTATAAACTTGTTGTTTAAATTTTTTTTAAGATTTTTTGCAATATTTGAAAAAATATATTTTTTTGCAACTTCGTTTTTTACAAAATTCTGCAGTTTCTGATATTTGGTTTCATAAAATATTAATATATTCTTAAACATATTTAGTAATAGTTATAAATAATTAAAATAATTTACTCTAAGCTGGCTTCAAAAAAGTTATGGATGTTCCTGACTAAAATAAATCTTTGGTTTGCTTAATGCGTTGTCCCAAAATACATCCATTAATGATTTATATTAAATATTTTTAATTTCCACAGCAATCACGTTTATAATTCAAGCAAATGGAACGTGTTACTGGCACAATTAGCCATAATATTTTGTTAATTATATCTAATTAATTAAAAAAATCCCTATCCCTATTAATATTATAAAACCTTAGTGTAAGTCTGTCTGTCTGTTTGTTCCGCAATCACGTGTAAACGGCTGAACCGATGTTGTTGAAATTTTCAGTACAGATAGATGCAGGTCTGGAAGGAACTATAGGCTATAGAATTTTTAAAAATTTGCTCTGTGGGATAGAAGTCTGCAAATTGGAACATATATATTACTCACCACGAGAATGATAAAAATTATGCCGAAATTTGGATTTTCATTTTGTGGGCGTGGCAATAGTGTTTTTCAGAGCTAGAAGGCTGAAAATTGGAACGTATATATTACTGACCACGAGAATGATAAATATGGTGCCGAAATTTGGATTTTCGTTTTGTGGGCGGAGTGGGCGTGGCAATAGTGTTCTTTGAGCCAGAAGACTGAAAAATGGAATGTATATATTACTGACCACGAGAAAGATCAATTTGATGCCGAAATTTGGATTTTCGTTTTGTGGGCGGAATGGGCGTGGCAAAAGTGTTTTAAGAGGTAGTAGGCTGAAAATTGGTACATATATATTACTGACCACGATAAAGATGAATTTGATGCCGAAATTTGGATTTTCGATTCGTGGGCGTGGCAAAAGTGTTTTTGAGAGCTAGAAGGCTGACCACGAAAAAGACCAATTTGATGCCAAAAAAACAGCATTTTTGAGAGCTAGAAGACTTAAAATTGGTACATGTATATTACTGACCACGAGAATGAATGTATATGATACCGAAATTTGGATTTTCGTTTATTGGGCGTGGCAATAGTGGTTTTAAGCTAGAAGGCTGAAAATTGGAACGTATATATTACTGACCACGAGAAAGATAAATATGATGCCGGATTTTGAATTTTCGTTTCATGGGTGGTGGGGGCGTGGCAAAGTGTTTTTAGCTAGAAGACTGAAAATTGGAACGTATATATTACTGACCACGATAATATCAATATGATAAGATCAATATGAAACCTGATTTTAATTTTACCATTTGTTTTTTTGCTGGCGAAGCGGGCGGGGTTCAGCTAGTTAAAAATAAATAAGAAACAAATTAAAAAAAATATTTTTTAAAGTTTTTAAAATTTTCTGAAAAACTAGAATAAATTTGTTTAAATTTAGGAAAAAGCTTATATTTGTATCTCAGACTAGGGAATGGTACGCAGAATTGAAAATCGAATTTCGACTTTTCAATCAAGCATTTGTAATCCGATTTTCGAAATCGATTAATCGAAACTAAACATCGATTTTTTCGTGGTCGATTAAATTGTATATCTTATTTTTCAAGATAATATAAATTATGCCAAGGTTCGCTTAAATATCAAATAACTACAAAGGAGGATTTGTGGACGTATTATATAAAGTATAAAGTGTTGCTATAATATTTCCGATATGTAATGAAACGTATTCATTCATACATGCATTGTAAATTATTGCTTCCTGTAACTTACCTATAGTTTTCAATCTAAAATTCTTCTGCAAAAACTCAGCACTTTGGTACAAAATGAGCATTTTTCTTTATTTCCATTTGCAGTTTTTTACTAAAAGTCGATTTCAGTACAAAGATGGGAACTTAAAGTCGACTTCAAAAACTCGGTTTGACCCGAAAAATCGAACAAAATTGAAAGTCGAAAACAAAAGAAAACAAAAAAGTCAAAAAAAAAATAAACTTTATGTCAAAAATACACTATTTTCAATTGTGTCCACTATTTCTAATTTTTTGAAAATATACATAATTGGAAAATTTCATCAAAATCGAAGAGAAGATCCAAAATATGAGTGTGTGATCCTTTCACAAAAAAAAACAGTAAGGAAAGGCTAAAGTCGGGCGGGGCCGACTATATGATACACTCCACTTTCTATCAGAATACAACTCTATTCGGAAAAAGGTGAAAACGGGAAGAATTTTTTTATGTTTCATAATCATGCCCTGGTTCAATTTGTCAAATCGAAAAGAATATTTGTATCACGGCTATATCCAAACATGGAATGAAGTCACCCATTTCACAATAGGTTCTTCCAGTTCTCAATTTTAAGTAATTCAATGAAAATACGTGGTTTCTGGGGCGGAAAAATCAAGTCGGGAGCGAAATTTGTATAGGAGCTATATATGTATAAATCTGAACCGATCTGACTCATTTTCATCCTGGGAGTTTCTCATGCAAATATTTGCCAAATTTGAAGAAAATCTGTTAAAATGTGTGGTTTCTGGAGCGGAAAACTCAAATAGGGAGTGAAATTCGTATGTGGACTATATCTAAATCTGAACCGATCTGGCTCATTTGGTCTGTTTCATGGGTGTTTCTAGTTGAAATATAATATGTTTTGCCAATTTTGAAGAACATTTTTTAAAACATGTGGTTTCTACAGCAGAAAAAGTCAAATCGGGAGTGAAATTCGTATGGGGGCTATATCTAAATCTGAACCGATCTGACCAATTTTCACCATAGGTGTTTCTAGTTGAAATGTAAGATGTTTTGCAAAGTTTGAGGAAAATCTGTTTTAATATGTGGTATCTAGCGTGAAAAGAGTCAAAACGGGAGTGAAATTCGTATGGGGGCTATATCCAAATCTGAACCGATTTTCTTCAAATTAAATAGCGTTCGTCCTTATCCCGAAAAACTTTGTTGTGCAAAGTTTCACTTGGTTCTGGCTACAATTGCGACCTGTACTTTGATTACAAGAATAGATGGACAGACGGACGGACGGACATCGTTAAATCGATTCAAAAAGTGATTCTAAGTCGATCGGTATAATTAACAATGGGTCTATCTCGCTTCCTTTTGGGTGTTACAAACAAATGCACAAAGACATAATACTCTCGTGGAGTGTATAAAAATCGGGTAATTCTGCTCAAAAATTTTGAAAAATTAAATATTTTTGGGCCATAGAGCAGCATCATAAAATTTATACAGTACAGTTCCTAAATATTACTCAGACTAGAGTAATCAACACCATGATCAGTCAATCGTTTTTTTTTCTGCCTCGATTTTCTAAAAAAAGTAATTTTTGGTAATCGGGTTAACGATTATTTCATGTTGGTACAGTTTTCAGGACGTACATTTTTCTCAACTAAAACACCACACCAACTTTTAAATTAATTGGGATTCATAAACCCACTACGTTTTTAGCACGTTTACGTTTTGTCTCAATACACGTTTTAACACACTTTTTTATGGAAAGACTCGAACTCTGATGTCCTTTTAGAGGGTAAAAACGTCGTGCTTACACCTGAGTGAATTACAGTACAGCATGTGTGGAGTTTACCTGTATTTATTCGATTTGTCTGAAAAATCAGGTTTTATTAGGAGTTTTTGGGTTCAGTCAAATGCTTGAGTATAAAGCAAATTTGCTCATCTTTTGAGCTGCGTACATACTTTTCAAAAGTTTATGAGTAATTCACGTTTTGGAACTAAAACATCTGACCCTCTTCACTAAGTGTATCCTATCGGCCAAGGGTGCAGTAACTCCTCCTGCTGCAGGCAACCCTACAAAAACGGACAACCTTTCGACCTTTGTAACTAAATATTTTAATTTCCAAAGGCTTTCAAAGGAAAATAAGTTATGTTGGTTCAAAACCATATTTTTGTTTTTCAAAACGGACATTTTTTACAATATTTATTAGGAATAAACCTTATTTGGCACAATCAATGTTTTGGCGAAATAATAATGCTAAGAAACCATAATTTATAATAATGCAAATTAGAGTGCAAAATCTCTTAAAATGCTTGAGAAACAGTTGGACAAATTCGAAAAAATAATAATTATTTTTTTCCAATTTCTGAAATCTGAAAATGGTGAAAATCTGTAATACGAAGAAGGTTAGAAAAAATTGTCAAAAACATACAAAAAAAAACAGAAAAATAAACGTTTAATTTTAATTCTCGTTTAAATTAAAAAATAAGAAAAGTAATGAAAAGTAATTTCTTAAAATGTATTTATTTATTTATTATGAATTACACAACAAAGTAAATTTATATATAATTTTGGGTCCTGGGATTGAGCCGGGGTGACTAAGATCATTGTAGCTAGTTATTGCAGCGACAGACCAGAGCCTCTGGTGGGAATCGAACCCACGACCCCCACGCTGATAGCCGAGCACACTACCAACTCGAATACCGGGACGCTCTAATTTCTTCAAATATATGAGATCATCGGATTTTGTTGATATCTGAAATGTTAATGTTATTATCTCAAAATAATCATTGGGTTCTTGTCAGAACTCAAAAATCATCCGATGGGGTTCATTTCTTCAGTACAACCAAAAATCCACACCAAACAGTGACTCTTTGTGGATGCATCGAGTCACGTGTGGGTTCTATGAACCCCTCTCTGAGGCAAAGTTCTAGCTCTTGTCATAAAGAACAAAAATTGTGAACATATAAAATCAAAAAAACTTCATCTTCAAGGTCAAAATCGCAAAAAACTTAAAAAAATTCGATTTTTTTTAACCTTTTTTCCCCTGTTCAGGTCCATAGGTAGCAAACCGCTGAAAATTCAGGGAAACAATCAACTACAAAAATGTACCTAAGATCTCAATAAACAACTTTCTAGAACATATGAACTTCCTAGGAATTATTCTTAACACCGTTTAGGTAGCGCTTAGTTTTTTTGATTTTATATGTTCACAATTTTTGTTCTTTATGACAAGAGCTAGAACTTTGCCTCAGAGAGTAAATCAAAATTCCGAACGGTTTGCAAGATATGAGCCTGAGAATATGATCACTTTTTTCCAAAAATTACACCGAGGCCTCAAATCTCTGGGGGCCCATAAAAAAAAAAGTGCATGACTTTGGGGGAAACAAAAAAACACGGGTCTTTTTTTTTTTGGTCTTTTATCATGTAGCGGTGTCCGTATATGGTTATTTTGAAATGACTTCAAAAATGTTGCACAGTGTTATCAAAATGCATGCTCTGTTAAGAAAGTTCATCGCGCGCTTCCATTTTATGGTCAGTTTAATCGACCCACTGAAGCGGCTATTCGGGCTATTGTGACTAAATTTCGCACCAAATTTACATTGTTGGACATTAAACCACCAACACTCTCACGTAGAGTGCGAACTGAAGAAAATATCGCAGCTGTATCGGCCAGTGTTAATGATGACCATCAATTATCGATTCGTCGCCGTTCGCAGCAATTGGGCCTCTGTTACTCAAAAACGTGGAAATGCCAAAATTGCATGAAATAATCTTCAAACATTAAATTATATGGACCGTACTATCGATTCAAATAAAGATTTCATTACTTCCCTATAGCTTTTAAAAAATCACCCTTTAGTATAATAGTAAGGAATAGATGTGGGATAGAAGATGTATAATCATAGTGTATCGATCGCAGCTTTCTGAAAGCATATTTTCTTGTTGATGAAGTTAAGCAGATTACTTAGAGGTACAGTTGCTAAGTCCGTCAGATCAGCAAAGAACATACCTCCTAGGAAGGATAGTCTGAGTTCTTGCAGTCCTACGCAAGTGCTCCTCAGATTCTTTTTAATCATCATCTGAGCAGCTCCTGCAGTAGACTTCGCGTGAGATACTGATGCGTTCAGCCAGCTTGCCAATAGCACAGTGCCCTGTAAGCAGGAGTACTTAAGCGTGCTCAGCGATCTTTTGTCAAAAGTTAATAGTTCCAGGGTCCTTTTCTGGCCATAAGGTCCTTGTTTTTCTGCAGTTGTGTTTAGACTCTCCCTAAGACCTTGTTACGTTGTCAGTCATGTCAACTAAGAAGGGATGTGTACGTTGTGGGTTTCTGGTGTGCTCACCTTTTCTGGCACTTTTTCGTTACCATGAATATTGTTATGACCTGGTACCCTAGTTAGCGTGATGTCATGAGTTTGGATTTGGGGTTAGTGAGTTTATACAATTTCTAACACATCGTGATTTGATGACTGTTGAATTTAGGGCTTTAGTGCCGCCATACTATCCACATACATTTTGAGTTTAAAGGGGGGAGACTCCACTCAAAAATCTCTTGGGTATTTGTACTTTGAACGTTCTGTGTAGGTTCATCTGTGGTGCTAGATAGTCTGAGGCTTCTTCTAGCCTCCCATTTATATCTATTTCCTTTAGGATATACCAATAAACGAATGTAACTTAAAAACCGATTGTCGAAATCACCAGTATTTGATAATGTCTTTATAATCAATTTAAACCAGAGAAATATTTATGCTATTGTCATGCCCATGCTATTACCTCCCTATTCTAAGTATAATTAATCATTTATATATCTATTTATTTATCTTCTATATCGGTGCCTAAAATCCATCGTGACTGGAAATTTGATTATGTTTTAAAAAATATTTTATAAATGTGGAAGCTGAGCTCATGAGCGACAGACCTAGCATCTCCCACATAAATTATAATATTACTAAGTAATAAATAAATTAAAAATTACTAAATAAAATTAAAGTCCTCATAAATTATATACATATGCTATGTGAGGGTATATATAAGTCGCCTTAACCGACTGACATTTTCCTACATGTTTATTAAAACTTTCATATCGAAAGCGTAAAAATTCTTGGAAATCTAAATGTTTAAACGATAAAAACTTCCTTGAGAGAGAGAGAGAGCGGGAGAAACAATTTAAACATGACCCCTGGTCGTAACTAAATTAATGTTTGAAAATTTGTCCAGATCAGTTTATGTCTGCAGGCGGCAATTTCATTGGAAATGAGCTGGATGGATGGGCTGACATGGCGCATTCGATGCAGGCACCTTCATACGAGTCGTGCGCTTCCTCCGAGTGGAGTGTTAGAAATATCAGCTTCTAATGAGGACACATTTTTCATTTGTATAAAAATGTTGCAGGACCTTTTACTGTTTTTTTCTGTTTGGCCTTAGGGCCCGTTGTACACTTACACCGTGGTGTTATTCGTCCTTAACAGTTCATGTCATGACACCGTTTGGCTTTTGTACCATCTTGTCGGACTCTATGTAGTCAGTCAGTCAGTCAGTCCATCATGTATGACCAATCATTAGAGACAATTGTATGTGTCACCAACATAATTTGCTTTGTCACACGCTCCAATTTGTGCAAGATTTCGTTTTTGGTCCTCTTCCTCGCCTCACTTCTTTCTCTTCATTCGCACATAGATTTGGTCAGTGTTTTTCTCCGTTACTTCATTTCAGTTTTTACGATTTCATTTCATTTGTTTGCTTCCCTGCTTGTCAGCCAGCTTCTCTGAGGAGATTTTTATATCAATTCCTTTTTCTGCTTTCCGGCGTGTTATACTTTGTTGTTGTTGTAGTAGTTGCTGTTTCCTGTCCAGTGGAGAGTCTTAGCACAAGATTGCATTGGTATTTGCCGAACAAATCCTCTGCTGGGACACGCAATGTAACACTTATACACACACATACACTTGCTACAACACAACACTCACCCAGTCACAAAGGATGCTGGGCAGAAAGCAGTCTCGGCCCTCATCAGCTGCGTGAGACTTTACACCACATGAAGTGATTAGGATCAATAATGACTTCATTCCAGGTATGGATGGTATGGGAAGTCATTAAAGCGAGCACGGAAACTTTATTTTCAAACGAGATGGATGAAGAAACATTGCTTCCAACGTCCAACAATGTGGTGGTCACATATTGCCCAGCTCATGTGGAGGGCGAGCTGACCCGTTCACACTGTTCAGAAGTAAAAGTTGGAACGGCTACTGATTGCATAGGGTGTCCCAAAATATGGATTATATGACCAAACTTGGATTTGTATTGGAGTTCGAAACCATTCTTGGGATAGAAACAACGGGGAAAAATTGATGAAAAGCCTTGAATTTGTTTGCGGACAGACACAACCGATGGAATCAATTTGTCGTCCACACTCAAGACATCGACATTAAATTTGATTTTTGCTAATCGGTCGAAGCGGTACCATATCCTACATTAAAGGGGATTGAGTGACGTCCGGAGTGAGCTGAAATGGATTAGGGGAGTGGAAATAACCATTGGCCCTTACATTAAGGGCCCACCTAGTAACCATTGACAATCTGAGACAAATAGAGCCCAATCTGAACTCCTCAACACTTCTTTAAACTACTTGCTTGAAGCTTCCACTCCACTTCAAGGTGGTGTCAGAACACTTTCTAGATTGTCAGTCAGTCACCGGGGCCGACCGCTTCTCGTGATGTTGATGATGGTCTCTTATAGTCATGACAACTTTTGTGCGAGAAAACGTTTTTAAATCTATTAAATTAAATCGTTGGTATATGCCGTTGTCACTTTTTCTGTATTGTCCTGTCTGTCTGCCAGGCTGGCTGGCTGGCTGTATGTCCTTCGAGCTGTCTCCCATGCGTGTCATGTTGCCGCCGCTATTCGAGTCAGTTTTCAAAAGCTACGGATTTTCCCCATTTTTACTTTCTTTGCTTTATTAAATGCTGGCATTTTGTTGTTGCTGCTGCAGCTGCTGCTCGTGGTGTCGTGTGGTGTGATTCGGTTGACAGCACTACTGGTAGCTGGTAGACCGTCTATGTGGAATTCTATGGAACGAAAACAAAAACTCTCGCATAAAGATTGAACGGTTTCAGAATGGTTTTTGTGTGTCTGTGTGTGTGTGCTTGTGTGTCATTTTTAACATTTTTTTAACATATTTATTATTTGACCACAGACGACGAGGAAGCAAGGGGAGGTGTTGGCATATTCAATTATTGAAATTGCTTTTATGCTTCGATTACCGCCTATGATGCGTTAACGCTTAAAGATGACATTTCGGTTTGTACGAGTACGATTTGGCGCGTTATAAAAATACCAATTCCGAGAGCATTGACATGCCTCAAATTCTTTTGTCTGCTACATCATCATGGTCATCAGCATGGTGAAAGGAATATGGTTTACCACTCTGCACTTTTGGTCATTGGATTGGATTTCATTTCAGAGAATCGTAATGCCCAGTTATTGTAGAAGCCACGAGAAATGGAAAATATATAAACTAATTAGAAACTGAACTTCCTTCAGGTCCACCATATGCGAAACTGCTTGATACGATTTGAAGCAGGATACTATTAAAGTTGACTATGCGTAGTTTAATATAGTCTTTATACCCTACACCACAGTGTATAATGACTTTGTGCATTTGTTTGTAACACCCAAAAGGAAGCGAGATAGACCCATTGTTAATTATACCGATCGACTTGAATCACTTTTTGAATCAATTTAGCAATGTCCGTCTGTCCATCTATTCTTGTAATCAAAGTACAGTTCGCAATTGTTGTTAGCACTAAATGAAACTTTGCACAACGAAGTTCTCTGGGATAAGAACGATCGCTATTTAATTTGAAGCAAATCGGTTCTGATTTAGATATAAAGGGTGTCCCAAGAAGAGCGCAATTTTTTAATTTTAAATGAAACACAGATATTTAAGAAAAAATCGTGAAACTTTATTATATCGTAAAGTAGACAGAATGAGGTTATGTATGGAACAATATATCGTGCAGATGGCCGCCGCGGCTTTGCTGACATGCACGCGATCTTTTAATGAAATTTTCAATGACCGTTTTGCATGCATGCTGCGGTATTTCATTAATGCAGCGTCCAATTTCGTCTTTTAAGGCTTGAGTCGTCGTCGGCTTATTCGCGTAAACCATCGACTTCAAAAAACCCCAAAGAAAAAAATCTAATGGTGTTAAATCGCACGATCTAGGCGGCCAATTCTGATCTCCAAAACGCGAAATAACACGACCGGGAAATGACTGATGCAGCAATTGAATTGTTTCTCTGGCTGTATGACATGTGGCGCCGTCTTGTTGGAACCACATGCCCTCCACATTCATTTCTTCAATTCTAGGCAAGAAAAAACTGGTTATCATTTCACGATACCGAACACCATTGACTGTTTGCGCTTGACCTGCCTCATTTTCATAAAAAAAGGTCCAATGATTCCTCCAGCCCAAAAACCACACCAAACAGTGACACATTGAGGATGCATTTGCTTCTCGTGAATCACTCGAGGATTTTCCGCACCCCAAATGCGACAATTCTGCCTATTGACGAAGCCATCAAGATGAAAAT
This sequence comes from Polietes domitor, assembly GCA_947397865.1. NCBI lineage: Eukaryota > Metazoa > Arthropoda > Insecta > Diptera > Muscidae > Polietes > Polietes domitor. The sequence continues at coordinate 139,867,017 of OX377619.1, forward strand.
GGGCCTCGTCACTGAAGATTATTTTATCGGCAAAATCAGCATTTTCATGTTGTCTCTCCAATACCCAATTAACGAACTCCCTTCGCTGTCCATGGTCAGTTGGCTTCAGTTCCTGAGTCAATTGAACTTTGTATGCATGAAGATGCAAATCTTTCGTCAAAATTCGCTGCAAAGTGGATTTGGAGACACCAATTTGCTGAGCTCGGTGTCGAATTGAGGTGGATGGAGTTTGAGCAACATCATCACGTACAGCTGCGACATTTTCGGTCGATCGACCTGGTCGATGGCGCGTTGTTGTCTTTACATCACTAACAGACCCAGTTTCGGCAAATTTATCCATTAATCTCTTTACACTTGACTCTTTTGGAGCATTATTGTGACCCCAAATTGATCGCAATTTGCGAACTGTAGCCGCAAAACTTTCACCATTTTGGTAAAACAATTTCACAATGAGAATGCGTTGTTCATTCGTGTAGCGCTCCATTTTTACTAACCTCGTACCTTCTACTAACAAACAATAACAATTGTTCAAATGTCAAACAATGACACTTCGAATGTTGCCAGATTTAAAAATTGCGTTCTTCTTGGGACACCCTTTAGCTCCCATACAAATTTTACTCTTTCCGCTCTAGAAACCACATATGTCAACACATTTTCTTCCAATTTGGCAAAACGTCATATATTTCAACTAGAAACAGCTCTGTTAAAAATGGGCCAGATCAATTCAGATTTATATATATCTCCCATACAAATGTCTCCTCCGATTTGACTCTTTCCGCTCTAGAAACGACATATTTTATCGGATTTTCTTCAAATTTGTCAAAACAACTTATATTTCAACTAGAAATAGCTCTGGTAAAAATGGTTCAGATCGGTTCTGATATATATATATATATATATAGCTTCAATACAAATTTCGCCAACGAACTAATTATTTCTGCTCTAGAAATAACATATTTTAAAATATTTTCTTCTAAGTGATGACTCCCCCGATTTAATTCTTTCCGCTGTAGAGACCACTTATTTTATTTAACAGATGTCGATCAAATTTGGGAAAACGTCTTATATGTCAACTAGAGAACCTATGCTAAAAATGGGTCAGATCGGTTCAGATATATATATAGCTCCCATTCAAACTTTGCGTTCAAGTTTTCTTACAAATACAGATAGAAGTATGAAATTTATAGTACATCATCCTACACCACAGGGTATAAAGACTAGGTGTAGGGTATCATTTCGACGGCCACGTCCGACTTAAACCTTCCTTAATTGTTTTTATATGCATGTCGATAAGCAACAAATATCTTTGTTATACCAAAAAATGAACTCATCATATTCATTCTATCATATTATTTAATAATATAGGGTGGGTCATTTAAAATTGTAAATTAGAATTTTCTATAAAAAAGTTCTGATTTTTTTTCAAATTTCAGGTTTTATTGGAAAGGTTGAACTTTGTCATTTAATAATAGAACACATCATTCATATAATGACCACGAATGGCTCGGTAGTACCTCAGCCGATCAAGCTAATTTTTCAGTACATGGCCCAATGACGCCGCCAGCCCAAAATCCACACCAAACAGTGACTCGTTGTATGCATTGGCTTCTCAATAGTCACATGTGGGTTCTCAATTTTGCTTATTGACATAGCCACCGAGATGCAAATGAGCTTCATCTGAAAACACGAACATTTTCCATGTAAATTTCTTACAGTTTGCGTTAAAGACTCACTACTTTGGAAGTAAGTTTTTAATATTTCCCAATTTTGTTCGAGCGTATGACGTCCCATTTTGCAAATGTGAAACATAAACCTGAAAATAAAAATTAATGTTTTTCTATCTTTCAAAGTCATCGAAATCAGTAATTGCAGATATTATTCTGCAATTGGTAAAATGTTGCTAGTTTGTTGGCCTAAATCATTTAGAAGAGAAATAGATCTAACCCTCATTATACCCTCCACCTCCAGGATGGGGGTATACTAACTTTGTCATTCCGTTTGTAACACCTTGAAATATCGACCTTAGACACTATAAAGTATATATATTCTTGATCGTCATAAAATTCTAAGACGATCTAGCCATGTCCGTCCGTCTGTCCGTCTGTTGAAAGCACGCTAGCTTCTAAACGAAAGGAGCTAGGACGTCCAAAATTTCCATAAATGCGTCTTATAGTCGTAGATCGGTTGGGATTGAAACGGGGCGAAATCGGCCCAAAGAGAAAATTTTTTCCCTCACAAGGACTAAAAATACCCATAATAATCCCTAATTTTTTAGCGTATTTAAGCATGTTTTTTGAATATGTCTGTTTATATTTGCTTGATATTTGGTATGCGCATTCCCCTTATAGCAAAAACGTGCATCATAAAGTCATTCTTATTTGTAGGGGGTGAAATGGGGCAAAAAAGGGATAAAAATGGTACATATTAAACGACACGGATTTTTCAAAATTCGTACTTTTTGGGGTCAAAATAGAAAAAGGGGATAAAAATAGTACCAACCAAATGACCGTAACTAGAGTCATGAAATTGTAAGAATACATTCCTTTGACTTCGTAGACATGGAAAATAAAAGGTTTTTTCCAAATTCGTACTTTCAAGGGATACAATCGGTACGGAGGGATAAAAATGGTACTAACCAAACGGCTACACCTGGAATAATGAAATTCGGTGTATACTTTCCTCTGATTGCGTAGACACTTAAAATAAACAGGTTTTTCGAAATTCGTACTTTTTGGGGTTAAAAAGAAAAAAGGGGATAACAATAGTACCAACCAAATGACCGCAGCTAGAGTCATGAAATTCGGAGTATACATTCCTCTGACCGCGTAGACACGGAAAATAAACGGATTTTTCGAAATTCGTACTTTCAAGGGATACAATGATACAGAGGGATAAAAATATTACCAACTAAACGACTACAGCTAGAATGATGAAATTCTAGTTGCGTAGAAACGTCAAGGGGGTAAAAATGGTACCAACCAAATGGACGCAGCTGGAATTATGGAATTCGGTGTATACATTCCTCTGCCTGCATAGACACGCAAAATAAAAAGTTTTTTTTCCAAATTCGTACCTTTTCTATTACGACAAAAATTGATTGAATCATCAAGTTATGTTGTTTTGCACTTTGTACGTCTGATAATGGATTTTAAAAATTTGTACTTTTGGAATTAAAATAGAATGGAAATACAACCAACTGTAGCACCCACTATCTATATCTATATTAAAAAATGTATATTTTCCTGTAATATTACTGCACTTCTACGAAAATCGACAACCTCTGTGGAATGCAATCCATGGTGGAGGGTATATAAAGTTCGGCCCGGCCGAACTTAACGCCGTTTTTACTTGTTTTTATTTAAGAGTTCTCCATGCATATTAAGAAAAAATTCACTAAATTTGTGAAAAACCTTTTATGAAATAGCTTCATAAATATTATGAACGAAAATTCTTTCAGTGTAAATGTCCGCCCGATTTATCTTATTACCGCTGTAATATCTGCATTTCTCATCGGATCTTGATAAACATTTTCCAAATAATGTTATATTTTATATTGGGCCCAAGTTTTCAAATAGTCCCCTATAACTGTCCCTCCAATTTTCATTATTACCGCCTTACAACCATCATATGACATCGAATCTTGAAAAATTTTCCAGATCATGGATTATTTCACTTACTGTTAAAGTGGGCCACATGGGCCCATGTTTTTGTCCACATAAGACGTATTTTCCACTACTTGCAACGATCGATTAGATTGGATGTATAGAAGGACTGATGTTACAACGTGGCCGGATAAATGATTACTTTGTGTGACAGTTCAAAACACGTGTAAAACAAGAATCTGTGTGTGAAATTTCCCATGCACCCCCAAAATTTTGAATTACGGGTACCTTATAAGCCTGTAACTTAACTGATTATCAACTGATTTATTGCCGGTATTAAGAAGAACAAATATGGACCTTTATTTTTTAAGAAAACTTGAGAAATCTTTTCGACATTTTAAATCTTGGAAATGATTTAGACAAACGTACTACTTGTGAATTTATTTCAAAGGATTTAGTAAGGAGTAAAACTTCAGTTTGTTTCCAAAAATCCGTCGCTAATTGGCAAAGAGAAGTTCACATATCTCAGCATTTTACGAATTTGAGGTCTAACAAGAATATCATCAAAACAGAACAAAACGGTAAATAAAGACATGGCGACAATTTTAGTGAAAAATCTCTAACTTTGGAACACATGTTCCCCACTTTGGGAATTAGTTTTTTTTAATCCAACTTCTGCCATTCTAGTATTTTTTCATCATATTTATAGTTAGTTTTATATAGTTACCTTGAAAAATAATGTTTAAAAACATTCCCCGAAGTTTCTATTTCTTTCATTACTCTTTCATTACTGTGTTATCTATTGCCTTTCCTCTCCTCTTAGTAGATTAATGTTTTCTAATTTAATGAAGGCAATCCCAATAAAATCTAAGAAGAACCAACTAACAATTCATTCAACGAGCCATCTCCTTGTGGCAAATTGTATATACTAAAATTGTGCGAATATGAGAGCGCAAAACCGAAACTATTCCTCCATGGGCCTGGCCTAAAAATGTCCTATACGCTAAATGTTATTGACATTGCATAAAAATGAACTGACAGACAGACACATCTAAATCAATTCAGAAAGTAACTCTAACAAATTATGGGATTACACTTACCTTACGTACCAAAACGAGTTTAAATAGTCAGACGACTTCCAATCAAACAAAATATTTCTTGATTATGTGAATTGTGCTTCATTCCCATGGGCCAAGAATCGGCTCAAACGAAATTAACGTCCTATTTTATTTAATTCATTTTTATTCAGAACAAAAAAAGTATCCTTCTCGAGCACTACACGATGATGGGCAAGGAAAAGGTGAACTTTGTGGTGAGTCCACGCCAAAAACCGCCCTATTTGTTTAAATACTGTGCAAAGGTAAATCACCTTTTGATGAACATCCTTATGATGATGATGTTTACACAGCAATTCATCATGCGAATGAATATTTACCGACATATGTAAGCATAGACTAAGTACGTATCCTCGTATCGCATATTTGCCGGTGCCTATATTTTAGTGGGGGGTGGGGGAAGGGGGTGAGAGGTTCGCCAAGTCATCCCTAATCATGCTGGGATTTCTGCCAGACACACGCAATCCCATCGCACATCAAACCGCACGCACACACGCAATGATTTGGGTTTTCCCCCATCCGCCCGCCTGCACCAACTATGATGCTGTGAATATTCATTGTTTTCTTGGAATTAAAATCCAATACTCTCTCGAACACACACGCACGCACACATTCGCCGTATCTGGCTCTGCCAATTGATACAAGTTAATACCGGGGGGCTTAATGTGGCTTTAAATGTTCATTAGATTGAAAGTTACGCAGAGAAGGAGCAGCGGCCTTATTGAATACCAAGGATGCACAACATCGCACAAACACACACCCGCATACACACCCACACACCGGTGTTCAACTGAAATTGTTGTGTTTGTAATTGTCGGGCAACAACATCGGGTCAGCAACCTTTTGTTGTTCAAAAGAGGCGTTTGGCAAAATAACTTGGAAAAATTACTATTCGGTAAACTCTTTGGCCCCATGTCACTAACCTTGTCTGTATGTTCGTATGTATGTATGTGCTATACTAACCTGCAGATCTACATGCATACATATATGAATGTACATATTTACATTCGATTATCCTTGGCCAATTAGAGTGGGCTAATTTGCCTGGTATCTATGCCGGAAAAAGGATAATAAGGTTAACAATCATTAGGGCAATTTTGTGGTTTAATTACATATCCATCCATCCGTCCATCTTTGGAGCAGAATAGAATGCTGCAGCTAAGGATAGGATTTTTGTAATCCAGGCGATTTTACACAGACAAGGTGGGCGCCGAGAAATAACATTGGGCGTTTTAAAATGTGTTGTTTTTATAAATGTGGTTAGATGATTTGATAAAATTTGAAAAATAAATGCAAAGGTGTAGACCGAAAACATCAGAGATTCCCAATAAATAGAAATCAAATACGTTGAAACATCATTTATACCTACAGAGATAATAAACTTATAAAATATATTAGTGGGACAGTGAACTATAAAATTAAAAGTATTACAATTTAATAACTTTTCATCTAGTAGAAATTTTTGAGTTCTGTAAAAATTTAAAATTATCAAGGATCTAAAGATTATTTTTTATACCCTCCATCTCCAGGATGGGGGTATATTCACTTTGTCATTCCGTTTGTAACACCTTAAAACATTCATCGGAGACCCCATAAAGTATATATATTCTGGGTCGTGGTAAAATTCCGTCTGTCTGTCTGTTGAAAGCACGATAGCGGCCAAACAAAATGAGCTAGGAGGTTCAATTTTTCCTAAATGTGTCTAATGGTTGCAGATCGGTTGGGATTGAAAGTGGGCGAAATAGGCCCAGAGGGAAAATTTTTTCCCTCACAAGGATTGAAAATACCCCTAATATTTAGAGTATTTCAGCATGTTTTTGAAATGGGACGAAAAGGGATACAAATAGTACCTATCAAACGGTAACAGATAGAAACACGAAATTTGGCGTGTTCATACCTCTAATAGAGTACATAATATACAAGTATTTTTTCTAAATTTGTACTTTTAAGGGTTAAATGGGGATAGAGGGATAAAAATAGTACCAACCAAACGGCTTCACCTAGAATAATGAAATTCGGTGTATATATTCCTCTGATTGCGTACACACATAAAATAAAGGAAATTTTCGAAATTCTTACTTTTAGTGTGTAAAATGGAAAAAGGGGATAAAAATTGTACCAAACAAATGGATGCAGCTAGAACCATGAAATTCGCGGTATACATTCCTCTGACTGAGTGACACGAAAAAACAAACGTTTTTCCAAATTCGTACTTTCAAGGGATTCAATGGGAGCAGAGGGATAAAAATGGTACCAATTAAAAGGCTACAGCTAGAATGATAAAATTTTCGAAATGGCCGCAGATAGTATCATGGAATTGGGTATATACATTCCTCTGAGTGCATAGCCACGTAAAATATTTTTTTCCAAATTCGTACTTTATTTTGTTGTCTTATACTGCGTATATGAGAGATAAGGTATTTTCAAAATGTATACTTTTGAAATTAAAATAGGATGGAAATACAACCAACCAATCGACTGTAGCTGAAAATACACTCTCTATCTCCCAAAACTGCGTTTGAGACAAATATAGCTTGTTTACAATAAATATTTTTTTAATATTTAATTTGAAAAAATTTATGAATTTCGACCAACATTACTTTGAAGAATGTAATATACTAGTATTTTGTACCCGGCGTTGCAGGTGTTCATTTTCCCCTATTCCCCTACTTTGTATGCATTGAAAGATAAAATGAGTAATTTTTGATAGTTTTAATATATTTTTTGAGTGGGAGGTACCACCCCTCTTTGTCCTACCATGACCTAGTATATCCAGGAACCATCCTCTGTCCAGAAGGTAGATACAGTAAAAATAATACAGTAATTTTCAGGCGAATCGGTCCACCGGTTTGGCGTCCTATACGCAACATACAGACACACATTGATTATACCGGCTATATTTTGGTATTTTATAATGCTTTATAATCGCTTTAAGTGTACTAATTATGACGGGTACCTCCCACACAAATCACGCAAAACTACGTAAAACTAAAGCTGTTATAACTTCAATGCTGATGATCGGAATACAGTGAAATTTGATATTTAGCAATGCTTTTTTAGTGATTACATACGCATGGAATACGGGCGAAATTGCCACACCCCTTATGGTTCCTCCCACTCATAGTGGCATAAACTTTGCTTACAATATAACCGACATAACATCCATTCGGGTAGTCAAAATCATTTGCAACTTGATATTTGAAAATATTTTTTATAATCACTTTAAACATAAAATATATTTACGTTTTAGCGACACCCCTTCTTGTACCTCCCACACAATTTTCTCTATCCTAGGTTATATTAAATCTTTCCTAACTTCTGTTCTGGTGCTTGGAATCCACTATGAATTGATATTTGATCTTGTTTTTGCAATTGTTGTATAAATGTGGAAGCTGGAATCATGTGTACCAGAACCTTCTTGTACCTTCCCCACAAATAATCCTGCCCTACGTAAAATTAATTAGTTAATTAGTTAATTCCTTATAACTTCCTTTCTGAGAGTGATGGTATATATAGGGTCCGCCAAATAACTTTTTTTTTGAAAATGCTATAAAACTACTGAATATTTTCTCAAATTTCTTTTTTTTATTTGAAAGTACAATCCTTCCGGTTAATAATGGAAAATAATTTCATTCAAATGGCTGCTGAGGACACCCCACAAATAATAGGCCAACGGTTGAATAGTTGAAAAAAAAAACGTTAGATGGCGGACCCTATATAAGTCGGTATAGCCGACTGAACCTTACTTGTTTTTATTTATATATATCTAGATAGATATTTAGAAAGGTTGAAGGGTTTCCAGTTTTTGAAGGGTAGCTTGGAAGATAGGATACATTTAGTAAAAAATCATCTTTTTAGATCCTAAACTTTGAATCTTATATACCCTCCATCATGGTGTGCATCCCACCGGTAGATTAGGGTAATTATCACATTTGTTTCAATCTAGCTTCTGCCGCTTGTTTGGTACCATCTTCATTCCTTTCTACTCCGTCTGTAAGTAAAAAATGATTTTTTTTTATTGCGCGTCACAATCACAGGAATACCGAATTTTATGATTCTAGCTGCAGTACAAATTTTGTCCATTTTTGACATTTTGACCCTAAAAGTACGAATATCAGAAACAAAGTATGCATATCAGAACGAAGTAGGAATATGCCGATTTCTATCTAACAGCAGCTGTTTTATTGGCACCATTTTTATCCCCCTTCATTCATTTTCATTATTTTGCGCGTCTGTGTGTATAGGAATGTCCACATCGAAATTTATGATTATTGCTGCAGCTATTTGGTCGGTACCAATTTTATCCCCTTGCCATTTGGGCCCTAAAAGTACGAATATGAAAAAATCGCTTTATTTTTGGAGTCTACTCAGCCAGAGACCTCTTCAATGGCAACATCGATTTCATGTTTCAACGTTTCAATTGTCTCAGTATGGTTTGCGTAACATTTATCCTCAATGTCTCCCCACAGAAAATACTCCAAAGGACTCAAATCACAGCTCAGAGGCGGCCAATTGACATCACAATTTCGGCTGATTATTCGATTTTCAAAAGCAGTGCGTAAAATATCGATGGTTTCATTGGCTGTGCGACATGTGGCCCCGTCTTGATGAAATATCGTTCATGTTATTCTCTTGAACTTTTGAAAACAAATATTCGTTGAGCATGGCACGGTAACGCTCACCATTGACGGTAACGGCGGCTCATTTTCGAAGAAAAATGACTCAATAATGCCGCCAGGCCTAAATCCACACCAAACAGTGACCCGTTATGGATGCATTTGCTTCTCAATAGTCACGTGTGGGTTCTCTGAACATCATAAGCGGCAATTTTACTTATTGGCATATCCAACGATATGTCAACATCGTTGTAACACCTTTAAATACAGACCTGAGACCCTATAAAGTATTTATATAATTGATCGTCATAAAATCCTAAGACGATCTAGCCATATACATTCGCCTGTTGAAAGCACGTTAGCATCTAAACGATAGGAGCTATGAGGTCCAAATTTTCCATAAATGCGTCTTATAGTCGTAGATCGGTTGGGATTGCAACTGGGCGAAATCAGGGAAAAATTGTTCTTATAACACCTGGTAATTGTGATCCTTCAGTATTGTAGAACATTTTTCCGTCAGAATGATGTCACTATCCCCTAGACGTAGTCTAGACGAGACAATTTACTAAAACACAACAACAACTAAATTCTGTCAATGTTTTATTGTGTTTAAAGTGTTGCTGCTTCCTACGAAGTACACAAACTACTAAATTTTGATAGGAAAAGTTCTAATATTGAAGATCTAAAGATGAAGATGAATTTAGAAAAATGTTTATACTTACCATTCGCCACATTTTCCGCCTAAAAGTAAAAATTCCGAGAATATCCTTTTTATTTCGCATCTTCACAGTCAGTACACACCGAATTTCATGATTTCAACTTCAGCGGGTTGGTGGTGCCAGTTTTATCCATCTTTTCCAATTGTATCCCTTAAAAGTACGATTTTTTAAAAAGATGTGTGGCAATATCGCCCATATTCCAGGTGGCAATAAGGACTATAGAAACATTGTCAAATATCAAATTTCAGAGTATTACGATCATTCGTATATAAGTTATAACAAAATTAATTTTGCGTAGGTTTAGGTGATTTGTGTGGATGGTACCAGAAGGGACGTGGCAAAACCCGCCTTATTTTGTACACTTAAAGTGATTATAAAATCTTTAATAAGTACCATGTTATAGATGATTCCGAATATCCGTGTGGAAGTTATGTGGGTTTTTTATTTAACATTGGAATGTGGGCTATTTGTGCAGGAGGTACCAGAAGAGACGCCCATCTTAGAACTTAAACTAAGATTGGGAAAATATTACCCTGTGCAAAGTTTAAATTGATTCCTTAACTTCTTTCAAGAGTTATCGTGTACACCAGACAGACGGACGGACGGACATGGCTCAAACATCTTAAAAAGTCGTAAAAACGGATTTGGCCCAAACATACTTAGGGTCTTAAGTCACTCCTTCAGTACGTTACACTTTTGGTCTGTCCCCAATGATATATACCCTCCTACACTATAGAGTGAGTGTATAAGAACAGAAATGTATTCGAGTACAGAAAAAATACTCGGTGTATATCCACAGTTATCGGTGTAATTGTGAATTTTCTTTGTAAATTATTAATATAGATAAATGCTAATGTGTATTCATTTTAAGTGTAAGTTGGAAAAATGTATATAAACAACAACTACAATTTAATCATTGAAAATAATTAAACGTTAGAAGAAAAAATTATAAGTAAAAAATAAGCAATTATGCAGAAATATGTGCGTGTCTATTAGGCTGTTTCACAAAAAATTAATTACATTTCTTTTATTGGAGCTGAACATCACCACATACACATGCAACTAGAGATCGTATGTAGAAAAACTGTGTACTCATTTTTCCTTTTGGTGATCCTTTCTCCTTTTTGCAGGACTTTTAATTTCCCAAGGATTATAAGTTTTAATAATTTATTTTCGTATTTTTTCAAGTCATAAAAATGTGATACTCATACATAATGAGAGAGAAGAATATGTGTTAAAAATACTTCGAATTTCATGCATCTATATGTATTAGTTTAGCATTAACAACTATTTAAATCCCCCCTTAAAAAGTTAAAATTTATTTATTTGCATTTTTAAGGAGGAAATTTGAAGTAATTGTTAATGGTAAACTTTTACAAATAGAAGTATGACATTTTTAGAATATCTGCTAATCTCTCTTTCATTTGACACCCATAACGCCTTTGTATGACTCGGAAAAGTACAAAACTAAATTATTAAACATATATATCCCCTGTGAATTAAAAGTCCTGTAAATAGGAGAAAAGATCACCAAATGGAAAACTGAGTACGTAGTTCAATTATGTTTCTGACTTCTACTATTTCTGCAAACTACAAAAAGTTCTCAATACACTCAGTTCTCGAATACTTATTGTCTCATTTGACCGGTACTTACCGGTTCGTTGAACACGGTTCTCGTATGGACCGTCTTAACCACCACAACGAGAACAGCATACTCGTCCTCGTTTGTCTCTATTTCACTCTCACTCATGGGAATGTACATAACTACTTACATCCACGCTTACGTAGTAATTGTGCTTAAATGAGAATTACTTATTTATGTTGTTATTAGTAAGTCATTGGGGCTAACAAGCTGCGATAACAAAAACATTAATAAAGAGTTTAATTTTACTCAAAATGAATTGTCTTTACCTTGTTTGCACTTAGCAAACTTTTGCTGGGTATTTTTACAAAAAACACTATATTTCAAACAAGCAAGGAAAGGGTAAAGTCGGGCGGGGCCGACTATATGATACACTCCACTTTCTATTCGAATTCAATTCAATTCGGTAAAAAATTGAAAACGGGAAGAATTTTTGTATGTTTCCTAATCATAGGCTAATATGACCTGGTCCAATTTGTCAAATCGAAAAGAATATTTGTATCGGGGCTATATCCAAAAATGGATTAAAGTGACTAACTTTTAAAAAAAGTTCTTCCAGTTCAAATGTAAAAAAAAGATGTAAGAAATATTTTACACCCTCTGATCTTCTCAATATCTACACTACCTACATCAGACCAAAGATGGAATACAACTCCCATATATGGTCGGGTGCTCCAGCTTCATCACTGGAGCTACTTGACCGTGTCCAGAGGAGGGCGATGGTGTTGACAGATGATGGTAGGATATCCAATTCTATTGTCTCCCTTGAACACCGTCATAATGTTGGTTGTGTGTCATTGTTCTATCGATACTTTCATGGTGTTTGTTCTTCGGAAATTCGTGATCTTATACCGCCCGTGAGAACGTTCGGTAGAGATACGCGACTCTCCAGGAACGCTCACCCATTTGTTGTCGATTGGACAACCGACCGCACTAAACATTACAGAATAAATTCGTTCTTCGCCCGTACTATCCGTATGTGGAATCGACTTCCGGCAAATATCTTTCCCTCCAATTACGACATTCAGAGATTCAAAACAGATGTCAACAGACACTACTCCCTCTTTCCTCCTTCCAATACCTTATCTTCCTTCTACCAACGCAATGCACTGCATTTATAGGGGACATCCCCTGAGTGTTGGTTCAGTGAAAAAAAAAATATAACGTGTTATGCTCACTTCAAAGAAATTCGGTGAAAACTCGTGGTTTCTGGGGCGCAAAAGGTCTATCTGGGAGCGAAATTTGTATGGGATCTATATGTAAATCTGAACCGATCTGACCCATTTTCACCATGGGTGTTTCTAGTTGAAATATAAGATACTTTGAAAGATTTGAAAAAGATCTATTAAAATATGTGGTTTATAGAGTGGAAGAAGTGAAATCGGGAAGTGAAATATGTGGCAGCTATATATAAATCTGAACCGATCTGACCCATTTGCACCATGGCTGTTTATATTTGTTTTATAAGAAATTTCGCCTAATTTGAAGAGAATCTCTTAAAATATGTGGTTCTTAGAACAGTCAAATCGGGAGCGAAATTTTAATGGGAGCTATATATAAATCTGAATCGATCTGACCCGTTTGCACCATAGGTGTTCCTAGTTTAAATATAAGATGTTTTGCCAAATCTGAAGATAATCTGATACAATATGTGGTTTCTAGAGCGGAAAAAGTCAAATCGTTAGCGAAATTTGTGTTGGAGCTATATATAAATCTGTACCGATCTGACCCATTTTTAACACAGGTGTTTCTAGTTGAACTATAAGATGTTTTGCCAATTTTGAAGACAATCTGTTAAATTATGTGGTATCTAGAGTGAAAAGAGTCAAATCGGGAGTGAAATTCGTATGGGGGCTATATCTAAATCTGAACCGATTTTCTTCAAAGTAAATAGCGTTCGTTCTTATCCCGAAAAATTTCGTTGTGCAAAGTTTCATTTGGTTTGCGACCTGTGATTACAAGAATAGATGGACGGACAGACCGACATTGCTAAATCGATTCAAAAAGTGATTCTAAGTCGATCGGTATACTTAACAATGGGTCTATCTCTCTTCCTTTTGGGTGTTACAAACAAATGCACAAAGACATAATACTCTCGTGGAGTATATAAAAATCACAGTTTATTTGTCATCAACAACAGGACACATTTTTCGTTTTCTGAAATCCGAAATAAAATCTCATAGCTCAAATAAAACCTCTTGCGAATTTTTCGAAAATTGTTACTAGTAATTATTGTAAAGGCAATAAATAAATTCAGCAAAATATTGACCAGACCACAACGATTACTTTCTCAAAAACCCTACAATATTTTATGAAATCCTACAATCCCATGTCCCTAATGAAAATTCGTTTTCTTTTCAACATTGATAAAATCGATAAAAACAACAAAAACAAGTGCACATAATCCCACCAACATTCCCCAAGGAACAAATGCCTAATATCGGGATAGCCTAATTTACAGGGTATCAGAAATAATAGCAATAACAATATGTGAAACAATAATGAAGAAAATTACATTAAAAGCCAGTAAATGACTGAAACCCGGCTATTTATACACTCCACGAGAGTATTATGTCTTTGTGCATTTGTTTGTAGCACCAAAAAGGAAGCGAGATAGACCCATTGTTAATTATACCGATCGCCTTAGAATCACTTTTTGAATCGATTTAGCAATGTCTGTCCGTCCGCCCGTCCGCTCGTCTGTCTGTCCATCTATTCTTGTAATCAGAGTCCAGGTCGCAATTGTAGCCAGAACTAAATGAAACTTTGCACAACGAAGTTTTTCGGTATAAGGACGAACGCTATTTAATTTGAAGACAATCGGTTCAGATTTAGATATAGCCCTAGATACCATATATTTTAAATGATTTTCTTCAAAATTGGCAAAACATCTTATATTTCAACTACAAACACCTATGGTGAAAATGTGTTAGATCAGTTCAGATTTATATATAGCTCCCATACAAATTTCGCTCCTAATTTGAGTATATCCGCTCTAGAAACCACATATTTTATCACATTGTCTTAAAATTTGGCATAACATCTTATATAGGGTCCGCCAAATAACTTTTTTTTTTGAAAATACTATAAAAAAACTACTGAATATTTTCTCAAATTTATTTTTTTATTTTAAAGTACAATCCTTCCGGTTAATAATGGAAAATAATTTCATTCAAATGGCTGCCTCGGATGCCCACAAATAATAGTCCAACGGTTGAATAGTTGAAAAAAAAACGTTAGATGGCGGACCCTATTATATTAAACTAGAAACACCTATGGAGAAAATAAGTCAGATCGGTTCAGATTTACATATATCGCTCCCATTCAAATTCATTTTACCCGATCTTCTTCAAATTTGGCAAGATATCTTATATTTCCAGTATAAATACCCATGGTGAAAATGGGACAGATAGGTTCAGATTTATATATAGATCCCATAAAAATTTCGCTCCCGGTTTGACTTTTTCTGCTCTAGATACCACATATTTTTAATTTGCAAAATATCTTATATTTCAACTAAATTTCAGATTTATATATAACTTCCATACAAATTTCTCTTTTTTCCATAACACGATTTAATTTAGTTTAGAAGCCCCTATGGTGAAAGTGGGTCATTTCATTCCAAATTTGGATATAGTCCCGATACAAGTATTCTACTCGATTTGACAAAGTGGGTCAAGTCACATCGGTCTATGATTAGGACGCATACAAAAATCCTCCCCGATTTCACTTTTTTTCCGAATTGAATTGTATTCGAGTAGAAAGTGGAGTGTATCATATAGTCGGTCCCGCCTTTAGCCTTTCCTTACTTGTTTTTTTAATGTAGACAAATTATTAGTACATTGAACAAATAATTTAAAGAGTGATTTTTTTGAGGTTAGGATTTTCATGCATTAGTATTTGACAGATCACGTGGGATTTCAGACATGGTGTCAAAGAGCAAGATGCTCAGTATGCTTTGACATTTCATCATGAATCGTCTTACAAACGAACAACGCTTGCAAATTATTGAATTTTATTATCAAAATGCGTGCTCTGTTAAGAAAGTTCATTGCGCGCTTCCATTTTATGGTCAGTTTAATCGACCCACTGAAGCGGCTATTCGGGCTATTGTGACTAAATTTCGCACCAAATTTACATTGTTGGGCATTAAACCACCAACACGCTTACGTAGAGTGCGAACTGAAGAAAATATCGCAGCTGTATCGGCCAGTGTTAATGATGACCACCAATTTTCGATTCGTCGCCGTTCGCACCAATTGGGTCTCTGTTACTCAAAAACGTGGAAATGCCAAAATTGGACTAAGCGGATGGACCACCTAAGACGCAGCCGCGGTCAACATTTAAATGAAATTATCTTCAAAAAGTAAATGTCATGGACCAATCTAACGTTTCAAATAAAGAACCGATGAGATTTTGCAAATTTTATGCGTTTTTTTAAAAAAAAAAGTTATCAAGCTCTTAAAAAATCACCCTTTACAACTCTAGCAATGTTTGGAACAAAACTTTTTAAACATTTTCAACAATTTTTTATTAACATCACATAAATCCGAAAGATGCATTTGTAGTACCTGTCAGTAGGAGTATTCTAGGTACGCCCTACTACTTCATTATTAGCCTTATTTCAGAGCACGAGAACACAACACATCATTGGGCTCAATCTTTTTGGATTTTATTGGCTGGGACTGCCTTATTGCACATTAAACCGAGAATGACTTACATTACAAAAAAACCATTAGGCTTTGGTAAAACAATGACGTCAACATGTAATCTCATTAACATTTAATTGCATACAAAGATGTAGAACATAAAGACATGACATATGGGAAACTGAAAGAGACGTCGTCACAGTGTTATTGGGAAATTGGAATAATAACACTGTGGAACAGAACTAGTAAAAACGGTGTTAAGTTCGGCCGGGCCGAACCATTGGTATTATTTATATGACCTTTATCCCCTTTTTCCTGTTTTAACCCCTTACGAGTACGACTTTCTAAACGTTCTTCATTTTACGTGTCTACGCATTTAGGAGAATGTACACACTGAATTTCATCATTCTAGCTGCAACCGTTTAGTTGGTACTATTTTTATCCCTCTGTTCCCATTGTATCCCTTAAAAGTACGAATTTGGAAATAAACTTTTATTTTTAGTGTCTACGCAGTCAGAGGAATCTATACTCCGAAATTCATGACTCTAGCTGCGGTCATTTGATTGGTACTATTTTGATCCCCCTTTTTCCATTTTAACCCCAAAATGTACGAATTTCGAAAAATCCGTTTATTTTACGTGTCTACGCAGTCAGGGGAATGTATACACCGAATTTCATTATTATAGGTCCATTTTTTATCACTCTATTCCCACTTTACCCATTAAAAGCACGAATTTGGAAAAAATACTTCTATTTTATGTATCTACACAATTAGAGAAACGTACACACCGAATTTCGTGTTTCTAGCTGTTGTCGTTTGATAGGTACCATGTTTATCCCTTTTTCACCCATTTTCAATCCCAACCGATCTACAACTATTAGACATATTCTTGGAAAATTCAGACGTCTTCGCTCCTTTCGTTTAGATGCTAGCTAGATGCAGACATGGCTAGCTCGCTTTAGAATTGTATGACGATCAGGAATATAAATACTTTGTAAGGTCTCAGGTCTATATTTAAAGGTGTTACAAACGGAATGACAAAGTTAGTATACCCCCATCCTAGAGGTGGAGGGTATAAAAATAACAACGTTCTGATAGAGGATATAAAAAGAGAAATACGTATTTTCGGCGAACATCTTTCTTATATCTTATATTTCAAGTGTAGTATGTATTCGATGAAATAATTCGTCCAGCAATCGTGAATGCATTTGCATTTTTCTCCACTGCAGTGTCTCTTCGCTTAAGCCTTAATTTTGAATGCAAATATTCCACGATAATAATGAGACACAAGTAAGTCTTGACAAAAAGGAAACGGCGAATTTGATTATATCCTTTTGCGCTACCGAAATCTGGCCATCATCTCCAGCTGCATTGATTAAAATCACTCAACGATTTCATAAGTGCCTATCAAGACCACCTCACCCCAGCAGCTGTTCGGCATTCGCCAAATAGCCCCGTCAAAATATATCAAAGAAACGGAAGAGGAAAAAGAAAACCGGAAAGCAAAATGTTTTCATATTTATCCCAAAAACGTTAAGACTTCTGTCTGTCTGATTGTTTGCTTTCGCATGACTGTATGTATGTGTGTTTGTATGTAGGTTGTCGTTTCCACCAACGAAGAATTAAAACCATTTTTTATCATCTTAAGTGATTATGCCATGTGGAAAAATAACACACAATAAAGTTCAATATCCTGTTGTTTAAACAACTGTCCAGGATGTTAAAGTACCAGCACAAGCTACTCTAAGGACTGTGATACTCATACACACACACACAGAGTCACACTTACAACATATGCTCACACCTACTTACATAGCGCAATCCACGCTGACACAAACACATAAAGAATGGTATCAGCTCACCTCTATGACAAGAGCCATGCCATAGGGTGGTGTGAAATATTAAATTAAAAATTTTTCATAAATTACAAGCGGCTAAACCGACTTATATAAACCCTCACTCTCAGAGAACATATGTATGGAAGTTATAATGACTTATATTTTACTTAGGGCCGGTTCGTGGAACATGGTCCCAGCATCCACATTTATAAAGCAATTGTAAAAACATGATTCCAGGAAACAGTATAGCAGTTGTAAAGGATTTTATATTGTGTGGAAGGTACTAGAAGGGGCTTGGCAAAAGAATATATATTTTATAGGTTTAAAGTAATTTTAAAAACATTTTCAAATATCAAATTGCAAATGATTTCGACAATGCGAATAGATGTTATATTAGTTTTATTATACCCTCACTCTGCAGGTATATATCATTTAGGACAGATAGAAAGTGTAACGCATTGAAGTAGTGACTTAAGTCCCTAAGTATGTGTGGACCAAATCCGTTTCATGACTTTTTAAGCTGTTTGAGCCATGTCCGTCCGTCCGTTTGGCTGACTGGTGTACACGACAACTCTCGAAAGGAGGAGGAGAGAGATCTATTCAAAATTTGCACATTGTAATATTTTCCCCAAACTTTGTTTAAGTTCGAAGATGGGGAAATTGCCACGCCCCTCCTGGTACTTCCCACAAAAATAGTCCATATTTCAATGTTAAATTAAAACCCATATAACTTCCACAAGGATAATCGGAATCGGCTATATTTTGGTAATTGATAATATTTTTATAATCACTTTAAGTGTAATAAATATGACGGATTTTGACACGCCCCAAACAAATCACGCACAACTACGTAAAATTAAAGCTGTTATAACTTCTATACTGATGATTTGAATACTGTGAAATTTAATATTTAGCCATGCTTTTTTAGTGGCTACATTCTCATGGAATTGTCACTCCCCTTCTGGTACCTCCCACACAAAGTGGCATAAACTTTGGTTACAATAAAACCGACATAACATCCATACGGGTAGTCAAAATCATTTGCAATTTGATATTTAAAAATATTTTTATTAACACTTTAAACCTAAAAAATATTTACGCTTTACCCACGCCCCTTCTTGTACCTCCCACACATTTGCCCCTGTCCTAGTTAATACTAAATCCTTCATAACTTCTATACTGGTGCATGGGAACCACTATGACTTGATATTTCATCATATTTTTACAATTGTTTTGTATATACCGTCCGTATATATGTCCTCTGAGTGTGAGGGTATATATAAGTCGGATTAGCCAACTGAAGCTTACTTTCTTGTTTACTTTTTTCATTTTCTACTCGGTTTCGAAACAAAAAATTACAACCGCAGAGTCTTTTATATCAAAAATTACTATAGGTAATATGTGATAACGCTTCTCCCCTAAAATCGTGTACTTTGATACCACGTTTATCCCCTTTCGTCGCGCATTCTCCTTACAAATTTTAAAATATTCCCCTCACTCCTTAAAAGTACAAATTTCGCACTTCTACGTGATCAGAGGAATTAACATATCAAAATGAATGCAAACATGAATTTATATTGCGCTTCTATATATGAGAGGCATGGTCAGTACAAGGAACACACCGAATTTCATGTTTATAGCTACTGCTGTTTAGTCGGGACGAAGGTTCGATATTTATCCCTTTTTGTTCTAAAAGTACGAATTTCGTAAAACCCTGTCGTAGTCCGTGACTCCGTAATATTTGGGAATTACCCCGAAAACTTCATGGCTTCAGCCGTTCAGTCTGGTCGCTGATCAATGATAAGTCAGCCAGTCAGTCAGTAACACAACTCTTTTATATATATATAGATAATGAACCAATATATAAACTGATGACCTGAACTTACGATCCACCCTAGTATCAACTCGAATGTATCTGTAGGATGAATGGATACTAGTCGGATATAAGCTTGTATTAAGTATCTCTGCATGTCTAGCTGCATGAAAGTATTTGTGTGGGGAAGTGTGCATGTGTGTGTGTGTAGCACATATCACATACATACATAAAGATTTCCGTTTTTAATCGTTTCACATAAATGTGTGTGATTTTCTTCTTCTCACACACACACACACGCTCATACAAACAAAATCAGAAACAGAAAATCTGTAGATGTGTCAGTATCTTTATCTATATCTGTAACTGTGTGTGCTGTCTCCGTCTCCATCCCCGTCGCTGTTGTTGTTTCTGTTGTCATTTGATGCTGTTTTTTAACCATCATTCTGTTCATTTTCCGTGTTTACAGACTAAAGAAGGACAACAAAACGACAAATAAAAAACAAGCCCCAACGAATGAAGGAAGAAAACTAAACTGAAAAGAGTTGCAATATTTACTTAAATATGTCGTGTATGTGTGGCAAACGATTCAAACGAGCTGAGACACACACACACATACATATGCATGTATGTATGGACATGTCATTCAATAGCTCGAACATAGTAAATATCAAAAAGGAAACGCACGCTCGCACACACATTCACATTCACAGAGAATTTGTTAAAGAAGGATGATGAAACAACAAGAATAACATCGTCACACATACATACACATTCACACACAGATGTATCTATAGAGAAGGAATCATACTGCTGAATAATAAAAGAAAGATTTTTCATCTGAAAAGATAGTCACGGCTTTATTTTTTTACCACAGCAACAACAAAAACAACAACAACAGCACACGACTATAACAACATGTATGTAAACACTAACAGTGTTGTGTGTGTATGTGTGGTTTGGTGGTTAGGCCGACTATATTGTACCCTTCATCATTAACAGGCATTAAAGGTGGAATTGCGGTGGTGCTAAGAATATATGATCAAACACACACGCACACATACACACACACTTTGTTAAAATGTTTGATAAGGATACCAGGTTGCCAAGTTTTTCGAAAGGATTAAGAAATACTGAAATTGTAGATTTCATAGTATTCGAACAACGAATTCAATTCGCATTAAAGATTAAAATTAAATTCGCTAAATTTGTCTCCATTTCGATCCACATTTTTCTTAAATGCTGGATCTTCAACTTGCCTCAATTGTTTTTCAATTGTAAAGGAATTACTAAAAAATAATGTGTGATTTTTACTGAAATTGTAGATTTCATAGTATTTGAACATTGAATTCAATTCGCATTAAAGATTAAAGTTAAATTCGCTATATTTGACCCCATTTTGTTCTTCAATTGTAAAGGAATTACTAAAAAAGAATCAATGATTTTTAGAGTCAAATTTTACATCAATCATAAATATCCACATTTTTTGATCAATCGATATTTAATTGTGGATCCTTAATTTTTCCTCTTCTCCATATATTATTAATTTTAGAATATCTATTATCCTCGAATACAGCAAATTTTGGAAATAAATTTATAATGAATCTTTATTTTTTCAAGTCGTATTTTTATATCGATAGTGAATCTCTAAAGCTTGTGTATCGC
The DNA here is from genome assembly GCA_947397865.1 of Polietes domitor. NCBI lineage: Eukaryota > Metazoa > Arthropoda > Insecta > Diptera > Muscidae > Polietes > Polietes domitor. Next base: position 139,888,677 of record OX377619.1, read on the forward strand.
GGTCATTCATATGTTGTATAAATCGTTGATCGATGATTATTACATCGACAGTTAATGTAGAAATTTTCCGTCAGTCAAACATGAATCTTTGAAGATTAACAAAAATCGTGTATTTCTAAATTGTACTTCAATAGTGAATATCCAAAGTTTCCATCAATCATGAATGCCTGAACACGCCATATATAAAATAAATCATGAATCTCCATTTTTTATATTAAACCTGGATCAGTCATGTACCTCCATTTGTGTTCTGAGATTGTTTGTGAATCCATCCACTATTAATCTGGGGGCGTGTCACATCCCATAAGAAATTAAAACCAGTTGTAGAGTATTTTCTCTTACATGACACCGAATTTCCTGAAATTATGTGTGAGTTTATTAAGTTTTCACTTACGCACTGGGGCTGCTTCGCATGCGAAAAAACCAGTTATTTGTTATTAGTTTTATCCGTCTCTGTTTTTGGATAGTATTTTTTGATTTTCTTTTGGCGGATATAGATAAATCTAAAATAGTAATTTGAAAACCTCTTATTGGATAGCAATCATATACAGTCAAAGGCTTGTCGATGTGTACTATTTTAGCTGAACTCCCTTCGTATGTATAATCTTATTTCCTTTATAACTTTTTGCACCTCTTTCCCAAAAAATACACATTATGAATAATCACTATAGGTTACATGTGTTTTAGCATCCCCTAAAAACATGTAATTTATTTGGTACCATTTTTATCCGTTGTAGTCCGGCATCCTCCCTATAAGTACAAACTTTCATTTATGTTCCGTGTTTCCATTTTTATCCCTTTTTGTCCCGCGCACCTCTTAAAGGTACAAATATCGACAAATCTAATTTGAAATGGTCAGAGGAATTTACACGCCAAATTTCACAATTCTAGCTGCAATACTTTAGTTGGTACCATTTTTATCCCTTTTCGGGCCGTGCAGCCCTTAAAAGTACAAAAATAAATTTATATTGCGCTTCTATATGGTGAGAGAAAGCTATAGCTTTAATACTAAAGTTGGTACGATTTTTATCCCTTTTTGTCCCGCTCGCCCCTTAAAAGGACAAATTAGAAAAATCCATTTATATTGCAAGTCTACGTTGTCAAAGGAATTTACACACCAAATTTCACGACTATGGCTGCAATACTTTAGTTGGTACCATTTCTATTCCTTTTTGTCCCGCTCACCCCTTATATGTACAAATTTCGAAAAATCAATTTGGATTTGCGCTTCTATGTTGTCAGAGGAATTTACACGCAAAATTTCACAACTATAGCTGCAATGCTTAAATTGGTACCATTTTTATCCCTTTTAGTTCCGTCCACCCCTTAAAAGTACAAAAATGCGTTTATATTGCGCTTCTATATGGTGAGAGGAATTTACATACCAAATTTCACAATTCTAGCTATAATAATTTATTTGGTACAATTTGTATCCCTTTTTGTCCCGCCCACCCCTTATAAGAAAAAAATTTAAAAAAATCCACTTAGATTGTGCTTCTACGTTGTCAGAGGAATTTACACGCCAAATTTCACAATTCTAGTTGCAATACTTTAGTTGGTACCATTTTTATCCCTTTCTGTCCAGCTCACCCCTTATGAGTATAAATTTCGAAAAATCCAATTTTATTTCTCTTCTACATGGTCAGAGGAATTTATATAAAAAATTTCACGATTCTAGCTGTAATACTTTAGTTGGTACCATTTTTATCCCTTTTTGCCCCTTATAAGTACCAATTTCGAAAAATCCATTTTTAATTCGCTTCTACATGGTCTGAGGAATTTCAAACTAAGTTTCATAATTCTAGCTGAAATACTAAAGTTGGTACCATTTTTATCCCTTTTTGTCCCGCTCACCCCCTATAAGTACAAATTTCGAAAAATCCAATTTTAATTCGCTTTTACATGGTCAGACGAATTTACATACCAAATTTCAATATTCTAGCTACAATACTTTAGTTGGTACCATTTTTATCCCTTTTTGTTCCAAAAATCCATTTAATTTGCAAGTCTACGTTGTCAGAGAAATGTAAATACCGATTTTCACCATTCTAGCTGCAATTCTTAAATTGGTACCATTTTTATCCCTTTTTGTCTCTTTCCTCCCTTAAAAGTAAAAATTTCGGAAAATCCCTTTTTGTAGCTCGTCTGCATGGTCATTGCAAAAGGTCATTGGTCAAAGGACACACCGAATTGCATGTTTCTACCTACTGCCGTGTAGTCAGGACGAAGGTTCGATGTTTATCACTTTTTGTCCCATTTTACCCCCTAAAAGTACGAATTTCGTAAAACCCTATCTTAGTCGACGTATACGTCATATTTGGGAACTACCCAGCAAATTTCATGACCCTGGTCAATGATAAGTCAGACAGTAACGCAACTCTACCATATTTTATTATATAGATACTATCTATATATTATATAGATAGATAGATATGTTGTGTTAGAGCAAAAATAAATTAAAAGTGCTTAGTTTGGTAACAAAAAAGTAAATGTAAACTAACTAGAAATATAATGTTTTTGAAAAGAAATAAACCCCATATTAGACGTCTGCTTTAAAAGCTCTCAGTAAGTCTAGGAGTGAATACCTAGTGTAATTTTAAAGCTTATGATGTTTTCTTTGCAACAAAATTTTATTTTTGTAAATGTGTTCACTAGTTTAAAATGTTGATTTTTGCAACGAAAAAAGTCAAAATGTCCCACTGTGCTTCGCTAGATTTACCTATTTATGTGGGACAAAAAACAAATTACCTGGTTTTTGTGCGAAACCTCTATAATTTGGAATAAACGGTCTGTCCCTTCAGTTCCCACTTATCCAGGTTCGACTGTACTACACAACGAGGGATATAGTAGTATATTCAAGATAAATATGGGTGTAATTCAGGAATGTCCACCACTGAACAACAAGGAAGTAGAAGGCCTGGATGGCCAAAAAAAGACATTTGAATCAATAGCGACATTGGTCATATGATAAATTCTCTCATAGCCATCGCTGTCGCATAGAGTGGACTCCACCATGCTGATGGCTCTGTTTGACAAGAACTATAGCGTACACGTCCCAGCTAGAGATGACTGGGTGGGTGGAATTCCTGGTAGAAGCCGTTATCTCAAGTATAACACAGACAGATGGTAGGGTGGGGTATGGGCTACACTACAAGGAAGTTAACTTAGCTCGTAGCCTACCCGATGGCTACAGTGTATACCAAGCCGATGTTATGGCTATTAGAGAACTGGCAGAGTGGTTGCGACGCAATGGTGTGACCAACACTGGCGTCCCTTCTAGTACCTCCCACACAATGGTCTCTATCCTAGGTAACATTAAATGCTTTGTACTACACCGGAGCCTCAAATCCATTATGACTTCATATTGGATCATGTTTTTACAATTATGGAATGTGTGTGCTTGTGACAATTGGACCCAGACAATTGCCACAAGTTTCTAGTACCTCCCACACATATAATCCGGCGCTAAGTAAGATGTAAGTACTTTCATATACATTTTCTCTGAGAGTGAGGGTATATAAAAGCCAATTAAACCGACTAAAACTTACTTGTTTAAATCAATTTTGGATATCCAAATTTTTCTTAACTCTTGATACAGAACCCGGATCAGTCGTGGATCTTTTTCCGCCTGTCCTGGATCTCCAATTTTGTATCAATCGTTAATCTCCAAATCATGGATCTCCAATGCTCTGGCAATCGTGGTTTCCAATGTTTATATCAAATGTGGTTCTCCATACCTTACATCAATCGTGAATGGGTAAAAAATAAATTTCCTACAAGGAAAATGTTGGACCATATAGACCCATTTGTCTACTACGAGTAATCCAAGATCTGCCTTAGAGCAACTTGATCGTGTCCAGAAAAGTGTGATGGTGTTGATAGGACAGGATTGAATATCAGCAAACACTACTCCCTCGTTCCTCCTTCCAATAACTTATCTTCAGTTATAGGGGAATCCCCTGAATATTGGTTCCATGAAAAAATGCATTCGTTTTTCTGCTATCATATGTGGGTTCTCTGAACTACAAAGGCGGCAATTTTGTTGATTAACGAAGCTATAAATATGGAAACAAACATGAAAATGAAAATTTTTTCATCTATGACTATCCGATGTTCTTCCGTGTAGTGTTACAGTCTTATTAACCTTAATCTTTTAACTGACAATATTTTTCCTTTTTGGGCTGGCAACACTTTACCGCACAAATGGCGGCAAATTTGAATATTGCGTGAATTTTGCTTGCACCAAATCTAGGTTTGAAAATTACCCCCAAAATATTATTTCCAGATAAACAGGAGTTTTAATGACATCAAAATACTTAACACTATCACCTGAGGGTTCTCTAAACCCCAAAGGCGACAATTTTGTCGATTATCGAAACAATCAAGATGGAAATGATCCTCTTCGCTGAAGATGGTTGTGTAGGAAATAATCTTCATTCCTCTTGTAGCGTAAAATAATCAAAAAGTAAATACACGTTTTAGCAGGCGAAATGGGACAAAAAGGGATAACAATGGTACCAATGTTACGACAATAACTATAAACATGAGATTTGGAATGTACATCCCTTTAATTGCGTAGATACGTAAAATAGAGGGATTTTTCAAAATCCGTACTTTTAAGGGATACAATTGGAAAAGAGGGATAAAAATGGTACCAACCAAACCGCTGAAGTTGAAATCGTGAAATTCGGCGTGTACTTTAATCTGACTGTGAAAATGCATTTATTTTGCATTTTTTTGGAAATTTGGATTTTTTTGGAAATTTGGATTTTTTTGGAAATTTGTACTTTTAGACGGAAAATGGAATCAAAAGGCTTTAACTAGAATCATGATATTTAGTATTTGCACTCGTCTGTCTACGCAGACGCGGAAAAAACGATGTACGGATTTTTCTAGATTCATACTTTTAAGGTCAAAATGGAAAAAGGAGTGAAACTGGTATCAATCAAACGGCTGTAGCTAAAATCATGAAATTAGGTATATATAAAGGGTGATTTTTTAAAAGCTATAGGAAAGTTTTTCAAAAAAAAAAACACATAAAATTCAGAAAAATTCATGAAATCTTTATGTGAATCGATAGTACGGTCCATATAATTTAATGTTTGAAGATTATTTCATGCAAATGTTGACCTTGACTGCGCCTCAAATGGTCCATCCGCTTAGTCCAATTTTGGCAATTCCACGTTTTTGAGTAACAGAGGCCCAATTGCTGCGAACGGCAACGAATCGACAATTGATGGTCATCATTAACACTGGCCGATACAGCTGCGATATTTCCTTCAGTTCGCACTCTACGTAAGCGTGTTGGTGGTTTAATGTCCAACAATGTAAATTTGGTTCGAAATTTAGTCACAATAGCCCGAATAGCCGCTTCAGTGGGTCGATTAAACTGACCATAAAATGGAAGAAGCGCGCGATGAACTTTCTTAACAGAGCACGCATTTTGATAATAAAATTTGATCAATAATTTGCAAGCGTTGTTCGTTTGTAAGACGATTCATGGTTAAATTATAGACCGAACTGAAGATGTTTGACAGTGAAACAAAACACGAAACGTACGTCAGCTGTTTAAACCAGTGTTGCCAAAAAGATAATAGCCAAAAAATCACCCTTTATATCCCACTCTGTGATATATTGGATCTGCATTATTAGAACTTTTCCTATCAAAATGGTACAGACATTTAGGCAGCTTTAGCTGGAATCAAGAAATTGCAAATAGGGAAAATAGGGCTTGAGGGAAATTCTTTCTACCTTGGAAAAATGGGCAAAGTTAAAACCTATTATCGAATATATTCAGTTCTATGATAGCTACAATACTGTAATTTTGTGCAAGTGCATCCAGTATCAATGTGCGTAGTTGTGGCAAAAATGGGCGATATTGGAAAAGTGGGCGTGGCACCTCTCATACGAAGTTAAAAGTTAAGTTTTCGAATAAATTCAGTTCTGCCATACGAAGTTAAAACCTATTATCGAATATATTCAATTCTATGGCAGCTACAATACTGAAATTTTTTAAACTTCCCAGTTAAAACCTATTATCGAATATAGACACCTAGAGTGCTGAAATTTTGTGTGAGCTGATCTTGTGCAAACAGATGTGCGTAAAGTGGGCGTGTCCATTCCCATACGAAATTAAAACATGTTTTAGAGTATAATCGACACCGAGATAGACGGAAAGTGGCCGTGACCCTTCCCATACGAAAAGAAAGACATGTATATTCGACACCGAGACTCCTATATTGTTGTGTGAGTTAATTTAGTTGTAACCTGCTTAGACAAGATACAAATGGGCGGGATTTGAAAGATGGGGAAATTTTGATTTGAATTTTTTAAAACTACACGGTTTCTTTGGAATTCCTAAGCACAATAGTAAAGAAAGGTTACAAAAAAAAAAGAAATATCCATTCGTCAAATAACGACTTAAGTCAAGAAAACGGAAATTATATAAATTTGTTTAGTTTTTGTGTTATTTGATTCTATGAGTTTTGAATGTAGTATATTCGAATACCAACTATTCGATTAAGTAAATTCTTCTTACGAATGAAGTTTTTTGTTTTGATCATGGAAACGAGGAGAATCACGCTCAACTAAAAATCTATTTGCGTTTAGATATTTCTTCCTTTATTCGCCGTAAACTAACATTCTGTTCTTTAATGTTCTCCATGGAATATAGCTATTTCTTTAGTATCTCGGGGAAGTACCTTGATTATAATTGGTACATATAAAGAGTGATTTTTTTGAGGTTAGGATTTTCATGCATTAGTATTTGACAGATCACGTGGGATTTCTGACATGGTGTCAAAGAGAAAGATGCTCAGTATGCTTTGACATTTCATCATGAATAGACTTACTAACGAACAACGCTTGTAAATTATTGAATTTTATTATCAAAATGCGTGCTCTGTTAAGAAAGTTCATTGCGCGCTTCCATTTTATGGTCAGTTTAATCGACCCACTGAAGCGGCTATTCGGGCTATTGTGACTAAATTTCGCACCAAATTTACATTGTTGGACATTAAACCACCAACACGCTTACGTAGAGTGCGAACTGAAGAAAATATCGCAGCTGTATCGGCCAGTGTTAATGATGACCACCAATTTTCGATTCGTCGCCGTTCGCACCAATTGGGTCTCTGTTACTCAAAAACGTGGAAATGCCAAAATTGGACTAAGCGGATGGACCACCTAAGACGCAGCCGCGGTCAACATTTAAATGAAATTATCTTCAAAAAGTAAATGTCATGGACCAATCTAACGTTTCAAATAAAGAACCGATGAGATTTTGCAAATTTTATGCGTTTTTTTTTTTAAAAAAGTTATCAAGCTCTTAAAAAATCACCCTTTATTACCCATCACAAGAAAATCTAATATGAAAGCTGAATTTAATTTTACTGTTTGTTTTTTTTTTTTGCCTGGTTCAGCTAGTATTTATATAAAGTAGAGGACTATTAATATTATAATAATGAAGCATCACAAATTTCTTGATATGGTCGAGCACTTCTATGTAAAGTTGGCAGCCAGATTACAGGCTGTCGGTAATTGTGTGGAATGCACTCCGTTGTGGAGGAGTATATAAGATTCGGCCCCGCCGAACTTAACGCCTTTTTACTTGTTTTTATACCCTCCACCTCCAGGATGGGGGTATACTAACTTTGTCATTCCGTTTGTAGCACCTTGAAATAACGACCTGAGACCCTATAAAGTATATATATTCTTGATCGTCATAAAATTCTAAGACGATCTAGTCATGTCCGTCCGTCCGTCCTCCCGTCTGTCCGTCTGTTGAAAGCACGCTAGCATCTAAACGAAAGGAGCTAGAACGTTCAAATTTTCCATAAATGCGTCTTATAGTCGTAGATCGGTTGGGATTGAAATGGGGCGAAATCGGCCCAAAGGGAAAAGTTTTTCCCTCACAAGGACTAAAAATACCCATAATAATCCCATGTTTTTTGAATATGTCTGTTTATATTTGCTTGATATTTGGTATGCGCATTCCCCATACAGCAAAAACGTGCACCATAAAGTGATTCTTATTTGTAGGGGGTGAAATGGGATAAAAATGGTACATATTAAACGACAACAGCTAGAAACACGAAATTCGGTGTGACCATTCCTCTAATTGAGTAGATACATAATATAAAATAATTTTTTCCAAATTCGTACTTTTAAGGGATAAAATGGGAATAGAGGTATAAAAATGGTATCAACCAAACGGATGTACCTAGAATAATGAAATTCGGTGCATACATCCTCTGATTGCATAGACAAGTAAAATACACGTTTTTTTTAATTCGTACTTTTTGGGGTTAAACTGAAAAAGGGGATAAAAATAGTACCAATCAAATGACCGTAGCTAGAGTCATGAAATTCGGTGTATACATTCCTCTGATTGCGTATACACTTAAAATAAACAGATTTTTCGAAATTCGTATTTTTTGGGGTTAAAAAGAAAAAAGGGGATACAAATAGTACCAATCAAATGACCGCAGCTAGAGTCAGGAAATTCGGAGTATACATTCCTCTGACTGCGTAGACACGGAAAATAGACGAATTTTTCGAAATTCGTACTTTCAAGGGATACAATTGTACAGGGGGATAAAAAAAGTACCAACTAAACGACTACAGCTAGAATGATGATATTCTAATTGCGTAGAAATGTCAAGGGGGTAAAAATGGTACCAACCAAATGGGCACAGCTGGAATCATGGAATTCGTACTTTTTCTTTTACGGCAAAAATTGGTTGAATCATGAAGTTAGGCTATTTTGCACATGTACGTCTGATAATGGATTTTCAAAATTTGTACTTTTGGAATTAAAATAGAATGGAAGTACAACAACTGTAGCACCCAATAATTATGGTGTTTAAGCTTTTTGAAAATATAAATATAAGAATATTTATTTTTTGATTTGAAATAGACAATGGTTTGATGTAATTAAAATATTATATTTATTTATATAATTATTTTTTCAATATTTGTATTTGTTTTGGTTTGGCTATATTACAAAATTTATATTTTCCTGTAATATTACTGCACTTCTACGAAAACCGACAACCTCTGTGGAATGCAATCCATGGTGGAGGGTATATAAAGTTCGGCCCGTCCGAACTTAACGCCTTTTCACTTGTTTGTGGCAACATTTTGAGGCACATTTAAATGTTGCTTCCGTTTGAAAATACAATCTAGAATTTAAAACTTACTCCCGAATATTATTGCTAATATAAATATGATCTAAAGAGTTGTAATGACTTCAAAATTCTTTCACATGTAGGGTACCAGGTGACTATTGATGAACTCTCATTGACAAACTGACAATAAGCAAGCATACGATAGCTTTGAAAAAATAAAACATGAACTACAAGTGGAAATTGCTGGGTTTTTCTTTGCTGCTGTCTTTTGTATTGCCATGTGTGTGTGTGGGTATAGAGGTGGTGTGCATGTGTGTGGGAAAAGTATACAAAAAGCCACTTGGAAAACAGATACGTATGCGTATGTGAGTGTATGTGTGCGCGTGAATCTGTGTACATTTCGAACGGATACGGATACGGTGAAGAAGGCTATTTAAGATTGTGTAACTAATCACAGTGCGAACAGTTGAAGCGCAACTTTTGAAACGGAAACTCAAGTGGCATGAAAAAGTAAGAGCTGAGAAGACATAAACATAATATACAGCACAGCACAACACACACTCGCACCCGCACTCGCACTCGCCCTCGACACGCAAACAGCGGCACACACCGTACGAAAAAATCAAATGCCAAACGGAAATACAAGTGATTTATTAACAAGCCAAAATAAAATATGAATTCATTTTCGAAAAGCCTCGGCACAGCGAGCGAAAAATCTCTATGCAAAATACATACATACAGACAGACGACGACGTGGACGTGTGTACACAAAAACAAATAGCAAACGGAGGCTTTTGTGAAATTTATGTTATTCTTAAACGAAAGTTGATATACGAGCGCCAAGATTTTGTGTGACAAAACATTATAAATCATATCAAGTTACCTTTGCCCGCAACCCCCTCCCCCAAAAAACAACACCCTGAAGTTGCATAATTTGTCAAAAACTTTCGTTCGGAAATTGAATGCGAAACAAAACAAACACGAGCAGCAAATACAAGTTACAAATCTTAATCGAATCGAATCGAATGTGGAAGCTGCATAACGTCTGATACAGTTCAAATAAATGATTGCCAAAAATTGGTTTATTAAAAAAGCAAAAAACAACAACAACAAAACTGAAGTTGACACCACCAACACAAGCACGAGTGCAAGCCAAACACCAGTCAAAGGCATTATTATTGCAAAGTGGGGATGTGGCCAAAAATGAAAGACTTGCTCTTGTTGCATATTCTGTTCCCGTGTTTTTTTCTCTCTCCTCTTATTTCGTGGTTTTCTTTACTCACCTTAGTTAGCGCTGTTTTCCGCTTTCACTGAAGCTGGTTTGGAAAGGACCCACAAATATCGAGTTAGATAAGCATCTCCTCGGCTGCATTGCTTTGTGCTCGACGCTTGGCGCTTTGTAATGAAGCAACAGATTTGTGTGGAATTTGATTTGGTCTACGTGAGTTCTTGCTGATTTCCGTTCCGTTTCCTTCGCTCAAATTAAGTTGTGTGGCTGTGGAGGATTAAATTGAAAACATGTAATCAGGAAAGATACATATTTATAGCAACTATTTTTTCCTTTCATTTCTTTTCTTTTGTCTGCTTCAAGTTATCTTAAATTACACTGCCAAAAAGGTGTGCACCACAAAAAATTGGCTAAGGGAATTTCACTGATTTTTCTTGAGATCTTCTTCGTAAACAGTACAAAGCAACATAGCTAAATGTATGTGCATAAACAAAACAACAGGTGTCGCTTTTGTTTGGCCCTTGGCATAAGGGTAAATTTCAAAGGTCACACCTCATCTCCCACTTCCCTTTCACTCAACATAAAATTAAGTTAAGTCAATCTGGCAAGTGCTAAACGACCCTTAATCGCCATGAGAAACGAGAGACCCCATAGGAGAAAAGTGAAATTTAAAATTGATGTATCAAATCTTGATGAATTGAACAAGTTTTAAACGAAAATCGAAAATTGTATTTGAAAAAAGTCGGATTTTGTTTTTATGAGTTATTTATTTGCACAGCACAAAATTAATGGGAAATACAGTGAATTCATGATTTAATATTCTACACCATTTGCAATTGAAATTGAGAAAATACAAATTGTAATTGAGAAATACAAATTGAAATTGAGAAAACCAAAATTGAAGTTGGGAAGTGTAAATTGAGATTAAGATAACATAAATTGAAACAAGTAAAAACGGCGTTAAGTTCGGCCGGGCCGAACTTTTTATACCCTCCACCATGGATTGCATTCCACAGAGGTTGTCGGTTTTCGTAGAAGTGCAGTAATATTACAGGAAAATATATTTTTTTTTAATATAGCCAAACCAAAACAAATACAAATATTGAAAAATTAATTTTATAAATAAATATAATATTTTAATTATTTCAAACCACGCTTATGAGGTAATGCTACCAATACGTCAATTCAGAAAATAAATATTCTTATATTTATATTTTCAAAATATTTTCAAAGCCATAAATATTGGTAGATAGTGGGTGCCACAGTTGGTTGTATTTCCATTCTATTTTAATTCCAAAAGTACAAAATAACCTAACTTCATGATTCAACCAATTTTTGTCGTAAAAGAAAAAGTACGAATTTGGAAAAAAAATATTTTGCGTGTTTATGCAGTCAGAGGAATGTATACACCGAATCCCATGATTCCAGCTGCGCCCATTTGGTTGGTACCATTTTTACCCCCTTGACGTTTCTACGCAATTAGAATTTCATCATTCTAGCTGTAGTCGTTTAGCTGGTACTATTTTTATCCCTCTGTACCACTGTATCCCTTGAAAGTACTAATTTCGAAAAATTCGTCCATTTTCCGTGTCTACGCAGTCAGAGGAATGTATACTCCGAATTTCATGACTCTAGCTGCGGTCATTTGATTGGTACTATTTTTATCCCCCTTTTTTCATTTTAACCCCAAAAAGTACAAATTTTGAAAAATCCGTGTATTTTACTTATCTATGCAATCAGAGGAATGTATACACCGAATTTCATTATTCTAGGTACAGCCGTTTGGTTGGTACCATTTTTATCCCTCTATTCCTATTTTACCCCTTAAAAGTACGAATTTGGAAAAAAAATACTTTTATATTATGTATCTACCCAATCAGAGGAATGTACACACCGAATTTCGTGTTTCTAGCTGTTGTCGTTTAATATGTACCATTTTTATCCCTTTTTGTCCCATTTCACCCCCTACAAATAAGAATCACTTTATGGTGCACTTTTTTGCTATACGGGGAATGCGCATACCAAATATCAAGCAAATATAAACACATATATTCAAAAAACATGCTTATATACGCTAAAATATTAGGGATTATTATGGGTATTTTTAGTCCTTGTGTGGGAAAATTTTTTCCCTTTGGGCCGATTTCGCCCCATTTCAATCCCAACCGATCTACGACTATAAGAAAAATTTATGGAAAATTTTAACGTTCTAGCTCCTTTCGTTTAGATGCTAGCGTGCTTTCAAAAGACGGACAGACGGACGGACATGGCTAGATCGTCATAGAATTTTATGACGATCAAGAATATATATACTTTATAGGGTCTCAGGTCGGTATTTCAAGGTGTTACAAACGGAATGACAAAGCTAGTATACCCCCATCCTGGAGGTGGAGGGTATAAAAATCAAAATTAAAATTGAAAAAAAATGACAATGAGATTCAAAAATTAATCAAAATTAAAATTGAAAAAAAAAATGACAATGAGATTCGAAAATTAATCAAAATTATTATATGTTAAATAAACATAAAATAAAAATAACAAATACCATTACCATTCCATTACATTTAAAAAATCTGAATCTAAATGGTATCTTTTGCTTAACATCGACAACAAATTGTTATTCATTCACCACTGCCAACATCATGTTCTCCCTAAATTTGCCATGAAAAATCCCCAATTATCCCCAAATATAAAAATGTTTTATTTCAATGAATTCGACCAAAACAAATTATGAATATTTTAATCATCTTTGTCCCCAAAATAGTCACGAAAAATCCACAATTGTAAAAAGTTATTTGGTTTTAAAGAATTTCACCAAAACAAAAACAATTTATGAAAGATTTGTTGATTCGTCAATAATCTTCCTGCGTCAGTGGTTGTCTGCTGTTTATTTTGATACTAAAATTAAGTCTAAAAATTTTACTGAAATTAAGAAAATTTTTTAGTTAAAATGAGTAAATAAAATTAATTTTGAATAAGTTTTATTTGATTCGAGTAAGTAGGTTAATTTTATTATTTTTTCTCATGAATAATGCAATTTTTATATCCAATATTTTCGAATCGTAAATAATCGAATAAAAATAAATCGTGTGAAAACAAAATAAGAACGTGTAAAAAAATAACAATATGTATGATGTCTTGTTGGATGTAAGCGAATGTTTATAGGAATTTGGAGCGTAATTAATTTAATTTTAATTTTTATTTCATATCTTTATTATAATTTATTTTCTGAGCAGCGGGGGATAGTCGTCACCGTACAAAATTATGATAAAGGTAATAAATATCACCGAGACCTTTGTAAATAAATTTGCATTCCCAGTTAAATTAAAATATTAAATATTCTTCGATTATCCCAACAAAATCCCCGAAATATTTCATGAAATTCCGACAAATATCCCATTCCCCATTTCATATTTTTTGTCCCTTTGGCCATCATAAATTAGGGACAAATCCCTACTTCTGGCAAGCTAGGCCAACATAATGGGAACTTTTTTATTTTTTTCAGTGTTTTCACTTAAATCAATTAAAAATTCAATGCATTAAGAATCAATATCTGGATAAAGTTAAAACCTTCAGAATCGATTGTCGAATAGAATCGGAAACGATTTACCAGTCACTAAACAGCAGGTACTTCTGCTATTACAGCAATTACTCTGCCATTTTTTACGATTTTGATACTTCAACCACAATTTAATTTATTCTTTTGTGATACTATGTCATTCTTCTTCATTTTTGGACAGTGATTGCACCATTTCAGTTTTGAGCATTTTCGCACTTACAGTTCATAGTTAAGAGTATGTCCAATTTGCTTGTTATATAACGTAAAAAGAACAAACATATATAATATTAACAAAAACAAGTAAGAAGGCGTTAAGTTCGGCCGGGCCGAATCTTATATACCCTCCACCACGGAGTGCATTCCACAGTATTAAAGGATGTCGACATAGAAGTACAGAACCATATTACGAAAATTGTGATATGTTTATGCACATTACTATGTTTTATTACTATTTCAAACTATAATGTATACTAATGCGCACTGTTTAAAATCTACTACTATAAATAAATACAATGCTGTAATTGTGAAAGTGAACATGCCAAAAATATTAGGCGAATGTCAGTCGCCATTAAGGAGAATCATTTTCTGATACAGACAAAGTGACTGCATTATTTTGATAAGAAAAGTACAAATATTAAAGATATCCCCATTCGCCCCATTCTCTGCCCAAATGTACAAATTTCGAAAAATAAACTTTTTGTTTCGAGTCTTCATAGTCAGAACACAGAATACACACCGAATTTCATGATATCAACTTCAGCGGTTTGGACGGTACCATTTTTATCCCTCTTTTTCAATTATATCCCTTAATAGTACGAATTTCGAAAAATCCCTCTATTTTACGTGTCTATGCAATTAGAGGGATGTACACACCGATTTTCATGATTCTAGCTGTTGTCTATCCCATTTTCGTCCCATTTCGCCCGCTAAAGCTTTTAAAACTTTTTGTGGCGCTTCCAAGCTACAAGAGGAATGTCCGCAACAAATTTCAAATGTTTGAAAATCAGAAATTTAATTAATAAGCCTTGGTTTATTAATTAAATTTTTATACTATATATATAATGGAAATAATACTTCAATTCATAAAGTACATATAAGGCAGCAATCATAAATACCCTAAATATTGGAGACAGAGAGTGTATTTTCAGCTACAGTCGTTTGGTTGGTTGTATTTCCATCCTATTTTAACTTCAAAAGTATAAATTTTGAAAATACCTTATCTCTCACGTTATCCATATGCAGTTTTGGTAAACCCGTTTATCCCCGTTTACTTACTGTAGATCAAAAGCTTGTTTAACCGTATATACGTTTTCATTTATATGGCTAAGCGTATATAGGGTAGGAAAAGAACACAACGGTGACGTGACACAATGAATCGACTCTATTTTTCAGATAGCAACGGATTCTTAAGTAATTCATTGATCTCTAGATACCTCACAAGATATTCTCTATAATCTGAGAGAGCGCAGAGCATATCGCAATCGGGCGGTAGTTTACAGGATTATTAGCAGTGTTGCCATTTTTTGGCGAGTACAAATGACCAGATTGATCAAATAAAAAGGCTAAAAATGGCTAAACTGGACAAGAAAAAGGCAAATGTTCTACATTTACATTTAGTTCATAAGACAGGAGATAGAATCTTATCAATTTCTATAAAATCATTTTAGTTAGTATCCCAGCAAAAAAATTAGAAGTTAAGAAGTCCGTAGGAAGCACATTTTAATCGCATCTCAAAATCCAAATGTGTATTTTTCCCGCTTTTGAGGAAGTTCTTTTAAACAACTTCCAAAAAATTCGATAATATGTTAATATCCCGTAACATTCTACGATTAGCATTAACACAAGTGAATGGGAACGACTTTTTAGTATGGAGTCACAGTGGTAAGGTGTCCGCTTTGCACCCACAAGGTCTCGTGTTCGAATCGTGGCTCGGAAAAAACTTGTTTTTTGTTTTTTTTATTACTTTTATAAATAAGCAATGTTTAATTTTGTATAATTTTAACTATTTATAGTTGTAAAATAAAAAAATTTATTGCTTTATTAATGCACTTCAAATATTTAATTTTTTATTAATTATTAATGCTGATATTACTAATATTAGTGAAATCAAGTAGTGTTAATTTATTTAATGATAATTTAATTTAATATTAATTTAATTTGCGTTATATATCAATTCATACTAAATAAATATTTGGTTAAGTTTCCCATTGTCAGCTTTAATGAACAAAATAGTGTTCCAAAATAAAGGACATCCCTCCTATGACAACTCCATGTTAAATTCATTGGTGAAGATCCCAATTTTCACTACTTCCGAATAACAAGATGAACATCTTTTTCACTTCTTTGGTGCTCTCTTTTTGCTGGGATTATTTTTATAAGAATCACTTTAAGGTGCTTTTCCGTCCGCTTTTAGCCCATATCTGCGAACAGAAACAAAATGTGAAACATTTCATTGTTTATAAAGTTTTTACAAATTACCTTATGTATAATATGAAATTTATTCATTATATTTCTTAATTTTGATTTAACAATGTTTTGATGACTAAACACTCGGTCTACTTCAACATTTGACCAAGGTAAAAACAACATCCTTAGTGCTAATTTCGCTAGTGACATAAATTGATTTTTTATACCAACGTCTTGATATCATAAAACTTCTGTCCAAAATTGTACATTATCATTGACATTTTCCCATTTCTCTAAATGAATAATATCATATTGATGCTTCACTTCGCCAATATTACTTAATTTAAAGTGTTCCAAATTTTCAACAATACTATCCTTTTAAGCAAGCAAAACTTTGTCGACAGAAAATAATTGTACTTTTTCCAATATTTTGAAAATGTCTGGAAGTCTGAAACGCCAAAGCAGAGCCAAATATAATAAAAGTTATATGTGTATATGTACATATTTTTATATTATGTGTATATTACCTTAACTTTATTTGCGTAACTAATCTTATGATAAAGTTGATACAATTTATTCTCACTTGTTTTGCAGTTGCTGTGCCCAGGTTTAATCTTGTTGTCTCTTTTACAAATTCATAGCCCAAATACAAACTTTCGAAATCATCTTGCAGAATGTCAACTGGCCAGCAGTAATTTGATAGAGTTGACATATTTACTTTGAAAACTTTTGTTAATATGCTGCATATCTTTCAGAATTGGTTTTAAAAAAATAAATAAATATAGATAAATTATCTCATCGGACTTCGGATTTGCGCTTTGTATTACTTTCCACTTTTAAAATGGCGTTTTAACTCAATCCACTGTTCGACAATTCTGGTCGTAATATCATCAAATCAATCGATTTTGGTAGTAATATTATGAAAACAATGCTGCAAACTCTTAAAGGAAAAGTAAAACAAAAAGGCTAGAAACCCCGCTAATAGAAATTTTCGAACTTTTCTGGCAAACCCAAATTAAAAAGGCTAGATCTAGACGGAAAATGACTAAATTGACAACACTGGTTATTAGTCTCACTTTTTTAGGGATGGGCTGAACATTCATATTCTTCTAATGTGCTGGAAATGCCCCTGCACGGTATGCCTAGCCTTACATAATTAAAAATTGTTTGCTAAAGTGAGCAAACAAATTTTGCTATCTCAGCAGACAATCAGCTTTTTCAGCAAATATTTTGCAAATTCTTTTGAGTGTAGCATTAGGGATCGCTGATTAGGAATAACCAAAATAGCAACGATTTATATTCGATTCGATTTTTTGTGATCATCAGCCTCGATTTATACAAAACTGAGTCATCAAACTAAAGTCACCATGATTTATCATTTAAACCAAATATGTCTTACCGGTTTAACTGAGCCGTATTTAGATGATGCTGATGGGTCATGCAACACTGAAAATATTCCTTATTTTTTAATTTTTAAAGAGCATTTTCTATATTTCTATATCCAGCCGAAAGATTGGCAAGTAATAACCTATATGATTTCATTCGACTCACGTTGTTGAACTATGATGAGATGCAAAACAGAATAATATTCTTTATTTTTCCAATTTTTAAAGAGTACTTCCTTTTCCAACCGAAAGATTGGCATGCGATAACATAAATGTTTCCATTCGACTCACGTTGTTGAACTAAGATGAGATTTTTATTTAATAGGCTTCACAGACGCTTTAATAGATTATATTTATACAAATATATTGTCTAAGTTTTAAAGACGCACTCATAAATTCCAATTATTTTTTTTTCACACACATCTTTGCACAATCACAATCAATATTCGAACACAACAGCTCAAGGATATTAAGTTTCCCATAAATAAATATACGATTGTCTTTAACACTTTGCCATCATGTCGCTACGCTCCCCCTCCCTCCCATCACTCGAGACAGAAGTTTCACATTGTTTTCACCCAGAATGATATGCATATTTTTTTGTTTCAAAATATTATTCTAAATTGTAAATATGTATGTATGGAAAAAACCGATCAACAAATTCGCACACATACACAAATAATGTATTTACGCAACAAATATTTTCACAATGGAATGGAATGGAAATTGAAATAGCTTTTCATACATACGTCGTAAGTCGACAACGAAGAGTGTTGGCAGGAGAAATTTAAATTGCGAAAATTAAACCAAATCGATATTTGTTGTGTGACTTCCATCTGTTGACTACTTGAATATTTGAGTATTCAAACGATTTAAACATTACGCATTTATTCAACTATTAAAATACGAAACAAGTTAAAAGGGCGGCCGGCCGAATTTATTCTGTAAGTTGGTATTGGAGCTACTTGGTGACCCTCTAAAGTTGGGCAGCTCGGCCAGATCAAATACTTAAATTATTGTCAAAAGATTATTTACGTAGCGATTAATTTGGGGGCATATACAGTTTATATATATATGTGTGAATTGCAGTTGATTTGCAAAATTTGGCATCCCAGGTGTAGAGGTCGGTGGTAGCTTTTTCGGACGCCAGTCTATGTGAAGTAAGACATCTCATTCCTCTTCAAAAAAAAAAATTCTTCCACTCCAAGTAAGATTTATTGTAGAAAATTTGATCAAATGTGTTTCGATTTGGACGTCGGTCTTCCTTAAATGTATCACCATCTAAAGCTTGCAATCAAGGCATATATAGTCCGAACCATTTCCGAGGTGACTTCACATTCGAGTGTGTTATCAAAAGATTGAGTTAAAATTGAGATAAAAATAACAAACGGCCCTCACCTTTCAAGCCAGGAATTTTATTTTATTAATAATTTGTGATTTCAATATCCCCAATTTGTTGGATTGTGTTCACTGGTAGAGATGGCTGTAGCGCTCCAGTTACTGGCCACACCCAACGTCCCAAACTCCTGCCTGTCCTTGTCTGTTATAACTTCACTCTGTCCCTTCTCTCCATACGCTGTGTTGATGACATCCTTCCCTACTGGATTTAAACGTTCGCCTCTGCTCGGGGTTCATATTAACAGTCTGTTGCAAATTGTCGATGTCAGTGTTATTCTGTTATTCTTGCAACTTCATGTCGCAAACAGGCCTTAATAAAGTAAAACATTTGCCATCTGTGTCCTCCGTGGTTGTTGGTCATTTTAATGTCCTTCGTTGGCAGAGAGAGAAAAAATTAAAATAAAAATAAAAAGAATTATCAACTTAAGCTTAATTGACAAGACAGTCAGTCGCCCACGGGCGAAGGCAGACAGAAGAAGAAGGAGACGGTCATTTCGTGTTTTATTAAAAAATTCCTTAATCATCATAATTATGCACAGCCTTTGCTACTTGCAACCAATTATTAAAAGAATTATCTTTTGCCATTTTTCTGTTCCCTTTTCGTTCAGCCTATGGGTCAATGATTAATTTGGCATCTTCTTTTCTGTTTTTTTTTCTTTTTTTGTTGTTGTTTGCCATGGACAGCAAATTGCCAATACTGGTTATGTGGTTTGGATTATATTTTAAATACTCTTACATCTCCAAGATACTGAAGGTAGTATCATTGCCTGAAGTTAAGCCACCAAGGTCACTGCGAAAGGATGCTCCGATTAGGCAGATGAGGCCAAATTTATTTAAATTTTTCCTACATTAATTTTGCATGGTCACGTAATCGGATAAGAGGATTAATAGTTAAGTCGAAATGCCACATGAAATAGGTTAAATTGATGAATATGATGCGGCCCTTCTTAATTTTTTTCCTATTTTTATACTCTCCACCTCCAGGATGGGGTATACTAACTTTGTCATTCCGTTTGTAACACCTTGAAATATCGACCTGAGAACCTATAAAGTATATATATTATTGATCGATCTAGCCATGTCCGTCCGTCCTTCTGTCCGTCTGTTGAAAGCACGCTAGCATCTAAACGAAAGGAGCTAGAACGTTCAAATTTTCCATAAATGCGTCTTATAGTTGTAGATCGGTTGGGATTGAAACGGGGCGAAATCGGCCCAAAGGGAAAAATTTTTTCCTCACAAGGACTAAAAATGCCAATAATAATCCCTAATATTTTAGCGCATTTGCTTGAAATTTGGTATGTGCAAAAGCTTACACCATATAGTGATTTTTATTTGTAGGGGGTGAAATGGGGCAAAAAAGAGATAAAAATGGTACATATTAAACGAAAACAGCTAGAAACACGAAATTCGGTGTGTACATTCCTCTAATTGAGTAGATACATAATATAAAAGTAGTTTTTCCAAATTCGTCCTTTTAAGGAGTAAAATGGGAATAGAGGGATAAAAATGGTACCAAACAAGCGGCTGTACCTAGAATAATGAAATTCGGTGTATACATTCCTCTGATTGCATAGACAAGTAAAAATACACGGATATTTCAAAATTCGTCCTTTTTGGGGTTAATATGAAAAAAGGGGATAAAAATAGTACCAATCAAATGACCGCAGCTAGAGTCATGAAATTCGGAGTATACATTCCTTTGACTATGTAGACATTTTTTCCAAATTCGTACTTTCAACGGATACAATGGGTACGGAGGGATAAAAATGGTACCAACCTGGAATAATGAAATTCGGTGTATACATTCCTCTGATTGCGTAGACACTTAAAATAAACAGATTTTTCTGGGGTTAAAATGAAAAAAGGGGATAAAATAGTACCAATCAAATGACCGCAGCTAGAGTCATAAAATTCGGAGTATTCATTCCTCTGACTGCGTAGATACGGAAAATAAACGGATTTTTCGAAATTCGTACTTTCAAGGGATACAATGGTACAGAGGGATACAAATAGTACCAACTAAACGACTACAGCTAGAATGATGAAATTCTAATTGCGTAGAAACGTCAAGGGGGTAAAAATGGTACCAACCATTGTAGTGTATACATTCCTCTGACTGCATAGACACGCAAAATAAAAAGTTGTTTTCCAAATTTCCAATTTTTCTTTTATGGCAAAAATTGGTTGAATCATGAAGTTAGGTTATTTTGCACTATGTACGTCTGATAATGGATTTTCAAAATTTGTACTTTTGGAATTAAAATACAACCAACTGTAGCCCCCAATATCCACCAATATTTATGGTATTTAAGCTTTTTGAAAATATAAATATAAGAATATTTATTTTTTGATTTGAAATAAATAATGGTTTGAATATTATATTTATTTATAAAATTATTTTTTCAATATTTGTATTTGTTTTAGTTTGACTATATTAAAAAATTTATATTTTCCTGTAATATTACTGCACTTCTACGAAAACCGACCTCTGTGGAATGCAATCCATGGTGGAGGGTATATAAAGTTCGGCCTGGCCGAACTTAACGCCTTTTTTACTTATTTTTATTATTTTTATGAGTTTTATCATTCCAGCAAGAAACGATTTAATTTTTAGCCGACTAAACCACTGTTTCAGCGGAATCAGTAGAATTACCTTTTTTATATATACTCGGGCGTGATTAAACTTATATTTCTAATATGATTGTTTAATTATTAAAGGTTCATTCGACGAAATTTGTAATTTTAACTCGGCCAGATCGAATATTTAAATTATTGCCAAAATTTATATATATATATATTCACAACAAGTTAAAAGGGCATTATATTCGGCCAAGCCGAATCTTATACAACCTCCACCATAGATCACATTGCTGCATAGTAGTTCCAATTCGATTTTTTGAAATTAATTCTGTAAGATTTCAACGGAAACATTTATCTTGACGAAATTTCACATGTTTAGCCCAGAGGTGCTTTTCAGTTGATTTGCAAAATTTTGGATCCCTACGAGGTATGGAGGCTACCAAACTTGGTCAACTCGGCCATGTCAAATTTTGAAATAATTGCCAAAAATACATTTATATAGCGATTACTTTGGGTACATATACAGTGTATAGCTATATATATATACAACAAGTTAAAAGGGCGTTAAGTTCGGCTGGGACGAATCGTATATAAGGCCTGTACGATTGGGCTTACTAGCTTACAATTAAGAGACTTGATAATGTGACAACATTTTTATCCATTGATTTTATTTAAATAAATCAAAGACATAAATCTGGCACCACCTTACCCGGCCACTAAGAGATTTGTATCCTACTTTCTTGTTAAACGAGTAAATTCCATACAAATAAAAAGATAGTAAACGCAGTCGAACAGGCCTATAGAGTCCACCATGGAGCACATTGTTGCATAGTGGTTCCAAATCGATTTTTTGCAGTTAGTTCTGTGAGTTTTGAAGGGAAAAATATATCTCAGTAAAATTTCACCTGCTTAGACCAGAAGTGTTTGCGACCTAATTACAAGAATACATGGACAGCTATATCAAATCAGAAATTGATTCTAAGTCGATCGATATAATAAACAATGATTCTCCCTCGCTTTCTGTTGTCGGCTTCAACGAAATCCTTCTACCTGATTCTTGGCCGTCCTCTTCGTCTAGGGAATCTGGACCCGCAGTTCGCAATTCTGGTCCCGGCCCAAACGACTTTGGTGTACCAACTACCGCGTGCGAATTCCAGGTTAGATTATGGGCTAAAGTTGCCCATTTTCCCAGCTCGATTCTCGTGGGCTAGAAAGGTTTAATGCCTTCTATGTTGAACGATTCGATTTTTTGGGATTTACATTAAAACACTATGTTCGCGCACAGCTATATGATATTTTTAGTGTCTCAGCGGTCCGTATGCACAAGTGGTAACGATTATTTCCCCTCAGGAGTATCGCCACATCGTCTGGGGGATTCTAACTGAATTCTTCTTCAGTTAGAATTCTCAGTAACTATTTAGTGGTAGTCACCCACAAAAGTGTTGATAAAGGGTGTTTTTTATTGAGGTATAGAACTTCGAATTGAAATAAAACACAAGAAAATCGTTTTAATGTCCATCAATTTGGCTTTATTGGAAGGATAATTTTATGCCATTAATGTTTAAATATGATTTCGGGCAAGTGGCCGCCGCGGCTGGCTCGAATATAGCCAATTCTACAGGTCCAATTTTCAACCACTTTTTCGAGCCTATGGGGCCGTATGTTGGCAATAACGCCACGAATGTTGGCTTCCAAGTCCCCTAACGTTTCTGGTTTGTTGGCGTAGACGAGCGACTTCACATATCCCCAAAGAAAATAATCCAATGGTGTCAAATCACACGATCTTGGTGGCCAATTGACAGGTCCATTCCGCGAAATTATGCGCTCATCGAATGTTTCCTTCAATAATTCGATTGTGACGTGCGCTGTGTGGCATGTAGCGCCGTCTTGTTGGAACCACAACTCATCCACATTCATGCCATCCAATTCGGGAACAAAATAGTCGGTTATCATGGCTCTATACCGGTCTCCATTAACGGTAACTGACTCTCCAGCATTATTTCGGAAGAAGTATGGCCCAATGACTCCACCAGCCCATAGAGCACACCAAACAGTCAGTTTTTGTGGATGTGTTGTTCAACCCGCATGTTATTTATATATTCCTTAGCATGTGTTCAATTCAGTCTACTATTTCCCGGTCCACCTCGAACTGGTCTAAGGATTGGATAAGATTGTCGGCCTTAACATTGGTCTCAAGTCAAGATAAAAATCGCCCCGGTGAACATGTTGTCGCTGTGGGATCTCATGATGTGCGGTTTTCACTGTTCATTTGGTATCTGTGCCTTAACTATGTTGTCAACAATACTTTCCATAGTTTTGAGCATGACAGACGTTAGGCTTATCGGACGATATGCCATTGCTGTTAGGTAGCTAGCTATGCCAGATTAAGGAATGAAAACCACCCTGTCCTTTTGCTAACTATGGGGTATATCCATAGCGTAGACATGCTGTGAATATACCCACCGGAGGGGGAAAATCAGTTCTAACTCGAGAAAAAAGCTTTTAATCTTAGAAACGTCATTAAAGCTATCAACAAAGAAGTGTGTCCAGGAGTTGGGTTTAACCCTTCTTCTTTTTGTCTTGTACTCTCTGTATCGTGCTAAATGCCCAAATGTACTGTTTGTTTTTTACGGCGCACAGTACTTCAGAATCAAAATCCATCTGCCAAAATTATATTATAGATATAGATTATTTTGAGATGTTTACATTGAAAAAGAAAAGTAAATTATTTAAACGGAACATACCGTACAACAACAACCTTTGCATTGTTGCGAGCGATGCGAGCACATGCATAACATTGAATTGGCAAAGTGAGATTTTTAGTGTGTCAACTTAGTTCGGTGGAATATTTTGTTTATCAGCGCTTCTCATTTGTCATATGTGACCGCTGGTACTAATATGAACCCTGATTTAAGTCAAAGACATACATTCGTTGCGAAAGTTCTGACGAGATGGGGTAGCGCCCATCGAAACTGCGCAGTCAACTTTTAGCTGCAACAATAAAGGTCTGACTTTGCCTTTTTGCTAATTTTGGGTTTTGCTGAAGACTTCAGCACAACCATTGGTCTTAAGCCAAAATAAATGACAACACAATTATTTAAATTTTTAATTTTTTATGGTTTCTACCATTTCTACGTTACGAAAAAACGAATGAATACATTAAAACATGGAAACCCCCATTTTGTTGTTGTCAAAAAATAAATTTTCCTTTTACTGTGGGTTGCCAAAGTAGCTCGATTGTCGTGTTATTGAGACATCTATATAAGTATGTATATTTCAAATTTGAAGACCATTTCTTTTTCTATTAAATTCAATGAAAAACACAACAATATACAACAATCCTCATTATAACAATAATGTACGTTCAATTTCGAGTTGATTTGAAAGCCATTTCTTGTGATTGGAATGCAATGAATAAAATCAATTCAATTCATTAGATACCATTAGGGAACGATTTATTTGAAAGCCCTTTGTGGGTTTATTATTTACAAATACATACATGTCGACAAACATGTCGAAGCGGCAAAAGAACACAACACGTGACGGCAACAACACAAAGCCATCATGTTTTAACAATTTATATATGTACCTCAAAAAAAGCCATACAACAATCTGTCATTGCAATTAAATCAATGTTGTCAGCAGCCATCCGACAATGGCAGAGTTGTTTTCATTCTTTCTAACTTTTTCTTGAGGGACAAACGATGTAAGGACATATATACACATGTGGACAGAAAAATAGGTGCGCATTTTTTATTTTAAAAATGGTATTGGTTTTGTGTTTCGTGCTTTTTTAGTTAAAACTTCTGAATAGTTTATAGAGCAGAGACATATATCTTATGTATTCAAAAAGTACTTTAGACTTCTGAAAAACTTAGGAACTGAAAAACAACATAAAATATCGTCAATTCAAGCAATTCATCGTTTTTAGGTGGACAATAAAATAGGTGTAAACAAGATATCTTAAAAGTTAAGAAAGTTAAGAAATTGAACATAATGTTTAGTTTTTTAATAAATATCGATAAATACTGGTTATAACCGGTATAACCTCCATTATTTTTAAGGACAGATTCGACTCTTTTAGGCATAGATGATACTAACTTTCGGCAGGTCTCTAACGGAATATTATATCATGCGTGTTGAACATTTTCCCATAATTCTTTTTTATTATTGCATGGTAGCTTCGAAACTTATCTCTTCAGTTCTCCCCAAAGGTTCTCGATTGGATTGAGATTGGGAGACTGGCTTGGCCATTAAACAACGTTCAAATTATGTTCCCGGAACCATGCGTTCACCAACTTCGATGAGTGCTTTGGGTCATTATCCTGCTGAAATTTCCATATTAGTGGCATATTTTCCTCCGCATATGATAGCATGACGGTTTCCAATAATTCCTAGTGCACAAATCGATCCATCGTGTTCTGAATTAGATGTATCGGACCTACACCTTCCCACGAAAAACAACCCCACACCATGAGATTTCCTCCCCCGTGCTTAACAGTTTTTTTTTGGTAAATCTAACATGGAATTCCTTTCCACGGACATTCCTTTCTATGTCGTTGCCAAATAAATTGATCTAAGTTTAATCACTCCATAGAATATTTCGCCACTTTGTTTCGCCTTCAGATCCGCACCAGGTTTTATGAGTCAAAGCAAAGTTTTCACTCTTCTTCAAATTTGCTTGTCTAAGCAAAAGAACTTTCCGAGCTATTCTACCCGGTAGATTTGCAGTCAATAATCTTCGTCGAACTGTTCGGGATGATACAACATTCCCAATTTCACTTGCAATTGCTCTGGAGATTTGAAGGGGTCTCCTTTAACTAATGTTACTATTCGAGTATCTGTCACTGGAGACGTTTTTTAATTGATCCGCGTGTTTCAATATTATTTTTTGGTTTCAATGCGTTTGTATCGAAGTTTTGCGATCGTCCTAATGATGTGGCAATAAATTTAGAAGTCTTTCCTTGTTTTCGTAACTGATGAACTAGTCGTCTTTCTGCAGCACTACAATGATGTCCACGACCCATCTAACATTATTTTAAATATAATTTGACTTAATTTGTATACTGCCATATATACATTGAAGCTAATTACTTACTTTTGCCAATTAAATATTACAAAGATCTTGAGTGATCACAATTTTACAACAAACGCACCTATTTCACTGTCCATGCCAAAAAGTTGTTTTCGCGGTATTTATTCTGTGGTATTTATTACACGCTTTAGTTCTAATGGAATTCTTAAATTTCAATTTGGTTGCCAGAGTTGCCCGACTTTTAAATGTTATTTTGAGTGTATAGGATATTATTTGTAAAATGTATCCCCCACTGAATAAAAAAATTCTTCGCACCTATTTTTCTGTCCACATGTGTATGTATGTATGTATGGATGCTTGGATGTGTTGTTACATGTGTTAGTATTTTTGTACCGGCCATAGCTGTAATGACCTTTGACTTCAATGCAACATTTGGCCTTTAACTTCACTATATGTTTGTTATATGTATGAATGTTTTGGTTGTACCTTAGGAAAAGAAAACGAAAAAGAAAGCCATACAAATGTACATGTGTATGTTTGTATGTACATATATAGCATTCAATTGCTGAGAATTCCCATAATATACAATTTATTCTCCATGGAAATTGATACAGTTTTAAGAGCACTCTCTCTCTCTCTCTCATACACACATACTTAACAACAAATATTGCCAAGTCTCCTTTGGTTTTTATCTAATACAATTTCTTCCACTCTCTCCCTCTCTCTCTCTTTGCAGCATCAGCAATATCCGCCGTTGTGTGTGTGACCTGAAAGCACGGAGGAACTATAGCAACAGGACAGCAACTACGTTACCTCTGCTCCTGGCCCACAGCTCCCTCGGCATACACGAAACAACATCTACGGCCAACAACAGCCACTAGCACCGGCAGCAGCAGCAGCAACAATAATAACAACACCAACCAGAACCACAGCGGCGGCGGCAGCAGCAGCAGGGTCAGCGGGAGGAGCAGCACCAGCAACTCGGCAAAGACAAACACAAGAATATTGTAAGCAAAGATAACAGCAAAAAAAGTGCATTACCAATTGTATAATATTTGCCATCAATACATTAAGACAACAAAATGTTTATCAGGACAACAACAATGAGACGCATAAAAAACAGTACGACAGCAGTGAAAATGAAAAAGAGGATCAAATGGAAATGTCAAGTGAAAAGCAAACAACAACACACGGAAACACCACAGTTCCAGAAAAGTCAAACGCCAACACTGTTGTGCAAACTAAACACTACACGACACAAGAAATGTATAAGAAACGAAGAAAATGTGAGAGCCGGCAACACCACCCAAAACAACCAATCAAAAGACAGAATCAGAAATCAAAATTCATTCACACACTATTAGTCAGACTTAGTTTATGCTTAAGTTTCGGCACACCACTATCTGCAATACAACATTTGAAAAAGGCCAGTCTGCCAGCCCATTTCCGTTTCCCTTTCATTTGGCATAATTATCATTATGCTTGTATTATACGTGGAGTACTAAGGAAGTTAAATGAAATTAAAACGAAAATCCATCATCGCAAACGGATAATGCGAACAGTGGCCAACAGTGGCCGTGGACGATGGATTGGCCGTACTTTAGGTGTTGCCAATAGCATTGGCATTGTAAGCGATTTCAAGCACAAACTAGCTCTAATTGTAATTGTACATTTAAGACGTGTTTTAGGAATTTGCCCTATAAGACTGATATCACTAACAAGATTACAACAACAACAAATTCCTAAAAATCATCTCAAACTACAACCACAACATGATCAAGAACAAGAACCAGCACAACTAGCAACAATAACAACGTTAATAATAAACAAAGATAAGAATAATTTAGCAAAATCCGTTGCAAGCTTCAAACCACAGTTGGCAACTCATGAAGAACAACAATTGTTCGCACAGTCATTTAATTATAGTCAAACGCCAGGTTTGGAGTGGCAAGGCTTAAAGTCATTAAGTAACCATCAAGAGTTGGCAACTCTTCAAGAACTAGCACAACTGGAAACAATAACAACGTTCATAATAAACAAAGATAAGAATACGTTAGCAAAACCCGTTGCCAGCTTCAAATCACAGTTGGCAACTCATGAAGAACAACAATTGTTCGCACAGTCATTTAATTATAGTCAAACGCCAGGTTTGGAGTGGCAAGGCTTAAAGTCATTAAGTAACCATCAAGAGTTGGCAACTATTCAAGAACTAGCACAACTAAAAACAATAACAACGTTCATAATAAACAAAGATAAGAATACATTAGCAAACCCAGTTGCCAGCTTCAAACCACAGTTGGCAACTCATGAAGAACAACAATCTTTCACACAGGCATTTAATTGCAATCAAACGCCAGTTTTGGATTGGCAAGGCTTAACGGCATTAAGTAACACACACGAGTTGGCAACTCTTCAAATGCTAGTTCTAAGCAAAGCTAAAAACATTTTAGCAAAGCCATTACATGCTAAACATGAGTTGGCAATTCTTGACACGCCATATTTAAAGACATTGTTATCTACTCGTTTACACATGCCACAACCACCGAAGGAAGTGGCAATAAATCCTAAACAAGACAACAACGAAGAGAAAGACGAACTTACACAACAGCAGCAAATCAAAGAGGAACTAAGCAAATTATTTGTTTGCAAAGAATTGGGCAATCTTAAACCGTCTTATTTAAAGTTGCTATCAATTCGAATACCACACCAACCACAACAATATGCTGGAGTAGAGGAAGCAGGCGATAATGGCAAAAAAGCACAAGAACATCAAAAAGAAAAAGACGTAACACTAAGAGAAGAAAAGGCAGAGACGAAGGCTGGAGACGCAGAAGGAGAAGGAGAAGAGAATCAGGCAGGGCAAAGTGTTCGAAACACGCACCGTGATTTAAAGGAATTGGCAAGTCTTAAAGCAACGTGTTTAAAGTTGTTGTTATCAATTCACCGGCAACAAAATCCCCAAGAACCCAAAAGCCAAAAGGAAGTCACTACGCAGGCTAAAGCGGCGGCAAGACACAAGGCAGCTGCAGACGACGGAGTACACAAAGTGACAGAAGAAGTCATTCAGCTTCCAACAACGCATTATCGTAATAATAAACATTATCTTGTTTATGGGCAACCGCAAAATGAACAACATCTAGTGGAACAGCGCCACCACCACCACCATCAGCCACAGCCACAGCAACAGCAGGAACACAAGTGCCAAGGCATCCTGTTTTCTAGATGTTCTTGGCAGATATGCGGATTTCCGCTAGTGTCAAAAGCAAAAATTCTCAAATATCTTCCAGACCTAAGCGAGCGTACGTTCAGTGTTGACGACGACGACGTTGTTACAGACAATTCCGCAACACTTCCACGAACAGATGATAATGGGCCAGATAATGGCGGTGATGTTCTTGCTACCACTACCGCTGCCACTGCCAGTTCTAGTCTCCATAACGGTGATGCATTACACGCACGAATTTCTTCTTCTTCTTCTTCGGGAGTTCCTAGAAATGCCAAACCGTGTGCCAACAAATATCTCACCGTATATCCAAAGACGTCATCACACCCATCCTCTTGCTCGACAATAACAGCGCCTGCTTCACACACAACTGTTGAGACCTGCACAACATTTCCATCAAGCCATCAAGTGGAGTCGTCAACGAGGACAGCGACGAAGCCAGCATCTTCATATTGTCATCATTTTCATCATTCAAATTTCCACATAAAATTGCCCTCATTGTTGTTGTTGGGACTGCCAACGTTGTCATCATCAACATCATCATCATCGTGTTTGCCATCGCTGCCGTTGCTGCCACCACGCACCACATTATTATTGGTGCTGCTGTTGCTATTGTCATCCATGTGGCATACATCCGAGGCATTTCATGGCAGCGTCAAATTGAGCACGAACACTATAAAAACGAAATACGGTCTGGTGCGTGGCATTGTTGTGCGTTCATCGCCATTAGTTGAAGCTTATCTGGGCATACCGTATGCATCGCCACCTGTCGGAAGTTTAAGGTAATTATTTTTAGATTTTTATTTCCCTTCCCAAAACTCCCCTCACACACACACCGGCATTGTTGCCTCTGCCCCCACTAGCCAGCAGGCCAGTCAGTATCCTTAAGACTTCGACGTCTTCATACACAGTCTTTTGTTGAATACTTGAATCGGTCTCTTAGTGGCTGTCACCAGCGTCCATCTGACAGTGGGCGAAAATCGACATTTTCTTTGTAGCCATGTTTAAAATTTGGGTGTGGAACTTCAAAGTTGCTGTTTCCACATAGAAACCATGGATTCTGATGTACTGTAATGAAATAATTTGTAGAAAAATTTCATGAAAACTTCATCTCAATCTTCGGACTCCGTCCACTCTTCTAAGAGTACATTCGTAAAACCATGTGAGATGGAATTGCCTACAATGCCAATATAAGACTCGCTCCTCCAAAATGTATTGCAGAGTTGGTTCCGGTGTCTTATCAGAAAAGCCTGTCTTACCACATTCCTTCGGATATCCTGACAGCTGCAGCGAAAGTTTTGGCAGTTAAGTCTTTACCAAAGCTAACCTATTGGCTGAAATGTTTGCAAGGAATTCATCCTTGTCGGAAAGCAATCCCCACTCCCCGTGATTGAAACTGTATCTAGTTTCATGCCTCAGATATTTTCGAACACGTGGAGTTAAAAAGGTTCTTGCATCTTTATGGCATTTCAGCACTCATCCTATGTAAGTGCTCTTCGACGCTTGCCCGTCTACTTCGCAACCGTTTTCAACCTTGCATACCATGCAGGAGTCTTCCCAGCACGTTGGAAGATTGCGAATATACAGCTTATACTCAAAAAAATGAGACTAATAACCCTGCTAACTACAACCCGATTACGATTTGCTCGGCGCTCTCAAAGGTTATGGAGAGTATGGTTAACCACCATCTTGTGAGGTATTTAGAGACCAATGACTTACCTAATGATCAACAATATGGCTTACGTAGGAATCGATCTACGGGGGACCTGATGTCGCCGCTGTCCGAAAATTGGAATCGATCCATCCACCAGTTTGGTGAGAGTAAGGTCATTCCTCTAGATATCTTCAAGGCTTTTGACTCATATCAAAGCTCATCGCTTTCTCTCGGTTCATATCGAACTTCCTTAGAGATCGCACTATACGTGTTGTTGTAGATGAGTTCTCATCCGCCGAGCATAGGTTAACCACAGGAGTACCACAGGACTCTGTCCTTTCCCCTCCTTTCTTTTTATCGATGACCTCTTGACTTCGGATCCAATCTACTCATTCGCAGATGACAGCAACCTCTGTCATTCATACTCGTAATGTGGGTTGTGTGTCCTAGTTCTATCGATACTTTCATGGTGTTTGTTCTTCGGATATTCGTGATCTTATAACGCCCGTGAGAACGTTCGGTATAGATACGCGACTTTCCAGAAACTCTCATCCTTTTGTTTTAGATTGGACATCCTTCTTCGCCCGTACAATCCTTATGTGGAATCTACTTCCGACAAATATCTTTCCCGCCAATTACGATATTTAGAAATTCAAAAAAGATGTCAACAGACACTACTCCCTCTTTCCTCCTTATCTTCCATCCGCCAACGCAATGCAATGCATTTATAGATGACATCCCCAGAGTTTTGGTTCAGTAAAAAAATCATGTAGTAAACTTTCCTCTATAGGAATAACGCGCCGCATATCAATCTTAATTGACAGCCAAGCTATCCTTTAGTCTTTAAGTTCTAAACTCAAATCTGGTTCGAGAGTCAAACAGTGCCTTAAAGCACCGTTCTGGACTGTCGCATCACTCTTGGTACGTTTTTTTTGCTCTGGCTTAGAAGATCTCTGATACCTTTTTTTGTTATATTGTGGCAAGGATTGTCTCGATATTTGACTTGACCTTTTTCACACAGACCGCTTTTAACAGACCCTATCGGTGTTGCGACCAACTCCGTAGCAAAGCTACTCAAAGTAGATCCCATCTTCGCCAACTCGTCTGCTCGCTCGTTCCCATAAAAGTTCCCATCTCCAGGGATCCATATAAGAGTAAATTCAGATAGACAACTCAGGCTGGGCAGATCATCAATTCGCTGACCTACTGACGTAGATGTTATGCGGTTCGATCTTAGAGACAAAAGGGCAGCTTGACTCTCTACAAATATTCCTATGCGTCCCGTTGTGCCTAAAGAGGAGAGGAGAAGCATGCAGTATGCTTCCTTAATTGCGAAAACTGCCGCCTGAAGTAGGGTATGAACACGCTACGCCAGCTTTTTCTATGAGGATAACGGAACAAACTCCACAATCCATCATGGAACCGTCTGTGTATACCTCAGCATCATATAATTGGATATCTCCTTTCCCTCCCCATTCTTGAAAGGAATTTGACGTCTACTGTGGTAAGTCAGGCCAAACTGAGTTGTCTGCCGAAGTCTCTCTTAGGGTCTAACCTACCGACAAACATGGCATGGATATAATAAAAACGTGCCAGAGTTATTCTTAATCTAAATAGAAGGAACCCATCAAGAGTGCTGACGGTCCATTGACCAAAATAATATAATATAATCCCGTTTAGGTTTTAAAATGTATCGGCAGGGTGGATATTTCTTTGTTCTGTTGGTTTCAAGTAGACAATTTGAGCGCCCCGGTAGTCGAGCTGGGTTCGATTCCCACCAGAGGCTCTGGTCTGTCGCTGCAATAACTAGCTGCAATGATCGTAGTCACCCCGGGCCAATCCCTAGACCCAAAATTAGAATATAAATTTACTTTGTATTGTAATTCATAATAAATAAAT
Source organism: Polietes domitor (assembly GCA_947397865.1). Taxonomy (NCBI): domain Eukaryota; kingdom Metazoa; phylum Arthropoda; class Insecta; order Diptera; family Muscidae; genus Polietes; species Polietes domitor. Next base: position 139,922,172 of record OX377619.1, read on the forward strand.
CATGTAAACAAGTGGTTACGCGATTGAGAGGTCCCGCGATGTAGAATTGATGGTCTACATATTCAACGGTTTACTAAGAGTTCAAGATAATTTATGTCTCTAGGGCGTATTCCAGCCTCGTTGGATTCAAGTAAACAAGTGGTCACGCAACTGAGAGGTCCCATTGAGACACCTCGATGTAGAATTGATGGTCTACATATTCAACGATTTACCAAGAGTTCAAGATAATTTATTTCGCGAGGGCGTATTCCAGCCTCATGGACTAGAGCGTAACTACAATAACCAATTCTTTTCATCATGAGTTATATCTGATTTCGCAGAGTTCAAGACGATTATTTGTCGCGAAAGCGTATTTCAGTCTCGTGAAATAGAGTGTTAACTATAGTAATCAAGTTCCTCTCGGGTTTTCCAGTTTTCGCGGTATTAGAAGAGTTAAAGAACGTCGCGGGGGAGTATTTTAGACTCGCAAAATAACTCTATTAATCAATTCTTTTCCTCTCGAGGGCAGTTTCTGGGACCTCTAATCAAATATCTCATTCTTCCATGCTGGATACAACAGACGATTCCGAGCGGTTCAGCGGTTTACTAAGAGTTCAAGATCATTTATGTCGCAGGGGAATATTCCAAACTCGTGGACTAGAGTCATGACGAATTTCGCAGAGTTCAAGACGATTATTTGTCGCGAAGGCGTATTTCAGCCTCGTGAAGTAGAGTGTTAACTATGGTAATCAATTATTATCCTCTAGGATTTCCCTGTTTTCGCGGCATTAGAAGAGTTCAAGATGATTATTGGTCGCGGGGGATTATTTCTGTAGTAATAAATTCTTTACCTCTGCAGTTTCCGAAAGGGATGCCGGTTTCTGGGACCTCTAATGAAATATCCCAATCTTTCATGCGAATATAAAATACCATTCCGAGCGTGTCGATATTGCAAGGTGTTACAGAAGGAGCAAACTCACTCAATTGAATTCATTGAAATCCAACTAGTCAACAGCTATCTGCTCTTTGGCCCACTGTTTATCCGTCTGTCCGTCCTTCCGCCCAACTTGCCTTTCTCCAGCTAAACAACATTCAACGTTTTCATTTTCCATTTTATTATTATTATATTTCATTTTTGTGCAAAAAAATCGAGTCTTTTGTTGTCATCATTTTTGTTGCTGCTGCTGCCGCTGTCTTCTTGCTGTCATTTTTGGCGTTTTATTACAACAATTGTTGTTATTAAATATCACTGAATGCCATTTCTACGAGGAGCGAACTCGGGCAGCAGCTAAGCAGCACTATGGCTAATGTGGCCGCCATTGGTGTTGTTGTTGTTGTTGGCAGTGCCACTGATGTTTGGAATTGTATCTTTTTAGTTGGATCCTTGTGACTTGTCCCTATCTGAATATTTAAAATCTTAATGCATTTTATATTATTGTTATTTTCCCAATGGATGGATGGATGGATGTGGATGAATGGAGGATACTCTTTCGTTGCCCCTCTCCCTCTCGTACCCTCTGTAACTCTGCTTCATATTTTGCAACATTTTATTTGGTTTTCGTTTTTTTTTTGCTTCGTCGCCTTCTCTCCAATGATGCTGCCGTTGCCATTGCCTTGGCTGTTGGCTGTTCTTGATGGTGATGTTTTGCGATAAGAAAATCGATTTGATATCTTAACGACTTTATGTTCCTTTTGTAGCAAGTTAGCAAGTAAAAACGAGAGAAAAAAGGTAAAATTGTATTAAACCTTAAGAAAATTTTATAATCTTCATGGGAAATGTGCACAAACGAGCGCAATGAAAGGATTTCCATACAATATATGCACATACATATGTGTGTATGTATGTATGTATATGTGATGGCATATCGGCCATCGAAACCGAATTTTAATGATGCGACCTCTTGAACGTAGACGGTCAAAAAAAAAAACATAAAATATCGGTCAAGACTGGCACATATCATGACATTTGAAATATATGGCCCTGTGAATAACTCCACATTGGCAACTCAACGCAAGTCCTGAAAAAGTATATAAATTTTACTGTTTTTTCGATAATTCTTAGAAATTCTAACATACATTGCGGGGAACAAAATTGAATGGAACAGAACACTCACTTATAATTATCCAGGGGAGACCAAATATAGGGTGGACCATTTAAAATTATAAAATAAGAATCGGCTATAAAATAGTACTGATTATTTTTTCAAATTTCTGTTTTTATTGGAAAGGTTGAATTTTATCATTTAATATTGGAACACAATATCATTCATATACTACCACGACTGTCTTGGCAGTACCTCATCCGATCAAACCATTGTTCAGTACAACCCAAAATCCACACCAAACAGTGACTCGTTGTGAATGCATTGACTTCTCAATAGTCACGTGTGGGTTCTCTAAACCTCACATGAGCAACTCCCAAAAAAGGTCTACCAAAAAATGAAATCAGACACACTAATAGCTTTTAACTTTATTTTTTCCTTATTTCGACAACTTTTTTATAATGAAACTTGAAATTAACTTGTTCTCTTTTATTTTTATTAAAAGTTATTACTACGAGTGGAAGTATTTGTTGCGTCCGTATTTCTGCTGCACCTAATTAAAAAAATTTAAGAGATAATCCTCTGACCTTCATTTACATGTATATATGGAAAAACAAAGTTCTCAAAAATCGCTGAACTTTGTATATTTTTATAAGACCTTCAAAAGTATTTCTGTTTTTTGTCGCGTCCGTTTCCGTGTAAAATTGTTTATAATTTTGTACTAATTTGTACTAAATCCTGACGATATATTTTTAAAATGTAGTACTCTTTAAGCGCTTTAGAACACTAAAAAGGCTGATCGACTTTTTCAGATTATTTATTGTTTTTGGAGTAGTTTAAGGCGTGCGAATGTCGCGTCCGGGTCACTGAGAGATGCCCATATGCGGCTTATTGACATAGCCACCAAGATGAAAATGAGCTTCTCGAAAATTTTCCAAGTAAATTTCTTACAGTTTGCGTTAAAAACTCACTACCCTATATTTTTCGGTTATGTATTTTTTTTAATTATTTCATTCTATGGATTTACAATAACCCTTAGAATATAACTAAGAATTAATTTGCTAAAAATAAATTAAATCTAATAATTAAAAAATATAAAGTTGATGAAAAGTCTAAGTCTAAAAACTATATAAATTTTTTTTTAAAGTACGAGAAATAAGTTCATTAGCGGCATAGTTGGTTCAATATATACCAAGTATACTATGCAAAACCTTATCAAAAGTAAAATTAGTAAAATGTGTGTAAACTGCATCAACAGTACAATAAACCTAAGTTCGAAATTTGAAAGACAATATTGCGAAAAATTTGTTACAGTAGGGTGCCCTCTCACAAAACCATGCTGATAAGGTGATATTATATTTTTAACTAAACAATACACTTTAGAAATAGTGCTCATTTTAGAAATAGTTCTATAATTAGAAATTTTGTCATTTCGACCAGATTTCTATACAGGAGTTACAGACATTACCTGCCATTTATCAAACCAAAATATCTTCGGCCTAAACTATATGGTCCTCAATGGCTATGGCCAAACGAACCGATAATGCGCTTTATTTCTAAAAAGGCCAAGTTTATAATGAACAAGTAAAAACGGCGTTAAGTTCGGCAGGGCCGAACTTTATATACCCTTCACCATGGATTGCATTCCACAGAGGTTGTCGGTTTTCGTAAAAGTGCAGTAATATTACAGGAAAATATAATTTTTTTAATATAGCCAAACCAAAACAAATATTGAAAAATTAATTTTATAAATAAATATAATATTTTAATTATTTCAAACCACGCTTATAAGGTAATGCCACCAATACGTCAATTCAAAAAATAATTATTCTTATATTTATATTTTCAAAAATATTTTTAAAGCCATAAATATTGGTAGATATTGTATTTCCATTCTATTTGAATTCCAAAAGTACAAATTTTGAAAATCCATTATCAGACGTACATAGTGCAAAATAACCTAACTTCATGATTCAACCAATTTTTGCCGTAAAAGAAAAAGTACGAATTTGGAAAAAACTTTTTATTTTGCGTGATTCCAGCTGCGCCCATTTGGTTGGTACCATTTGTACCTCCTTGGCGTTTCTACGCAATTAGAATTTTATCATTCTAGCTGTAGTCGTTTAGTTGGTACTATTTCTATCCCTCTATACCATTGTGTCCCTTGAAAGTACTAATTTCGAAAAATTCGTCTATTTTCCGTGTCTACGCAGTCAGAGGAATGTATACTCCGAATTTCATGACTCTAGCTGTGGTCATTTGATTGGTACTATTTTTATCCCTTTTTTCATTTTAACCCCAAAAAGTACGAATTTCGAAAAATCAGTTTATTTTCCGTGCCTACACACTCAGAGGAATGTATACTCAGAATTTCATGACTCTAACTGCGGTCATTAGATTGGTACTATTTTATCCCCTTATTTCATTTTAACCCAAAAAGTACGAATTTTGAAAAATCCGTGTATTTTACTTATCTATGCAATCAGAGGAATGTATACACCGAATTTCATTATTCTAGGTACAGCCGTTTGGTTGGTACCATTTTTATCCCTCTATTCCTATTTTACCCCTTAAAAGTACGAATTTGGAAAAAATACTTTTATATTATGTATCTACTCAATTAGAGGAATGTACACACCGAATTTCCTGTTTCTAGCTGTTGTCGTTTAATATGTACAATTTTTATCCCTTTTTTGTCCCACTTAACCCCCTACAAATAAGAATCACTTTATGGTGCACGTATTTGCTATAAGGGGAATGCGCATACCAAATATCAGGCAAATATAAACAGACATATTCAAAAAACATGCTTATTTAGTCCTTGTGAAGGAAAAAATTTTCCCTTTGGGCCGATTTCGCCCCATTTCAATCCCAACCGATCTACGACTATAAGACGCATTTATTGAAAATTTTGAACGTTCTAGCTCCTTTCGTTTAGCTGCTAGCGTGCTTTCAACAGACGGACGGACATGGCTAGATCGTCTTAGAATTTTATGACGATCAAGAATATATATACTTTATAGGGTCTCAGGTCGATATTTCAAGGTGTTACAAACGGAATGACAAAGTTAGTATACCCCCATCCTGGAGGTGGAGGGTATAAAAATACCAAGTTTATGTTTAAATACCAATAATGAAAAATTAATGGATCGCGCAAACCTAAACTTTTTACTTTCTTTAATTTTCGGTTTGTCGTGACAGCGTCGACAATGTTTAACATAAACATGTGCTACATTATTCCCACCAGTCTACATCATACGATTTGTTATACGACGCCGTGTAATATGAATACCATTGCGACTGCTATGTAATGTTCATTATGATTAATATGATCTTAGCTAATAAGTTATTTTGTAGGTATAAACTATTTGGTATCATTTGATTTAGTTCAGTTTAAGTTTGCACTCCGATTAATAAAGTCTTTTTTAAAAAGAACTTTATGCGTTAAATTATTTAACTGGCGCCCAACTAAAAGGAAGTCACTATAAGTACCCCACAGGCTACCGAGGACTTTCCACCTAACCAACAGGTTAATAAAAACCACAGTATCCCACAGGTTACAAATAACCGCATCCCATAGGCTGCTGGCGTAGAGGATCAGTGAAGACGTCGTTGACGAAACCCGCAAATTGATTCCGTTTGCTTGGCTCCCCAGTACTAGTAGAAAAGGATAACGCCGACAACCGAAATTTGCGATGATCATCTATACCTTCTTGTAAGCATTAAAAGTTACATTAAAAGTGAGAAATAAAATTATTTAAGTAAAATTACATTAAGAGAAACTGATTGGAAAACCACTGCGAATCCTACGGGACCCTCCAGTGATAATAAGTGTATTAAAAATTGTTAAATTTTAAAGAAAATATTTTTGTGAAATTCAAAGAGATGAATAACTTAATCAGACCACCGGTTCTTAACGTTGCCAATCCAATTCCTAATCCCGTTCCTAATCCCGATCCAAATCCTAATGTAGGAAGTGTTGAAATTGAAGCATTGGTGTCTAGATATTGCGCACAACAGTGCAGACAAATAGTGAGCCAAATTCTTAACCCAGGCTCGGGTATTAATGGCGCAGATCAGGAGATAGCTGATCGATTTAGGAATGATTTATCAGATCTGGACAAAGTTCCCGATATAGTGAAATGTTTGAGAGACTTTTCGGGTGATCCTTCAGAATTCGGCGCATGGAAAAAAAGTGTTGACCGAGTGCTGAATTTATACGCGTTGTCTCAGGGTACTCCCAAGTATTATGCTATTATAAATGCCATCAAGAACAAAATTATTGGACCTGCTTCTGCGGCATTAGAATCTCACAATGCCCCTTTAAATTGGCAATGCATTTCTAAATGTTTGACCTTACATTACGCGGATAAACGTGACTTGACGACACTCGAATGTCAAATGTCGATATTGTCACAGGGAAATAAATCTATTGAGGAGTATTATCAAACCGTTTGCTCAAATCTGTCTCTTATTACGAACAAACTTTCCTGTTTAGATATTGGTCAAGAGGCCAAAGACGTTCTTACCCAAACGTATAGGGACAAAGCATTAGATGCTTTTGTTCGAGGGCTGGGTGGAGGATTCTCGGAACTTCTTGGTGCAAGAGAACCAACTGATCTTCCACAGGCGTTACATTTATGTTTAAAGTTGGAAAACCAACGTTTCAGAGCGGATTATGCTCGCTCTTTCAACAATCCAGGCAGGACTGTTAAACCAAATTCGAGACTGCCACCTCCAGTTCCACAGAGAAAATCTTTCCAACAACCGAATTATCTGCCACAAAATTCGCATACTGCTTCGGCACCTCAATACTTTTATGATTCCATCCCTAGATGGCAACCTCAACATATTCCACAAGTGCAATTGGCTATGAGGAATCAACCGGTTTCTCACTTCCAACCCCAGAGACCACTTGCGCCTAAACCGCAACCACGCCCGGAACCCATGGAGGTAGATCAATCCATGAAATCTAAAATGGTGAACTATATGAATAGACCGCCTCAGGATAGTAAATTTGTAGGGAAAAGACCTCAGGGACAATCCGAAAGACAGACTCACCCAAGTAAATTTCAGAAAAACTTCCATTTAGATGTCGATTCGGAAGAGGGAGGATGTGTCGAATCCGATTATGAACTTCAAATGAACAATTATGAGGATGAAGGAAAGTTACCACCCTTGGATGAATATGTTCAGAATTACGACCAAAATCAGGACGATTCTCAGTTCATTACTCAAGACTTTGTTGACCTTAATTTTTTAGATTAACGGACTCGTCTCTGCCGTATTTTGAGTGCAGGACGAGTTCTGGCCGAATAATAAGAATTCTCATTGATACAGGATCTAACAAAAATTATGTCCAACCTAGTTTGATTAAAACGGCTATACCCAATGAAAATGATTTTTTCGCAAATTCTGTTGCTGGAAGGACTAAGATAACTCACCATACATATATGAGCTTATTTGATAAGAACATGAAGGGGATTAAATTTTTTTTAATGCCAGCATTAAGATCATTTCACGCAATTTTGGGTAACGATAGCTTGAAAGAGTTATCAGCTGTCATATATACGGCAAAGGGGCATATGATAATTGACGGTAGGATAAAAGTGAAGATCAAACAACAAACTTCGCAATCCGTTAATTCGATTGATATAAAAACTAACCACATGTCAGAACAGCAGCAGGATAAGATAAGGAACATTATTTTGCAATATAGGAATTTGTTTAGTGATCCAAATGAGAAATTGACGTACACTTCCTCTGTAATAGCAGAGATACGAACGGAGAATGAAACACCAGTGTATTCTCGTTATTACCCTTATCCAGCTCATTTGAAAGATGAAGTTGAAAAGCAGGTGCGTGAGCTGCTTGAGAATGACATCATCAGACCATCTCGTTCACCATATAATTCGCCAATTTGGATAGTGCCCAAGAAATCTGATTCAGGAGAAAAGAAATATAGAATGGTAATTGATTATAGGAAAATCAATGAAATAACTATTGCTGACAGATATCCGATCCCTGAAATAAATGATGTTTTACCCCAATTAGGGAATAATAAATGGTTTTCGGTGATCGATTTGAAGAGTGGCTTTCACCAGATTCCACTTAAGGAAAGCGATCGGCAGAAAACAGCTTTTTCGGTAAATAATGGGAAGTATGAATTCACAAGACTTCCCTTCGGCCTTAAGAACGCGCCTTCTATTTTTCAGAGAACATTAGATGATATTTTGCGCGAACATATAGGAAAGATTTGTTTTGTGTATATTGACGATATTATAATATTCGCTAAAGATGAGGAAACCCATCTGAACAATATAGAGACAATTTTTCGAACGTTGGAAATGGCGAACATGAAGGTCCAGTTGCGAAAGTGTGAATTCTTGAAAAAGGAGGTTGAGTTTTTGGGTTTCATTATTTCGGAGGCTGGAATAAAGACCAACCCCAGCAGAGTAGAGGTGATAAAGAACTTTTCGATCCCAAGGACGTTAAAGGAATTGAGATCTTTCCTTGGCGTTTCCAATTTTTATAGACGATTTATCAGGGATTACGCTAAGATTGCTAAACCCCTGACATTGCTTTTAAGAGGGGAGGCAGGTCGAGCTTCGAAGCACGTTTCAGCTAAAATAAAGATAACACTCGATGAGGAAGCTATTAGTGCATTCAACAAACTGAAAACATCACTTATATCAGAGGATGTTGTTCTTGCATACCCTGATTTTAATAGGGAATTTCATCTGACTACAGATGCCTCTAATTATGCACTTGGTGCAATTCTGTCCCAAGGTGATAGACCCATAGTGTTTTTGTCTCGAGTTCTTACTAGAGCAGAGGAGCACTATGCCACTAACGAGAAGGAAATGCTTGCTATAGTATGGGCATTGCAATCGTTAAGGAATTATCTTTATGGTCCGTCCAAGCTTAAGATTTTTACGGATCATCTTCCCTTGACTTATGCTTTGAGGAATAAAAACACTAATTATAAATTGAAACGATGGAAAGCATTCCTGGAGGATTATAACTATGAATTATGTTACAAACCGGGAAGTTCTAATGTGGTTGCCGATGCATTATCTAGACCTTCGCAAGAAATCTTGCATACCGAGTCAATGGCAACTACGTAGCATAGCGACGAGAGTTCTATGCATAATTTGATTCAGTTCACCGAAACACCGGTAAATGTTTTTAAAAATCAACTGATTATTTCGTCCGATGGAGATTCTCCCTCGTATAAATTCGAGATTATATTTCCGACGTATCACAGACACTCAGTGGTAATACCATCTCCAAATGTGGAAAATCTGATCGATATTCTTAAGAGATATTTGAATCCGTCTGTGACAAATTGTATTATGACTTCGGATGAAGTTTTGGGTAGACTTCAGGAAGTATTTCAGACCCACTTTAATAAATATAGGGTTAAGTATTCAAGGCTCATTGTCACAGATCTTGTGAATGAGGAGGAGCAGGAGACTGTAATAATAGCGGAACATAATAGAGCGCACCGGAACAGTACTGAGAATAGGATTCAATTATTGTCGAAATACTTCTTTCCAAAGATGCACGCGAAGATAAAGAAGATAACTAATGCATGTAAGATCTGTAAGGAGAACAAATATGAACGACATCCGAACAACACAATTCTTTTTGAGACTCCGATTCCTCAATTTCCGGGACAAATTGTGCATGTCGATATATACATCACTGGGAAGACACCTGTTTTAACTGCTATAGATAAGTTCTCAAAGTACGCGCAGGCGAGGATTCTAAGATCAAGAGGTACTGAAGATGTAAAACAACCATTGAGAGAGATGCTCTTATCATTTGGTATGCCGGAAATAGTTGTTATAGACAACGAAAAATCTCTTAATTCCAACACGATTATCTTTATGCTGGAGAATCAGTATAAAGTTAAGGTTTTTAAAATTCCGCCTTATTCGAGCTCAGTGAATGGACAGGTGGAACGGTTCCACTCAACCCTAACTGAATTAATGCGATGCTTGAAGGTTGAAAATGTCCATAACTCATATTCAGAACTGTTAGATAGAGCCCTCTATGAATATAATAATTCAGTTCACTCCACCATACTGAGGAAGCCAGTAGAGGCATTTTTTGGTAGGAGGATTACGACAAATCCCGATGAATTGCAAAAAGAGAGACAGGAAATAATTTCCAGAATTAAGGGTAAACAATCCAAGGATTTAACTTACCATAATAAGAAGAAAATACCTCCAAAAATATTTGAAGTAGGCCAGGAAGTTTATGTAAAGCAAAATAAGCGTCTGGGGACAAAGCTGAGTAAAAATTATAGACAAGAAATAGTGAAGGAGGATAGAAACACGACCATAATGACTGAATCAGGGAAAATAATTCACAAGAATAATATTAGGAATTAAAATTGTGTCTTTATTTTCAGATTATCTGTAACACTTGTTGGTGCAGATGTCAAGATATTTGATTACTCTAACTCCCAGGTTGTTACCATCGATATGGGATACGCAAAATTGCAGAGGGGCACATTCGATCTGGTCCATGTTGTAGAACCAGAAAATTATCAGAATTTGATTGATGACATACGAAACACCTTACATTCCAATATAAACCAATCCCATCCCATTTTCCCTTTCCTGAACCATGAATTAACTCAACTCCAAATTATTTTAGATAAGTTAAAATTTAGAGTTAAACGGTCTCTGAATTTCATTGGGTCAGCATGGAAATGGATTGCTGGAAATCCTGACCATGATGACTTTGAATTAATAATGGGAAAAACTGATAATATTGTAAAAAATAATAATAAACAGATAATATTGAATGAACTTACTATTGAGAAAATAAATGAATTAACCAAAACCACCGATCAAATAATAAAGGTGTTGAAATCCGATCAGTTTGTTAAAGAAAGTTTAATAACTAATCTTAAATATCAAATTCATATATTAAAAGAAGAAATTCTGAATATAGAATATGCCATACATTGGGCAAAAGTTGGAATAGTAAATTCGTTTATTCTCTCAAAGGATGAGATAAATATTATTAAAAAGGCTTATGATAATGAATCCATACCGTTTGTAAATTTTGATGAAGCTTTAGAATTTGCTAATGTTGGAATATCATCTATTAAGAACACATTGTATTATGTCATTAGTATACCCACAGTGGACACAAAATTATGTAGCAAAATATTAGTGAAACCTATTAAATATGGAAAATTTGTGAATAAATTGCAATATCAAGATATATTAAAATGCAATGAAACAATATATGGTATGGAGAAGCCTTGCAAATATCATAATAATGTAACTATTTGTAATGAAAACAATTTGCGAAATGTAAATAATGATACATGCATAGCTAGTCTTTTGAGAGGTCATATGTCGAATTGTACACTGAGAGATAACAGCAATGTGTCTAACGTAGAAGAAATAACACCTGGAATGTTGTTACTAAATCAGTTCAATGGGACCATATACATTAATAATGAACCCCAGACATTAAGCGGTACATACATCGTGCAGTACCACAATGCATCAATACGGGTAAACGGAATGATCTACACTTTTTTTGACGTAACTTTTCTACAACCTCTGCCGCCATTACTTCAACCAAGACATCCGAATACGGAAATTGAAGAAATTTTAACATTGGAAACTGTTAAAGAACTACACATCAACAACACCGATTCTATTGATCTGCTGGGAAGGAAACATGAATTGATCCTGTCAGTAAATTTTGGATTTATGTCTATACTGATGATATTGATCATTCTTGTGCTCATAAAAACTAATTGGAATACAAATAAGAAGAATACGGTGACAACAATTTCACCATCAGTGCATTTGTCAGTCCCCGAAGTACCCGCAACAGTCAAGCCAGAAACCAAAGATTTTCTCCGAATTTCACAAATTCCATACTTTTGATGTAAACATGCAAACAGAGACGTTCGCATTTGAGAAGGGAGGTGTTATCGTATGCAATGTTTAACATAAACATGTGCTACATTATTCCCACCAGTCTACATCATACGATTTGTTATACGACGCCGTGTAATATGAATACCATTGCGACTGCTATGTAATGTTCATTATGATTAATATGATCTTAGCTAATAAGTTATTTTGTAGGTATAAACTATTTGGTATCATTTGATTTAGTTCAGTTTAAGTTTGCACTCCGATTAATAAAGTCTTTTTTAAAAAGAACTTTATGCGTTAAATTATTTAACTTGTACACTAGGATGGGTCACGAAAATAATTTTCAGTGGCCACCTTTAATTGGATTCTTTAATGATGTTCTGCAAAATATTTCGTCGCTGGATCTAGCCGTCTGTGAGCTAAACACTCTTGAAAACACCTCTAAAAATTATGTTTTCCGTGTAATTTTTTTAATGTTATATTTCTGCATTTTTTCTGAACCTATAGACCCTTTAAATATACATTTTTATTCTTGTCATAGAATAATTTATTGGTCGTATTATTGGACGTTTGATTTTGTTGTGGTTTTTCAAAATGACAGCTAGAAACTAATATTTCTTGAAAATATTTTATGAAAGAAGTTCTGAAAAATAAATAGAAGGAATCGATACCTTTCGAATAATGCCTAAGTGATGATTATCGGACGAAAAATGACGTCACTGACTGCGTTTTCGTGAAATAATTTAATACAGCAGATGGATTTTTGGAGCCAACATTTTCAAACTCTTTTTACAAAAATTAGCGCTGCGACGTCAATTTCCTTCCGATTTTCATAATTTAGACATCATTCAAATATTATAAAATACAACCATCGAATACGAAAAAGTTTTCAGTTGTCACTATGAAAAAAAATACAAACAAATTACTATAAACCTCCAATAAGTTACTTTTAGGCAAGAATCAAAATGTATATATAAAGTGCTTCCAAAGGTCTATTAACTTAACTTAAAAATTGGACAATAATGCAACGTAAAAAGTTTTAGGGGTGTTTTCAGGAGTGTTTAGCTCACAAACGGCTTGAAGTAGGAACGAAATATTTTGCAAATCATTTTTAAACAATCGTGGGGTGACTGGTAATTGTTTTTCCATTTGTATGGACCGCGACCCAGCCTAATGTACACATGGTTGCCAATACTTACACAAGTAGTCATAACCAGATACGGATACCCACCACTAGGGGATAAAAGGCCTGTTCGATTAGACTTATTAGCTTAATTTTTGTATGGAATTTACTCGCCTCACAAGAAACTAGACTCATGATACTATAAAGAGTTAGTTGCTGCGAAGGCTAGATAGTAATTCTTTAGAATAATATTAGAAGTATTTAAGAAGAACGTATCGGCAAATAGATAAGAAATGTTTCTTCGACTACTAATCAAGTATTACTTTCTATAACATCAATAACTTCACCTAAATTTTAGTACACACATTAACTGAATTTGAAGGAATAATTATATTTTTAAATTAAAATTTCCTTAATGATTTTTTTTTTTTCATTTTTATACTCTCCACCTATGAATGGGGGTATATTCACTTTGTCATTCCGTTTGTAACACCTTGAAATATTCATCGAAGACTCCATAAAGTATACATATTTTGGGGCGTGTTGAAATTCTAAGACGATCTAGCCATGTCCGTGTGTCTGTTGAAAGCACGCTAGTCGTCGAACGTGCTAGGAGGTTCAAATTTTCTCTAAATGTGTCTTATTTAATCAATTATTTTAAAATTTCTGCTTTATATGCATTAGAAATTTGTTGAGTACATTTCTCTTGAAGCGTAAAAGCTCCAAAAAGTAAATACAAATCATAGCGGGCGAAAGGGGAAAAAAGAGGGATTTTTCAAAATTCGTGCTTTTAAGGGATACAATTGGAAAAGAATGATTAAAATGGTACCACCCAAACCGTTGAAGTTGAAATTCGCTTTGTACATATACCTGACTGTGAAGATGCGAAACAAAAAGGATTTTTTCGAATTGGGGCGAATGGGGATAAAAACGGTGTACATTTCTTTGACTACATAATTTGAAATAGTAAACAAATATCGTATTGTGCATAAAAATATCACAATTTTTCAATTGTGGTACCGCACTTCTACGTGGAATGCACTCCATAGTGGAGGGTATATTAGCTTCGGCCCGACCGAACTTAACACCTTTATACTTGTTATACCCTACACCACTTCGTGGACTAGGGTATTATAAGTTAGTTTTCCGCCAAATGTTTGTAACACCAAGAAATAATGGAGCTAGACCCACCTTTAAGTATACGGATCGACGGATGGAATCACCAGCTGAATCGACCTGCTGAATCGTCCGTCTGCTGTCCATCTAAGCTTGTTCGCACTCTACAGGTCGCAATTGTTGTCCGCTTGTCATGAAATTAGAGAGAAGTTATTTTTTTGGGCCAAGGACCATCGGTATTGAATTTGGAGGAAATCGGTTCAGATTTAGATATAGCCTCCATACAAATATCCCTATAATTTACACTATTACTGCTGTAGAATACACATTTCGCATGGGATCATGTCAAAATGTTCAGAATCGTTTTGTATTTGAACTAGAAGCAGTTAACAAGAAAGTGGACCACATGAGTCCATGTTTTAATATAGCCCCCATACAAATGTGCCTCCGATTTACAATATTTCTGCTCTAAAATGCACAGTTTACATCGTATTTTGTTAAAATTTCCCACACAATGTTACATTTAGACTAGAAACACCTATTTTGAAAGCCAGCTATATAGGTCAATGTTTTGGTATAGCCCCCATACAAATGGGCCCCCAGTTTACACTATTATCGCCCTAGAACCCACATCTTACATTGGATCTTGATAAAATTTTGCAAATCATGTTATATATCAATTAAGAATACCTACTTTGAAAGTGATCTATATGGGCCCACCTTTTAAAGTAGCGCCCTTACAAATTGGCCCCCATTTTAATTATTACCTCTCTAGAACCCACATTTTACATCGGAAGTTTTTCAAATTTTGCAGATTATATTATATTTAAACTAAGAATACGTACTATGAAAGTGAAATATATGGGACCATATTTTGGTATAACCCCCATACAAATTGGGCCCCCATTCTACTCTATTACATCTCTAGAACCCACATCTAATTTTGCATATCATGTCATATTTCAACTAAGAATACCTGCTTTGAAAGTGATCTATATGGGCCCATTTTTTTAATGTAGCGCCCTTACAAATGGGCCTCATTTTTATTATTACCTCTCTAGGACCCCCAATTTACATCGGAAGTTTATCAAATTGTGCAGATTATATTATATTTCAACTAAGAATACAAGCTATGAAAGACAAATATATGGGTCCATATTTTGGTATAACCCCCATTCTACTATATTACAGCTTTAGAAACTACATCTTACATCGGATCTTGATCAAATTTTTCAGATCATGATATATTTCCACTAGGAATACCTACCATGAATAAGATCTGTATAAAGCCATGTTGTGGCACATTCCCCAAATGTTGTTATAGCCCCCCTCCCCTCAAATGACCGTCCGATTCATCCTATTACCGCTGTGTAGTCTTCATTTGTCATTTTCCAGATCATGTTATATTTTCGTTACTCTGAATATCTGCCGGAAAGTTGGATTAATTTTCATATTATTTACCATATTCGTTAAATTTAGTCAAATTGAATTGACGAATACTGTATAATTTATATGAACTACATAAAATTGCGCCCATGAAACACCAGGGAGTGGTGTAGGGTATTATAAAGTCGGCCCCGCCCGACTTTAGCCTTTCCTTACTTGTTTTTCGTTATTTTCTTTTTTATACACTCCATCTCCAGGATGGGGGTATACTAACTTTGTCATTCCGTTTGTAACACCTTGAAATATCGACCTGAGACCCTATAAAGTATATATATTCTTGATCGTCATAAAATTCTAAGACGATCTAGCCATGTCCGTCCGTCTGTTGAAAGCACGCTAGCATCTAAACGAAAGGAGCTAGAACGTTCAAATTTTCCATAAATGCGTCTTATAGTCGTAGATCGGTTGGGATTGAAATGGGGCGAAATCGGCCCAAAGGGAAACATTTTTCCCTCACAAGGACTAAAAATACCCATAATAATCCCTAATATTTAAGCGTATTTAAGCATGTTTTTTTAGATATAACTGTTCATATTTGCTTGATATTTGGTATGCGCATTCCCCTTATAGCTAAAACGTGCACCATAAAGTGATTCTTATTTGTAGGGGGTGAAATGGGGCAAAAAAGGGATAAAAATGGTACTCATTAAACGACAATAGCTAGAAACATGAAATTCGGTGTGTGCATTCCTCTAATTGAGTAGATAAATAATATAAAAGTATTTTTTTCCAAATTCGTACTTTTAAGGGGTAAAATGTGAATTGAGGGATAAAAATGGTACCAACCAAACGGCTGTACCTAGAACAATGAAATTCGGTATACGTTCCCCTGATTGCATAGATAAGTAAAATACACGGATTATTCAAAATTCGTACTTTTTGGGATTAAAATGAAAAAAGGGGATACAAATAGTACCAATCTAATGACCGCAGCTAGAGTCATGAAATTCGGAGTATACATTCCTCTGAGTGTGTAGACACGGAAAATAAACTGATTTTTCGAAATTCGTACTTTTTGGGGTTAAAATGAAAAAGGGGATAAAAATAGTACCAATCAAATGACCGCAGCTAGAGTCATGAAATTCGGAGTATACATTCCTCCGACTACGTAGACACGGAAAATAGACGAATTTTTCGAAATTAGTACATTCAAGGGATACAATGGTACAGAGGGATAAAAATAGTACCAACTAAACGACTACAGCTAGAATGATGCAATTCTAATTGCGTAGAAACGTCAAGGGGGTAAAAACGGTACCAACCAAATGGGCGCAGCTGGAATCATGGAATTCGGTGTATACATTCCTCTGACTGCATAGACACGCAAAATAAAAAGTTTTTTTTCCAAATTCGTACTTTTTCTTTTACGGAAAAAATTGGTTGAATCATGAAGTTAGGTTATTTTGCACTATGTACGTATGATAATGGATTTTTAAATTTTGTACTTTTGGAATTAAAATAGAATGGAAATACAAACAACTTGAGCACCCACTATCTACCAATATTTATGGCTTTGAAATAATTAAAATATTATATTTATTTATAAAATTAATTTTTCAATATTCGATTTACAAATGTCTGATCCCACACAAATTTGACATTTGAAAATCGACCATATGTCATTGCAGCTAGATTTCTCAGGCTGTCTGAAAGGGATATAAGTAAATTTACTACCCTTTAAATAAAGTAAATGAATTTTTTCTCTGAATTTGACATAAGTGTACAGTACTCACACTTACTTAATTTTCCTTCTACTAAGGAAATTTAAACTAAACTGGAGTATATTTTTCGATGTATAGCCTTGGTACACTGCATGCGAAATCTAGCTGAAATGACATAAGGTCGATTTCCAAATTTCAGGTACCATACAAATTTAACATTTGAAAATCGACCTTATGTCATATCAGCTAACTGGGCTATTAAATTCATTGAGTACATCCAATGATAATGGAAAACAGAGATGTTCGATACAGACTATTTACGATACTTGGAAATACGCAATATTAGTATTGCATTATACTGAAGATTTCTTTGATAATTCTACATAAAAGTTAAATATAATGATACTGAAATGCTGTTTTTTACGATATTGGTAAGAAAACACGTGTTGCGTATTTTCCTCTTTTACTGTCTTTGGTACTTCCCATTAATTTTCAAATTAGTTTAGCTCATTTTAATGGGATGGCCTATTCTTTGGGACCGCCCGATGAACTGCAATTATGCCCCATTTTCCACTTTTTTTACTGAAAACTATCACAACTAGTGTCCACATATTAGAAGCGATAAAACAATTCCCAATATTATTGAGAAACACATAAACATTCCAATATGTTTGTTTTTTTTTTGTTTGGCCTAAAGCATTTAACATTTAACTAAATCCGCCAAACTATAAAAATTGTCAATGTCCGTGTCCATGTCCATATCCGCACAAAGATTAGTTTATGACCCCATGCGACAATAACACTAGTGAGTGACTCGTATAAATCGAAATCCATAACATCAACCGGACGATAACAGCCTTCAACGAGCCAATGAACCAAATAAAATGCCATAAATTCCACTGCCACTAATTATGGATCATCATTGGCGATTAGAGTGAAATACATACATACATATGTATGTATGTTTGAACATGCTCCTCCTACATTCACATGAAATGGAAGTGACCAATTGACGAAATGGCATCGTAAACATACATGCCCATGATATGATGATTGAATACGGATTCCAATCATGATTCCGGCAACAACGGCGACAGCGACGGTGTCTAGCTCATAAAACTTGAAGCAAATCAATCAAAATTTCTGTTTAGTGGTAGTAAATTTCAAATTTTGATTGATTACTCTATTTTCACTCACGAACATTAAAAACTATGCTTGTTGAACATTTAATGGGTGATTTATGATCCACTCCCCACTGTTCATGATTGATTTTTCTAATTTTCTATTTCTTCTTGTAGATTTATGCCACCGATTACGCCGTCGACCTGGAAAAATGTACGGAACGCCGATCGCTTTTCGGCCGTATGCCCGCAGACGGTGCCCATACCACCCAACGGTCCCGAGGCACTGCTGGAAGTGCCGCGGGCTCGTTTGGCCCAGCTGCGACGCCTCTTGCCCTTGTTGAGCAATCAGTCGGAAGACTGTCTATATTTGAATATATATGTACCATATGAAAATCGTAGGCATAGACGTAAGTAATCGCCAAGCATTTATTATTATTTACTTTATTTATTATTTATTTATATTTATTTATTATTATTTTCTCAAGTATGCAAGTGATTGAGTATTTGTGAATTTCTAAACATTTCTAAGAGAATAGCTTTGAAATCTTCAATTCCGTAGTGCATTGCAGTTGGTTATAACAAAGAAATTACTGCAAGCATTGTGGAAATGATGATTTTATGGTCAAAATATCAACAAAACCCAATAAAATTAACTAACTAATGTTCGTGAGTGTGTTATAACTGAATATCATTTGAATTTAAAAGAAAGTGACGGAAATATAATCGTTGGCCACACTGATCAACCGCGCGCATTTCGGTTGCACCCTTAAGTATGTTCAAGTGTAAAGTCGTTCGCACACTAACGTGTTCTCTCCTTCAAGCTTCGCGCACACCAACGCTTTTTATTTTAGAAACTGCGTTTTATTCAACTTCAAACAGCTGTTCAAGAAAAACGCATCGCCGAAAATAGAAAGCGCTGGTGTGCGCGAAGCTTAAAGGAGACGCTACTTAAGTGTGCGAACGACTTTATGCTTGAACACACTCCTGGGTCCAACCTAATTGCGTGCGGTTGGCCAGTGAGGTTTTTTGTGAGACGAAACTATCGGCGCTGTGGCACGACTTTCATGTTGCTCTATCTTCATCTTTGGCTTCGGAGATTGTCTTCTCATAAAGCGGTCCTTGTTACACCTCACTATAAACCATGTCATTATCATTTTTCTTCTCTCAGGCTTCACCACCAACAGCGGCGAGGCACAGGATCAGCCATTGCTGCCCACTATTCTATTTCTACACGGGGAGTCGTATGAATGGAATTCCGGCAATCCATATGATGGTTCCGAGCTGGCAACCCATGGCAACGTTATAGTGGTCACCATCAATTTTCGTTTGGGTATATTCGGGTTCCTGAAGACTGGCGGCAAGGAGAGTGCCCAAGGGAATTTTGGTCTAATGGATCTAGTGGCTGGTCTACATTGGCTAAAAGAGAATTTGCCTGCTTTCGGTGGTGATCCACAGGCGATTACCCTTTTGGGTCATGGAACAGGAGCAGCATTGGCTAACATTTTGGTTGTGTCACCAGTAGCAAGTGGTTAGTAAGCCCCCCCCCATTTTTGTATTGTACTTCTGATTTATTATATACCCCGGCCTTTCTCTATTTTTCTTAGATCTGATACAGAACGCTGCCTTGGTTAGTGGTTCAGCTTTGTCGCCCTGGGCCATACAAAAGAATCCGTTATTTGTTAAACGTCGTGTGGCCGAACAGACCGGCTGCCATGGTGATATGCTCTATGATGACTTGGCTCCATGCCTGCGTACGAAGTCGGTGGCCGAACTGTTGTCCGTTAAAATTGATCATCCTCGGTATGTTGTTGCGCTTGCTTATGCTGCCGTTTAGGTTTTTTCATTGAAAAATTGTTTCTTCTCTAGATTTTTAGTTGGTTTTGCTCCCTTCATTGATGGTACAGTCATATCTCCGAATACAGATTCTGTCGGTAAACTATCACTGCCTTTGGGTTCAGCTATTGTTAGGTGAGTCAAGTGTGAATCTTAGACAAATAGCATTTGCAGACTGTATGCGAAATCTAGCTGAAATGACATAAGGTCGACTTACAAATGTCAAATCCCATACAAATTCGACATTTGTAAATCGACATAATGTCAATTCATGCTGAAATCGATTTACAATGTCAGATACCATACAAATTTGACATTTGTAAATCGACCCATGAAATGACATATGCTGAAATCGATTAATTTCGCACGCAGTGTGAAAAGGCTATAAGAGTCCAACCTAAATTCACGTGGACTGCTGCTGCTGACATAAGGGTAATTTACAAATGTCAGATCCCATACAAATTTGACATTTGTAAATCGACCTTGTGTCATTTCATGCTGAAATCGATTGATTTCGCACGCAGTGTGAAAAGGCTATAAGAGTCCAACCTAAATTCACGTGGTCTGCTGCTGCTGACATAAATTTGACATTTGTAAATCGACCTTATGTCATTTCATGCTGAAATCGATTGATTTCGCACGCAGTGTGAAAAGGCTATAAGAGTCCAACATAAATTCACGTGGACTGCAGCAGCAGACGGATTTATTTAGCTACCATAAGAGTACATGTAATCAAAATTGTCACCCTTGGCAGTCCGTGCGGATTGCCGTTGGACCCTTAGACTTCCATTTTAATCTTGATTTAATACCATTTAAAATCTATTCTCCCCTTACAGTACATCAGGAATTGAATATGCTAATTTTCCTAAACGTAACCTCATCTTTTGTCTAACATCTGTGGAATCTCACCTAGATCTGAGTGCTCAAGATCTGGAGTTCGGCTTCAATGAAACTCGTCGCGATCGAATTCTTCGAACATATGTTCGCAATAATTTTCATTATCATTTAAATGAAATATTTGCGGTATTAAAGGTAGACTTCCATGGAGTTTATAACTCTTCAAATATTCTAATATTTTCTAATTGTTTACATTGCAGAACGAATACACCGATTGGGAGAAGGCCATACGCAGTCCGTTGAGTTCACGTGATGCCACGCTGCAATTTTTAAGCGATGGTCATACGGCATCATCCCTCATCAAATTGGGTTACATGCATAGCCTGCGTGGTGGCAAAGGATACTTTTTACATTTTAAACATCGCACGGTGGAAGAGGAATATCCTCAGGTATGGAAATCGCGGAAGTGCCTTGGCATATTTCTATCATTTAACAAATTCTTTATTTTTAGCGCACTGGTTCGGTCCGGGGAGAAGATGTACCATTTTGGTTGGGCTTACCTATCTCACCATTATTTCCACACAACTATACAACTCAGGAGAGACAAATCAGTCGTCTAATGTTAAGATATTTAGCAAATTTCGCCAAAACGGGGTAGGTTGCTCTTCGGCACTTGTTTCTCGAGGAAACTATTTATTTTGCCTCTCCTAATTGCAGAAATCCCAACCAGTCATCGCTGTCATCGCCTTTACCTTCCTCATCCACACTGATTGGCGCGCCATCTTCCGCTTCATCCTCAAATTCCAATGAGGATCATCAAAAGTATAAAAGATCCCCATCAACCAAAACCCCAGCAAACATTGTAAATGCTTCATCAATGCCTTCATCCCTGCCATCATCATCGTCAGCCTCATCATCCTCCTCGTCATCATCATCCACGTCATCCGGCAGTAGTGGTCCAATTAAATCGACAACACACACCATAGAAGATGTGGCAACGGCCGCCGCTAGGGAAGCTCTAAATCTGGCTGTGCTCTATAATCAACGTCGTACCAAGCGCACCTATTTCAAACGTCATTCGCGCAGCAACAGCGAGGATCAACATGACAACAGTGGGTCCGGTAGTAGCGAAGTGGGTTATTTCCTGGGATCGGGTGGTAAATTGGATGGAGAACAAATGCCCTTCTGGGATGCCTATGACGTCGTGAATCAATTGTATATGGAATTGGGTAAGTAAGACCGATTGACTCCACGTGTTCTTAGATATGCATCTGGTGATTTGAAATCGAGAAAAGTGGAATTAAACTGGCCATGGTAACCATAACCATAGAACCATGAATGTTCCATGTTATCATCTTCTTCCACATCCTTCCAACTCCAGCAATTGTCGAGAAAGTATTATTTCAGTTTGAAGATGTTTTTTTCCACAGAACCAACACTCATGGGGATGTCCCCTATAAATGTAGTACATCGCGTTGGTTAAAGGAAGATAAGGAGTTGGAAGGTCGAGAAAATATTATTTCAGATGGAAGATCTTTTTTCATTGAACCAACACTCAGGGTTCAGTACATTGCGTTGGTTAAAGGAAGACAAGGAGTTGGAAGGAGGAAAGTAGGAAAAGTATTTGTTGACGTCTGCTTTGAATCTCTGGATGTCGTAATTGGCAGGAAAGACATTTGCCGGAAGTCGATTCCACAGACGAATAGCACGAGCAACAAACGAATTCAATCTGTAATGTGTAGTGCATCCAGCTGTCCAATCGACAACAAATGGGTGAGAGTTCCTTGAAAATCGCGTATCTCTAACGAACGTCCTCACGTCCGGTATGAAATCACGATGATCACGCGATGATCAAGGGAGACAATAGAATTGGATATCCTACTGTCACCTATCAACACGGTAAAGTAGCTCCAAAGAAGATCTTGGAGCACCCAACCATATATGGAAGTTGTAGCCCATTTTAGGTCTGATATACATAATGTGTATATTGAGAAGATCGCTTTAAAAAGCCGCTTGAATGCTTCCTTTGACACATCGAATACATGTTTTGTCCAACGAACATCGTAATGTATCTTCATGCCCAGAACATCGAGAGTATCCGATTGCTCAATTCCACACCGTTCATAGAAATCGACGACACCGTTGGATCAGTGAATCGCTTGTGTGACAATAAGGAGCACTGAGTCTTACGTGCATTAAAGTCTACTCTATTCACCGGACCACACTCGGAAATGGTCATTAAGTCCTGGCTGAGTGACTCATCCATCAATCGCCTTTTGTCCTCAATTTCTTGAAGATTTGGTCTATGATCGAATGAGTATGAATGACAGAGGTTACTTTCATCCGCGGATGAATAGATTGGATTCAAAGTTTGATCCAAGAGGTCGTGGAAAATAATAAAAAGGGAGGGGAAAGGAGAGATCCCAGTGTTATGCCTGGGGTTAACATATGCTCGTCGGAAGATAACCCATCTACAACAACTCGTATAGTGCGATCTCTGAGGAAGCTCGCCATAATTCGAGAGAAGTCACTACCAACACCAAAAGCGATAAGCTTTGATATGAGTGCGCCGTGCCAAACTATGCCAAAGACCTTGGAGATATATAGAGCAACGACCTAACTCTCACCAAAGTGGTGGAGGGATCGATTCCACTTTTCGGACTGCAGTGTCATCAGGTCCCCCGTAGATCGATTCCTACCTCACAAGATGGTGGTTAACTATACTCTCCATAACATTCGAGAGCGCAGAGCAAATCGCAATCGGCCGGTAGTTTGCAGAGTAATAGCCTCGCCTTTTTTAGGAAAGGGCTGGGTGTTCGCAACCTTCCAGCGCGCTGGGAAGACCCCTGCAAGGTTGAAAAGATTTCGAAGTGGACGGGCAAGCGTCGAAGAGCGCTTACATGGGACATATGCTGAAATGGCATCCGCGCCCGTAGATTTATTTACGTCGAGATTTGCGAGCACCCTTTTAACTCCGAAAAAATATCTGAGGCATAGAACTAGATACATTTCCAATCACGGGGAGTGATTGATTGCTTCCCGGCAAGGATGAATTCCTTGTAAACATTTCAACCAATAGGTTAGCTTTGGCAACCGGGTTAGTGAATATCTGATTATCCTTTACTTTTCTGACACATCACCAAAAGTTCTTACTTCCCCTGGGAGAAGAAAGAACTTTGGCTCGAAGACGACGTACAGAAACTTTTCAGGTCTAAGTACCCTGGTAATTGCTCATGTATGGATCGGTTGTCTGAGATCTTCTAGTTTGATGTTGAGATAGTGTAGAGATAGAAGTATATTAAGCTATACCACATTATGTGGAATCTGTCATACATGTAACACCAACTTGTATTCTCTGTCTCTGGAATGTTCTGGAAACTTTTTGGCCTTCTCGTTGTTAATATGGATCTCCCTAATAATTATCCTTTACTTCCAGGCAACAAGGCGGAAATCCAAAGTCACTATCGTGGTCACAAACTCTCAATGTGGTTGAATCTAATACCACAACTGCATCGCCATGCTAACATGAACGATCAGTCGATGAGACATCATCAGTTCCAGGATGATCTAAACAATATGAATCTTTATGAAGGTAATAAATCGCTAAAGCTTCGAAACCTCCTGCTAAAGATTTCTAACTTCCATGTACTTGCAGGCATAGTCCGAGCTCAAATCCAAACGAAACCAGCAGATGATGATGAAACGTTGCTGCTACCCAAGGGAAGACCAACAGCGCCGCCGACGCCAACATCATCACAAGAGAACAACACAACACAGAAACCTAGTGGTGCAACAACGGGTGAGTTTAAGAAGCGAAGCAAAACAAAAATCATAAACTAACTCTCAACATATTTTCCGATCCTTCAGAGTGTGGCGTTGATGGGGCCATGTTCGTTGCTGAAATGACAACAGCCCCACCGTCGGACAATCGTTCGTTCATCGAGAGCCGGGAAAAAGAAATGGCCACCGCCTCAACAGGTCTCATAGGTAATCTAGAAGTTTTAAGACGTTTAAGTGGCAAGCAATTTCAAAGTTATACTACTGCTTTGGTAGCAACAGTGGCCGTCGGCTGTTTCCTACTCATACTCAATATACTGATATTTGCGGGCATCTATCATCAGCGCGAGAAACGAGCCCGAGATGCCAAGACCAAGGAGGAGCTGCAGGATAATGACAACAGTAAAAATTCCAGTATGTTGAAATTGAACGCCATGGGCAGTGAGTCGGGATCTTTTAATGGCAGCGGTGCTGGCGTCAGTGGCAAGACCACCGTGGTCTTTGGCGAATACAGTTGTTATGATGAAAAGTCGGTTCAGACTAAAGACGAGAAACTAATGGTGGAATTGCCGCCATCACAAATGATGGATTCCAATTGGGCCGCGGCCTGTTCGACGAGTACCTTGGACTTGTTGAAAACCAAGCATCATCTTCCGCTGGAACCAAGCTATCCCATGACATCGAACATTGTACCCATTACCACGGAACAGCCAAACGAACATCTAATGGCTGTCAGTGCCATGGAAATGGCAACCTATAATCCATTGCCGCCGATGGTTAGTGGTTCGGCTGGACTGATACTGGATCCATCGATAGCTACCTCATCTGGTTTACAGAGTAAACGAGGCTCCTTTGTAGGATCCTCTGGCCAATTGAATCAGTACGATTTTGCTTCGGTACAATCTTCGGATCAAATGTCTTTCAAAGATATTGAAAATGCGGTAAAAGTTTCGATGACCAGAGACGATGATATAACTCAAGATGATGATATACCAGAGCCACCACCGCCCCCGAAATCATTTCAAAATATGCAACATCACCAACAACAACAGCAGCAACAACAACAACAGCAGCAGCAGACTACATCTAGCACTGGAACTGGCAGTGGTGGAGGCATCTTAAGGCAAGCGGGCACATCATCTTCCACTCAGACCGGTGGTGGTAAGAAACGTGTACATATACAAGAAATTTCTGTCTAAATTTACATACACATATAAGATTGATTGATCTTTGTGATCAAGGTAGAGCGAAAGAGTAATTTTCTCATGTTTTTTGATGAAAACTGCTAATTTTTCTCGATTTATTATATGTTGAACTCAAAATGCTCTTTTGCTCTCTCTCTGTTTACTCTATGGTAGCTTAAGTTTAAATCATTGTTGAACAGCTCTCATTTTACTCACACGCAAAAATGGCGTTGCCAACTGCTCATATCTGATTGATAGTTGATTTCATCGACAACTTCGTACAAAAAGAGTTCTTGAGTTTGTCTCAGAAAAATAAACTCCTTGGTTATCTCCTTTAACATTTTTGTCGTTGGGCGCCATTTTGAGTCTTCAAACCAACCCATTTGAGTCTTCTAACAATCCCGAAAATCAAAAAGCGTTGGTGTGCGCGACGCTTTAATAGTTTTTCGCGCGCACTGTTCTTTGATTGAGTGAACCTTATAGTCTTGTCATGCGAAATCTAACTGCAATTGCATAAAGTTGATTTTCAAATGTCAAATTTGTATGGAATCAGGCATATGTAAATCGACCTTATGCCAAATTCAAATGCCTCATACAACATCTGAAGTGTAAATGATCTTTTTTGCCCAGGTGGGTAAAATATGTTTTTCATATGTTGCCAACGATTTAAATCTAACTTAAAGGTAAAACTGGACATTATACCCTGTTCAGACTGCACGTGAAATAAACTATTATGCCCAGTTTTTGGGTGGGTATTTAAGTACCTCATTTATAGCCTTTACAGACTGCATGCGAAATCAAGCGATTTCAGCTCAAGGTCGATTTACAAATGTCAGATCCCATACAAATTTGACATTTAAAATCCGACCTTATATCATTTCAAGCTGAAATCGATTGATTTCGCATGCAGTGTGAACAGGCTATTATATAAATGACTGAAAACATATGTTTTTTCGTTGATATAACTTATGTTGACAGTGATATAAATCTAACTTAAATATAAATAACTACCCTATAGGGTGGCCATTTAAAATTTTAAATTAGACTCGACTATAAAAAAGTACTGATTATTTTTCAAATTTCTGGTTATATTGGAAAGTTTGAACTTTTCCATTTAATAATGTAACACAATAGGCCTGTTCGATTGGGCTTACTAGCTTAAGTTTTTTTATGGAACTTACTCGCTTAAAAAGAAAGAAGCTTTAACTCTGCTAGTGTTGCTGCCAGATTTTTCTTGCGGATTCATTTAAGAAAAACCAATGAGTAGTAACGTTGCCACATTATCAAGTATCTTAATTATAAGCAAGTAATCCCAATCGAACAGGCCTAATATCATTCATATGACTGCCACGACCAGATCCGATCAACCCAATTTTTCAGTACAGCACAAAATCCTCACCAAAGCGACTCGTTGAGGCTTCTCAATAGTCACGTGTGGGTTCTCTGAACCCCATATGCGGCAATTTTGCTTATACACATAGCCACCGATGAGAAAATGAGCTTCATCTGAAAACACGAAAATTGTCCACCTAAATTCCTTACAGTTTGCATTAAAGTCTCTTGGAAGTAAGTTTTTAATATTTCCCAATTTTGTTCGAGTGTATAGAGTCCCATTTTGCAAATGTGAAACATAAACCTGGAAATAAAAATGGATGTTATTCTACCTTTCAAAGTCAAAGTAATCGGTAGTAAATTAAAATTTAAATTTTAAAATAAATTTAAAATGTTACATGGCCCACCCTATACTACTACTTAACATCTGATTCACACGTTGTAGTTCAATTTGCGTTTCCTGTCGAACCTCTTTTGCTGTGCGCAACTTTTATAGCGGCAGTTGGCAACTCTCACATTACGGACTCACTACTTTTTCCTAACTTTTTCTGTTGAAATATCTTTAAAAATTGTAAATGTATAAATGTTGTTGATTTATTTTTTAAAAGAACACATGTTATTTAAACCAACAAAACGAAATCAAAACAAGAATCTTTTGTTATACATAACTAAAATAATAAATGAAGAAAAACAAGAGACTTAAATTAAATAAAAGAAAAAACAAAAACAATTGAACATATAATTACTGCATGTAAGCAAAGCAAGAAGGTATTAGTTAAAATAAAGTAAAATATTTATTTTTCTCAATTGTTTCTAAACAAAACTACACTTTTTCTAAATATCTACTATTAATGTTTTCTAAACAATTTCAAAGTTTATATTATGTTAAACATGAAAACGCAGCGCAAAACACAAATGTTATTGAAACAAGGGAGGTTTAGGCGGCCATCCAGAGGGTGCTCCACTTAGGCCTTTCTTGTAACACATCTTTACTTATTATGTTTTTGAAATAAATAAATATTATATTTGAATTGATATGTAAGAAAACCGAAAAAATACTGTATGGTTCAATGTTGTACCTTTTGTTAAACTTTAAAATAAAATAATTATAATAATAATTTAAAAGAAACCAAAAAAAAGCAAAAGAATAAATGCATCTTTAGATTAATTTATATATATTGATATATTTCTGTACATTTAAGTATGTATGTATTTCTATATACTATAATAATAAAAAATTATAGATATTAAATAAATTACATACCAAATTGTGTCATGCCTATACATGGTATGGTATGTGGTATGTGTGTAAATGTTATTAAAAAATAATAAATAATTATAAAAATATATAACAAAAACATTGACATCTGAATTATATATAAAACGATAAACAGTGGTGCTCAAGATTAAGTTCAATTTAGAGACGAAATTAATGCGGAAACTTATTTTTTAGATCTTTATAATTTAAAATGTTTCAAATCATCTATATTTAATTCCCGATTTGAACTTATCGGTTTTTTACAATTTAATTCCTGTATTTCCTGGTAACTATATTTTCATTCCAATTACTCTAGATTTTGTGCACTACCGTATAAAAGCCCTAAAAACATCAACAATAAAACACAAATAGTTTTAAAATAAAACCACACGTATAAATATAATTTAAACAATTTTAGCTTAAGGCCCAAAACCAAAAACCAACTGTAATTGTATGAAATATCGCCTCCTTCATAACTCTCTCAGTTTTTCATTATCTTAAATTTATAATTGGAATTTCCTTTAGAATTACAAAAAAATCCATTTGAAACATAATCCTCTCCCATCATTCATTAAGCTAAATATTAAAAACTCGACGAATATAATCCATATTGAACGAATAAACAAAATTGAAAACATTGAAAATCAAATGCCAAAATAATGATCGTCAGAAATAAAACGTAAACTAATGAAATTAAGGATGTAAAATTTCTCTAAGTGTGAATTTTATTTGATAAAAAGCATAAATACATACATACATAAATAACAACATCAAGCCGAAACCTACAGACATACATACATAAAGAAAAATAATAATTAAATCTAAAATAATAAAAAAATTCAGTGATATATGAAACCAAGTGAATGTTGGCGTTTTATTGTTGTGGGTAAGCAAAATAAAGGGAGCTTCTTTTAAAAATTAAAAAAAAAAATAAAAAAATAATGTATTGCGTTCTTTTCGTCCTGTATATCAAAAGAATTTGTCTATAAAAATAGCAGAAAAGTCTACTGAAAAAGATATTTGAAGTTTTAGCTGATTTTTTTCATAAAAATAGCAGAAAAGTCTATTGAAAAAGATATTTGAATTTTTTGCTGACTTTTTTCATGCTGTTACAGCAGACAATTGTAGTTGTTTCCGAAGCATGTTCTTGCTACTGAATAGAAGCAACTTTTTTGTTAAAGCCTTAAAAATATATTGTTAATATAAAACAAGTAAAAACGGCGTTATCTTCGCCCGAGCCGAACT
This sequence comes from Polietes domitor, assembly GCA_947397865.1. NCBI lineage: Eukaryota > Metazoa > Arthropoda > Insecta > Diptera > Muscidae > Polietes > Polietes domitor. The sequence goes on from OX377619.1 coordinate 139,952,046, forward strand.
TTATATACCCTCCACTATGGATTGCATTCCACAGAGGCTATCGATTTTCGTAAAAGTGCAGTAACGTTACAGGAAAATGTTAAAAATGTTTTTAATATAGCCAAAAATTAAAAATAATTTTATAAATAAATATAAAATTTGAATTTTTATTTTAAACCACGATTATGAGGCCATGCTACAAATATGTTGTATACTATATACAGGGCCGTGCGCAGGGGGGGGGGGGGGGGGGTTTGGGGGTTCAAACCCCCCCCAGAGAGGTTTCGAACATATACTTTTTAAAACCTTCTAGACATTCTGAAGCAATAAAATATAGATTTTTTAAGGTCTTTTTAAATAACTCGTCTGAAATGGTAATTTTGCAGTAAAATCATGAAAACAAATAAAAAATCGTGGACACTTTCTTGAATTTCGGACAAAGGTTATGAAAAATGCAAACAAACTAAACGAATTGTGCCAATTTCAAGATTGTGTAGTGCTAATTTCGCTAATGGACACCAACTTGTTCGGAAAATTTTAATTTTTATTAACCGATACCGCTTCTTGACATTCGACTAGAGCTATATCTTATGAACTTTTAATTGTGTACTGCAATAAAAGTTTGGAAATTTAATAACAAAATCGTTTAGCAATTTTAAAAATAGTGTAGATATCATATGATATAATGAAATCTAAAATATTCTTAATAAAAGCAAATAATTTGCTTGATGCTTGTAGAGCGCTAAGATGTAACATTTGCGATTGGACTTTTTTATGGAGCTGTATCTAAATCTGAACCGATTTCTGTTACTTCCAATGTTTTGGGAGTTTGCAATTATAATACAAAACCATTTCGACAAACGAAGAAAACTGTTTGATATAAACATATTTCTCTTTGTTCATTTACAACAAGTGATGCCATGTTTACCGGAAACAAACTAATTTTCCCCACAAAAGAAACTCAAAAACGATGTGCACGTGTCTAAAATTTCGTTTCTACGAAATGCATTTTTTTCTGTGTGTAGGTCTCTATTTTAAAGTTCCGAAACAGTAAGAAATGAGTTTTAATTTACTAAAATTTTTGTTATATTTATCACTTATGTCAAATATTTTTAAGAGTTAGTATTTTTTGTACATATGTAACAAGTATTATTCAAAAGAGAAACAACAAATTCAGTAACTTGGATCTACGTAGGAAAGCGAAACTCTAAAATACCAATTATTTGGTTTTTTGGAATTAAAATATCTATTTGTTTCTTCTTGCATTTCATCGAATACAAAAAATACTGTATTTGTTATTCGAATTTATACATATTTAAGATTATAAAAATGAACATTTCCAAATATTTTTTATTTAATCGGAATATGTGTATAATGATTTTGAGTAAACATCCTGTTACTCATGTAACTCCTGTATAAATTAAAACCCCCAAAACTCTTTAGACATCCTATTTAGACACATACTTTGTCAAAAAGCATATCCAATTTTCTGCATTTATCATAGAAAAAATGCAGTACTGAAGGATTTATCGCCGAGGAATTTGATCGTTTTTTGGTGTAATATTTATTCAAAATATATATCGAGGGCTTATATTCAAAAGTGGCTATGAACCATTTTCTCGAAAATGAGGTTTTGATGCTGTGGCTATGACATAATGCATATGCTATGAACATAAAAATAATAGAAATAAAATAGTTTAACAATGGAGCAGAATAAAACCGAAGGTTATAATTCGCTACAACGAGTTTGTTTTAAACACGATTCTAGATTTAGGGCATATCGTACTATCAAATTTAATTATTATCATTATTATCAAATTATTATCATGCTAAAATAGTATAAATAGTGGTAGTAAAGTCGAAAATTGCGAAAAATATCTTTAGAAAACCCCCCGTAACTTTTTATTATAATGAGAATACCAAAATATTTCTTTGGCATGTGATTGCTGACTTCATGGGGAATATTTGTGTATGAAAAGTTTCAGAATTATGAATGTAAATTATAAGGAATTGCAACGGCGAATTTTGGATTTTTCATCAATTGCAGCGATTTTCGCGACTGACTACATAATGTTACAAGCGACAAATCTGACGGATGAAGCTGGAATCTTTAAATTCGCTGTTTACATCACAGAAAGTGCGTTTTCTATACAACATAGCCAAGATTTCATGAAAAAAGTTATGGAGACAATAAATCTTATTTATATATTTGGGCATAAATGGTTATGTGCTTATTTCAACATTCATAGTGCCCAATTTTAAACATACAAACGTGGCTATGAACCATGAAACCGCGAGTAATAGGAAATTTCGAAAACTTTTTAATCGTAGCAATTAGTAATCCTTTTTAGATTAAACTGTAGAATAATGATTAATACTTTCTCTTCAAATTAAGGAGAAAATCAGTTTTATCGCTCTCCTGAAAAGTTAAGTTTTTGTTCATAGCCACTTATGAATATAAACCATATGTATGTAATTTCAAGCACATATTTAAACAAAAGTTCTACACTTAGAGAACAAGTCTGTTAATAAACGCAGCGACTGTATGCTGCCTATCAGCAGATACTTTTCTGCTATTACAGCTGTTTTTTGGCATAACTGTAGTTTTCTACAATCTTACATCACCATTCACACTGCTAAACAGTTTGCTGTCTGCTAAAATTGTCTGTTGATAATTAAAATATAAAAATAGATAAGCGAGTTTAGCTCGAATTTTCTTTTATATTAGCTTGGGACAATATGCGTATCATATATATTGCTAAAAACAGCAAACAGCTGTTTACCATCTCAGCAGATACAAATCTGCTGTCTCTTTTTTAACAGCAGAAACTCTGCTCTTTCAGTAGACTTTCTGCTTTCTTTTACTGACATATTCCTTTGAGTGTACTGATAGATGGATTACTGAAATGCAATTTTGCCGACAATGTATTTCGGACGAATGTATCAAAATATTTCTCGAAGATTTCCTAAAAAGTTGGAAAATTAACTAAGTATGAGTAAAGTTTCCTTCTTTCAAAGCCATAATAAATAGTTCATTTACTAGAAAAAGGGTACTATATTTACTTATTTCTTACATACATTTCTTTGGATCTAATAAAAAATTCTTACAATTGAGTAAATTCAAACTTATGTGGAAGAATATTTTCAAGGTTTTAAGTAAGAAAAATATCTGAAATTTTTGGATGGAAAAATTCAATTTAGGAAATTTTAACTTAAAAATGTGTTTTTTTCCTAAAATGAAGTTAAAATGTTTACTGAAATTTATGCCGAGTTCTTCATACATTTAAGTATTAACGAAAAAAAATTCTTATTCGTTTGCAGATACTTATTTCTTAAATACTTTATGAATTATTCTAAACAACCACTGCGAAGGCGCCTATCTTGCCTTCGCAACAATCATGGAGTAATAGCTCAACTACTTATGGCGGAGGTATCATGAAACTTTTGAGAAATATTTCATGTTGTCGTTTTTTGTATCAGTTTTGCATACTCTGAATCAAATCTATTTGTTTGTTTTTTTTTTACTTAAATTGAACTTATTTTAATATCACCTTTTTTCCTTGTATAAAATAAAATTGTCCTCAGTTTAAGTAAAAATTTACTCGTTTTGAGGAAAAAAATCAGTAAAATTGTCCTCAGTTTGAGTAAATATTTACTTGGTTTGAGTAAACATTTACTTAGTTTTAGGAAATTTTCAGCAAAATTTTACTAAGATTTAGTAAAAATTTACTTAGTTTTTGGAAAATTTTGCTTAAATTTAGTAAAAAATTACTTGATTTTGGGAAAAATTTACCTAGATTTAGGAAAATTTCAGCAAAATTCTACTTATATTTAGTAAAAATGTACTTGGTTTCCTAAATTTTAGTTAACTCATTAACTTTTTTATGAGTGTAGATGAAAACCCCCCCAGGGGAAAATCCTGCGCACGGGCCTACTGAACCGATCTTCTTGAAATTTTCAAAGTATGTTCATGCTGAACCGGTGGTGAAAATAGGCTATACAAATTTTTGATATTTTTAGTGGGCGTGGCACCTCCCACACAATTTGGGGATTTATTCGTTTTTTATAAATTAGCATATTCAGAATACTGTTGCAGCTAGAGTCTTGAATTTTTGTGAAGGTTCACTAATTATTAGTCTGCACAGTTGTGTCAAAAAGGGGCGGTATTGGAAAAGTGGGCGTGGCACCTAGAGTGCTGAAATTTTGTGTAAGTGCATCTAGCATCAATTCGCATAGTTGTGCCAAAAATGGGCGGTATTGGAAAAGTGGGCGTGGCACCTCCCATACGAAGTTAAAACCTATTATTGAATATTGTCAGTTCTATGACACCTAGAGTGCTGAAATTTTGTGTAAGTGCATCTAGCATCAATGTGCATAGTTGTGCCAAAAATGGGCGGTATTGGAAAAGGGGGCGTGGCACCTCTCATACGAAGTTAAAACCTATTATTGAATATTGTCAGTTCTATGACACCTAGAGTGCTGAAATTTTGTGTAAGTGCATCTAGCATCAATGTGCATAGTTGTGCCAAAAATGGGCGGTATCGGAAAAGTGGGCGTGGCACCTCCCATACGAAGTTAAAACCTATTATTGAATATTGTCAGTTCTATGACACCTAGAGTGCTGTAATTTTGTGTAAGTGCATCTAGCATCAATGTGCATAGTTGTGCTAAAAATGGGCGGTATTGGAAAAGTGGGCGTGGCACCTCCCATACGAAGTTAAAACCTATTATTGAATATTGTCAGTTCTATGACACCTAGAGTGCTGTAATTTTGTGTAAGTGCATCTAGCATCAATGTGCATAGTTGTGCCAAAAATGGGCGGTATTGGAAAAGTGGGCGTGGCACCTCCCATATGAAGTTAAAACCTATTATTGAATGACACCTATTGTGCTGTAATTTTGTGTAAGTGCATCTAGCATCAACGTACGTAGTTGTGACAAAAATGGGCGGTAATGGAAATGTGGACGTGGCACCTCCCATACGAAGTTAAAACCCATTTTCGAATATATGCCGTTCTAAGGCAGAAAAAAACTGAAATTTTGTGTAATCAATGTGCGTAACTGTGCCCAAGAAATGGGAGATATTGGAAATAAGGGCGTGGTACTTTCCATACGAAGTTAAAACCTATTATCGAATATATTCAGCTACAATACTTATCTTTTGTGTGAGTGCATGTAGCATAAACTTGCGTAGTTCTGCCAAAAATGGACGGTATTGGGAAAGTGGCCGTGGTACCTCACATACGAAGTTAAAACATATTATCGAATATGGTCAGTAGGTGTAATAGACCTAGAGTGCTGAAATTTTGTGAGAGTTGATCCAGTATAAATAGTTGTGCAAAGATGGTCGGAAATTGGGCGTGACCCTTCCCATCTGAAATTAAAACCGGTTTTAGTGTATTTCGACACCGAGATGGGCGGAAAGTGGCCGTGACCCTTCCCATACGAAATTAAAACCAGTTTTTTGAGTATATTCTACAACGATACTCCTATATTGTTGTGTGAGTTAATTTAGTTGTAACCTGCTTAGGCAATATACAAATGGGTGGGATTTGAAAAATGGCGCATTTTTGATTTGAATTTTGTAAAATTACACGTTTTCTGTGGATTTTCTTAGCACAATAGTAAATAAAGGTTATAAAAAGAAAAATATTCATTCGCCAACAGCCGACTTAAGTCAAGAAAACGGATATTATATTAATTTTTTAGTTTTTGTGTTGTTTGATTAGTGGACAATTTGATTGATTTTCTATGTGTTTTTAATGTAATTTCATCTTACGAATGAAGTTTTTTGTTTAGGTAATGGAAAGGAGGAGAATCACATTTAACAAAAAATCAATTTGATTTCGACATTTTTTCAATTATTCGCCGTAAACTAAAGCTCTCCATGGAACATATCCATTTCTTTATTATCTCAGGGAAGAACCTTGATTATAATTGGTGCATATATTACCGATCAGGACAAAAATTAATATGAAAGCAGATTTTAATTTTACCGTTTGTTTTTTTTTGCATGGCGAAGCGGGCGGGGGTTCAGCTAGTTGTTAATATAAAACAAGTAAAAACGGCGTTATCTTCGCCCGGGACGAACTTTATATACCCTCCACTATGGATTGCATTCCACAGAGTCTATCGATTTTCGTAAAAGTGCAGTAACATTACAGGTAAATGTTAAAAATGTTTTTAATATAGCCAAACATTAAAAATAATTTAATAAATAAATATACAATTTTAATTTTTATTTTAAACCACGATTATAAGGCCATGCTACAAATATGTTATCTATATATATATATATATATATATATATATATATATATATATATATATATATATATATATAAAAGAGTTGCGTGATTGAGTGACTGACTGACTGATCACTCCCCAGACCAAACGGCTAGAGCTAGAATCATGAAATTTGGTGAGTATATTTCCCTTATAGTGTAGAGGTAGAAATTCGTACTTTTAAGGGGTAAAAAGGGATAAAAATGGTACCACCGCAATTACCAAACGGCTGTGCCTAGAATCTTGAAATTTGGTATGGATATTCCTATTGCGGCATGAAGACAACCCAAAAAGTGACATTTTAAAAATACGTACTTTTGGGGGGTTAAATGGTACAAAAAGGGACAAAAATGGTACCTACAACATGGTTGAAGCTAGAATAATGAAATTTGGTATGTACATTTCCCTTACAGTGAAGAAATCAGATTTGAAGGGAGTTTTTCGTAATTCGAACTTTTAAAGGGTAAAATGGGGTAAAGAGGGATACATATTGTACCACCGCAATGACCAAACGGCTGGGACTAGAATCTTGAAATTTGGTACAAAAATTTCTCTCAACGCGCCCAAGAAAATATTTTTCAAAATTCGTACTTTTTGGGGGTGAAATCGGGAAAAAAGGGATAAAAATAGTGCCAATAAAATGGATGAAGCTGAAACCATAAAATTCGGTGAGTACATCCCTAAAAATGGTTAGAATCGCAAAATTAAGGAATTTTTCGAAAAGGTACCAACAAAACGGATGACGCTACAATAATGAAATTCGGTATGTATATTCGTTTTACAGCGCAGATCACTAATAAGAAAGCATTTTTCGAAATTTGTATTTTTAAGGGATTAAATGGGATAAAAATTGTACCACCATCCTAACCAAAGGGCAGGGTATAGAATCTTGAAATTTGGAACGGGCATTACTTTTATAGCACGAATGCGACCAAGAAAATATTTTTAAATTCGTACTTTTTGTGGGTGATATCGGGTAAAAAGGGATAAAAATGGTACCAATCAAACGGATAGAGCTGGAATAATAAAATTCGGTGTGTACATACCTCAAAACCCTTAGAAACGCAAAATGACCGAATCTTTTTAAATTCGTACTTTTAGTAGGTAAACGGGGCAAAGGGGATAAAAAAGGTACCAACAACACGGATGACGCTACAATAATTAAATTCGATATGTATATTTGTTTTGCAACTCAAATCACTGATAAGACGACATTTTTCGAAATTTGTAATTTTAAGGGATTGAATGGGATAAAAATTATACCACCATCCTGACCAAACGGCAGGGTCTAGAATCTTGAAATTTGGAACGGGCATTACTTATTCAGCACGAATGCCACTAAGAAAATATTTTTAAAAATTCGTACTTTTTGTGAGTGAAATTGGGTAGAAAGGGATACAAAATGGTACCAATCAAACAGACGGAGCTGGAATCGTGAAATTCGAAACATGGATGACGCTACAATAATTAAATTCGGTATGCATATTCGTCTTACAGTGTAGATGAGTAATAACAAGGAATTTTCCGATATTTGTGCTTTTAAGGGATTAAATGGGTTAAAAATTGTACCAAAATACTCTGAAATTTGGAACGCATATTACTCTTATAGCGCGAATACGACCACGATATTATATTATTCTTCATTAATTTAAACTTTTAGGTGTGAAATTGGGTAAAAACGGATAACAGCGGTACCAATCATGAAATTCGGTTTGTACATGCATAGAAACACAAAATTAATATATTTTTCGAAATTCGTACCTTTTTAGATCCCTATGGTACCAACATCACGGCTGAAACTAGAAATTGTGTGTATATTCCTCTGACAGTGTAGACGCGAAACATTAACTGGTTATCAATATTCATACTTTTGTATATGTACTTTAAAGGGGCAAGCGGATCAAAAGTGGTGCAAATGATACCAACCAAAATTGGGGATTTTGGATAAAGATAGTACCAACCAAAGTTTTCAGCTAGAATATGAAAAGAAATTCGGTGTGTACATTTCTCCGAGTACATAAATTAATTTTTCGAAATTTGTATGTTTAAGGGCACAAAAAGAGTTATGTGTGAACATTATAGTCATTATCCCCGGTAAAATAAAAGATAGATTTTATAGATAGATAAAGGGTGATTTTTTAAGAGCTTGATAACTTTTTTTTTAAAAAAAACGCATAAAATTTGCAAAATCTCATCGGTTCTTTATTTGAAACGTTAGATTGGTCCATGACATTTACTTTTTGAAGATAATTTCATTTAAATGTTGACCGCGGCTGCGTCTTAGGTGGTCCATCCGCTTAGTCCAATTTTGGCATTTCCACGTTTTTGAGTAACAGAGACCCAATTGGTGCGAACGGCGACGAATCGAAAATTGGTGGTCATCATTAACACTGGCCGATACAGCTGCGATATTTTCTTCAGTTCGCACTCTACGTAAGCGTGTTGGTGGTTTAATGTCCAACAATGTAAATTTGGTGCGAAATCGACCCCAGTGGGTCGATTAAACTGACCATAAAATGGAAGCGCGCAATGAACTTTCTTAACAGAGCACGCATTTTGATAATAAAATTCAATAATTTGCAAGCGTTGTTCGTTTGTAAGACGATTCATTATGAAATGTCAAAGCATACTGAGCATCTTTCTCTTTGACACCATGTCTGAAATCCCACGTGATCTGTCAAATACTAATGCATGAAAATCCTAACCTCAAAAAAATCACTCTTTAGAAAACATTTTAAAATCTTGAATTGCAACTAATTTCAACCATACGTATGGAAGTTATATCAGTTTTATTTTGACCAAAGCTTTTGTCAATTTGCGTGGAAAGTATAGATGTTATATTAGGTTTAATTTTACGTACGGGTCGTTTGTTTTGGAATATGGACTATACGTGTGTGGGTGCCATAAGATGTATATCAATTTCCACCATTTTCGAATTTAAACTAAGTTTGGGAAAATAGTACTATGTGCAGAGTTTGAATAAATTCTTTAAGTCCCTTCCAGAGTCATCGTGTATACCAGCGAGCCAGACGGACGTGAAAGGGACTTGGGACATACTTATGGTTTTAAATCTCTCCTTCAATGCGTTACACTTTTATTCTATCCCCAATGATATTTTCACAGCTTAAGAAAGAAACGTCCAAATAATTTTCTACTTTATATGATTTTTTGTAGAAAAATTGTTTCCATTTTGTGTCTATAAATTAAACTATTGACTACGTATAAACGCTGAAAGTGATATCCTTAAAAACAGTTTGAATACTGATACAAACTATTGTCTTACCATACCATATTTCCGCGTACGAAGTAGAGGGTATTTGCTAGTATACTATATACATATATAAAAATAATACATCAAGTCAAGTCAAAAAGTTAATATAAGGCAGCAATCTTCGCAATCCCAACCGAGCTACGAATTTAAGACGTAGTCATGCAAATTTTGGACGTGCTTTCGTTTAGATGCCAGAGTGCTTTCAACAGACGGACGGGCATGTTTAGATCCTCGTAGAATTTTATGACGATACTTTTTAGGGTCTCACTAAACCCCCATCCTGTGGTTACATTTTTGTCGAATTATGCAGCTTATGGCATCATTTTTAACAAATAAACGAATATTCCAATTTTATTTTCGGTTAATTTTTATTAAAAAGAAATTTATATTTCGCTTAGTATAAATTATAATTATTCGACATTGATTAAATTGTACATACTTACTCTGCCAAATATAAACAAGTAAGGAAAGGCAGGGTCGACTATATCATACCCTCCAGTTTCTACGCTATTACAGTTGAATTCGAGGAAAAAAGTTATATCAGGAACGATTAAACAGTGCGACAATTTTACATCTATTTTATTGGACCTGAAGAAGACAATGTGCATGAGAAAGTAAAGATCGCATGTAGAAAAACTATGTACTCAATTTTTCATTTGGTGATCCTTTTTCCTTTTTACAGGACTTTTACTTTCCAAAGAATATAGATGTTTAAATAATTTATTTTCATACTTTAACGAGTCGTACAAAGGCGACATGGCTATCAAATGAAAGAGAAGAATATCTGATAAAAACTTTTTAAATATAATGCTTCTGCCTGTATTTCTTTAATATTAACAAAAATTTTCCCCCTTATTTATTTAGTTTATTCATCTTTTACTATTTAAGGGGGGAAAACTTGAAATGGTATGAAAATAAATTATGAAAGTATGAAAATAAATTATTAAGACAAATATGTCCTTTGGAAATTAACTTCATCATAGATGTTTCTAGTTGAATTTTAAGGTGTTGCGCCAAATTTAAAAAAAATCGGTTAAATATGTGGTCTCTAGAGGGGATAAAGATAAATAGAGAGCGAAAATTGTATGGGAGCTATATATAAATCTGAACCGATCTGACCTACTTTAAGCATAGAGGTTTCTAGTTGAATTATAAGGTCAATGGGAAATATCCAAATCTCAATGATTTATTATATTATACTTGGCACCCCATCCATAATAATCGTAGTCGACTTAGTTGCGAATCTACGCTTCAGCTTCACAAAGTCATAAAAAGAACTAAACCCATTCTTTAGCTTTTCCTAGTAGATCCTATAACTTCTATGAGACTCAATGCTAACAACGGAGTATTTGATATAATCTGAATTCAAACCGGTCTTCTCAAATTTCTTTAAAAGTCTACTTCTCGAATTCTTCATACTAGACAACTCACGTGTTGTGTTGTAAAGGGTGATTTTTTAAGAGCTTGATAACTTTTTTTTTTAAAAAAAACGCATAAAATTTGCAAAATCTCATCGGTTCTTTATTTGAAACGTTAGATTGGTCCATGACATTTACTTTTTGAAGATAATTTCATTTAAATGTTGACCGCGGCTGCGTCTTAGGTGGTCCATTCGGAAAGTCCAATTTTGGGCAACTTTTTCGAGCATTTCGGCCGGAATAGCCCGAATTTCTTCGGAAATGTTGTCTTCCAAAGCTGGAATAGTTGCAGGCTTATTTCTGTAGACTTTAGACTTGACGTAGCCCCACAAAAAATAGTCTAAAGGCGTCAAATCGCATGATCTTGGTGGCCAACTTACCGGTCCATTTCTTGAGATGAAGTGTTCTCCGAAGTTTTCCCTCAAAATGGCCATAGAATCGCGAGCTGTGTGGCATGTAGCGCCATCTTGTTGAAACCACATGTCAACCAAGTTCAGTTCTTCCATTTTGGGCAAAAAAAGTTGGATATCATCTCACGGTAGCGCTCACCATTCACAGTTACGTTACGATTCGCATCATCTTTGAAGAAGTACGGTCCAATGATGCCACCAGCCCATAAACCGCACCAAACTGTGACTTTTTCTGGATGCATTGGTAGCTCTTGCAATGCTTCTGGCTGATATTCACTCCAAAATCGACAATTCTGCCTATTTACGTACCCATTGAGCCAAAAATGAGCTTCGTCGCTGAACACAATTTCTTTCTTTCTGAACTTTCTTAACAGAGCACGCATTTTGATAATAAAATTCAATGATTTGCAAGCGTTGCTCGTTAGTAAGTCTATTCATGATGAAATGTCAAAGCATACTGAGCATCTTTCTCTTTGACACCATGTCTGAAATCCCACGTGATCTGTCAAATACTAATGCATGAAAATCCTAACCTCAAAAAAATCACTCTTTATTTGTGTGGAAAAATGTTTTTAACTAGATCCACCTTTAAGTATACGGATCGGCTTAGAATCACGAGCTGAATCAATTTATCGATGTCTGTCTGTCCGTCCGTCTGCTGTCCATCTAAGCTTGTTCGCACTCTACAGGTCGCAATTGTGTTCCGATTATCATGAAATTTGGCAGAAGTTAATTTTTTTGGCCAAGGACGATCGGTATTGAATTTGGAGGAAATCGGTTCAGATTTAGATATAGCCCCCCATACAAATGTCGCTCCCGATTTGACTTTTCCGCTCTAGAAAGCACAACATTTTATAATCGAACTAGAAGCACCTATGCTGAAAGTGGGTAAGATCGGTTCAGATTTGTCGGTTCAGAGAAAAACGGGTCACATCATTCCAGGTATCAATATACCCCCATACAAATGTCTTTTCCGATTTAACATTTTTTGCCATACACATACATTTACATGATTCAAAAATCCTTCCCAATTTCACTTTTTTACCGAATTGAATTGTAATGAGATAGAAAGTGGGGTAGTGGCCCCGTCCGTCTTAGCCTTTCCTTACTTGTCCATACATTGGTATAACCCAAATGGGCCCCATTCTGCTCTATTACAGCTCTTTCTTTTATCGGATCTTCATCAAATTTTGCAGATCATTATATGTTTCAACTAGGAATACCTATCGTGGATGAGAAATATATAGGCGCATGTTTTGGCACAGGCCTCAAGTGTTGTTATAGACCCCCTTCAAATGTCCGTCGAATACATCCTATTACCGCTGTATAATCAGTATTTATCATTCGATGTTGATCAAATTTTCCAGATCATGTTATATTTACTTTACTCGGAATATCTGCTGGAAAATTGGATCAATTACTTTATTATTTACCGAATTCGTTAAATATGTCTAAAAAAGAATTTAAGGTAAATTTAAATTGCTCCCATGAAATACCTGGGTTTAGTAATCAAAGCGAGGTATATACGCAGGGAGTAGGGTATTATATAGTCGGCCCCGCCCGACTTTAGCCTTTCCTTACTTGTTTTTAATTTAAATTCTAATTCGTGTGATGAAGAGGAGAAATACAATAATATTGCAAAGTAAATTTTCTAAGCAGGAGTCAATTTACTAGATGAAATGAGAGTGGCAAAAAAGTTTTTTTGTTTCAAAATTGTTATCAAAATAAATTAATTAATTAAATTTGTTCGCTTTTTATACCCTCCACCTCCAAGAGTCAGTTTGTCATTCCGTTTGTAGCACCTTGAAATATCAACCTGAGACCTTATAGAGTAGATATATTCTTGATCATCATAAAATTCTAAGACGATCTAGCCATGCTGGCTGTACAACCACCCGCCTGTTGGAAGCACGCTAGTATCTAAACGAAAGGAGCTAGGAGGTCCAAAATTGAAATGCGTGTTATAGTCGTAGATCGGTACAAATGGAAAAAATTTTCCTTAACAGGGACTAAAAATACACTTAAAATGTAAAGTATTTCAACATGTTTTTTTTTTTCAAAATGTCTGCTTATATTTACTTTATATGGGGTATGTGCATTTCCCTTACAGCAGAAACGTACATCTTAAAGAAATTCTTATTCGTAGGGGTGAAATATGGCAAAAATGGATAAAAAAATGGTTCTTATCAAACGAGAACAGTTAGAAACACTAAATTAGATAACATAAAAGTATTTTTCCAAATACGTACTTTTAAGGGGTAAAATGGGAATAGAGGGATGTAAATGGTACCAAATACATAGAATAATGAAATTCGGTTTCTACATTCATCTGATTGCGTAGATATAGGGATTTTTCGAAATTCGTACGCTCAGGGGACAAAAATTATACCAACCAAATGGCCGCAGTGTGTACACGAAAAAAAGGTTTTTCAAAATTCGTACTTTCAAGCGATACAATGGGAACAGAGGGATAAAAATGGTACCAACTCGCAAAAAATGGTACCAAAAAGTTTTTTCCAAATTCGTACTTTTTTACTTGTACGGGAAAAATAGGTATAATCATGTGGATTGCATTGTGTACGTGAGAGATAACGGAATTGAAATAGAATGGAAATACAATCAAACAAACAACTGTAGATGAAAGTGCATCCCCCAATATTTAGGGTATTTAAGCTATTTTGAAGATTACTTCCTTATATTTACTTTTTGAATTTACTTGAAGTATTATTTCGATATACATATATAGTACAAACATATTGGTAGTCTTGCCGTATAAGCGATATTAAAAAGAATTAAAATTTTATATTTATTTATAAAATTATATTTTCAAAATATTTATTTGTTTTGGTTTGGCTATGTTAAAACAAAATAAGTAAAGAATGCAATTAAGAGTGCAATTCAATTAAGTGAGAATTTTGGAAAGTTTCCTATATCATAGGACGATGATACCGTCATTCACAATGTATGTTTTCTGGTGAAATATAACTTGTTCTGATCAAAATATCTTACAATATTTGTTTTCTAGAGCAGAAAAAGCAAAATCGACGACATTTGCATAAAAACTATATATAAATCTGAAACGATTTGACCCATTTTCATTATAGTTCTTTCTAGTATAAGGTGTTGATCAAAATCGGTTAATTTATGTAGTTTTTAGAACAGAAAAAGTCAAATGGGCAGTAATATTTGTATGGGAGCTATATATAAATCTGAACCGATTTGACTCATTTACAACAGAGACATTTCTAGCTCAAATATAAGGTGCTGTGCTAAATTTGATTACAATCGGTTGAATTATGTGGTTTCTACAACAGAAACATTCAAATGGGGAACGAAATTTGTATGGGAGCTATATATAATAAGATAAGGTGTTGTGCCACATTTTTACAAAATCGGTTAAAACGTGTGGTCTCTAAAGTAGAAACAGTCAAATCAGGAGCGATATTTGTATGGCAGTTATATATAAATCTGAACCGATGCGGCCTACTTTCAACACAGATGTTTCTAGTTGAAATATGAATTTCTGTGATAAATTTGAAGAAAATCAAATAAAAGATATGGCTTTTAGAGCGGAAAAAGTCAAATCGGGAGCGAAATTTGTATGGTGGCTATATCTAAATCTGAACTGATTTGCTTCAAATTAAATAGCGTCCATCCTTGGCACGCAAGACTTAATTTTGCCAATTTTCGTAAGGATCGGACAATAATTGCGATCTGTACGTTGATTGCAAGAATAGATGGACAGACAGATAAACAGACGGTCAGATATACCGATGGACATTGCTAAATCGACTCAGAAAGTGATTCTCAGTCGATCTGTATAATAGATAGATGGGACTATCTCGTTTCCTTTTGGGTGCTACAAACAAATGCACAAAGACATAATACCCTAGTGAAAGGAATAAATAACATTTCCCTGTAATATTACTGCACTTCTACGAAAATCGATAGCCTCTATGGAATGCAATATATGATGGAGGGTGCCGTTTTTACTTGTTTTTTTATTACAGTTATCCAACTACGTGGCACGAGTTCAATTAAATTGGACAAAATGTCAGCATGAATACTTTTCTGCTTGCCGGAAAATTGAATACTTATTCTTGCAGTTATGGCGTAAAATTTTTCCGAACTACTATTTCCCATAGGTTCTCTACGGTATTAAGATAAGACGATTGTACTGGCCATTTATGAACACACCAATCCTTCACCGTACCTTTGTAGTAGTGTGGATTCGGTCGTTGTCCTCGAGGTCTACGTAATAATATTAGTCCAATCAGAACCTTTCAGATTAAACTTTGATTCTTCGGATAAGAGTACTGTTTTCCAACGGACAATCGTCCGGTTTAATTGTTACTTGCAAATTCGAATGTGGCGCGTCTGTTCTTTGGGGATAAAAGCATTTTTTTGGCACTCCCATCCACAGCATGTCTTTGAATGGATCTATCTGAAATATTTAATTGTAATTCACTTCCAATAGCTCTTGACCATCGTATAATAAACGTGACCTGTACTTGGATCACAAGCTTTAAACATATGAACAGCAGACAGATGGGCGCCCAGTGTATATCAGCGGCAGAAACTCCCAAATTTGATGCACCCAAATCTCTGAATTCTACAAAGTACTAAGATTTTAAAGATTTTGGTGATATTGCTAAATATTGTTGTGGATAAATTTAATGTTCATAAAAGTTCATCATATTAGAAGTTATTTTTTGTTGGGATATATCTTAGAAACCATGCAAACATCGCTTAATTACAAATGGGTAAAACAAAATGCAAAAGAAGACCCGAAATTATTCATGTTTCTAACTGTTCAACATTTTTTTAGTTGCATACATTTAGGCGCAACAACAAAATAATTCAACAGTCATACTGTTTTTCTTTAAGAAAAACAGTTTATTTTCTAAATAAAATGTTAAAATTTCACTCAAAATAAATATTTTTTTTAAATTGTTGCCAAAAGCAATATTAATATGTGTGTGAAAACAAATTTTGAAAAAATAATTTTGTGTTAAAAATTTTGGACTTAGCTTGGATAAGTCCAAAAAAATAAAAACAAAATATTATTTTGAAAATTCATGTGAAGAAATAATTTTTTATTTTGAGCAAAAAAATTATAGGAAAAATCAAAAACTCTCTCTTGCTTTTTCAGACTTTCGATAACATGCTTCCATGATAGAAAGGGAGAGGAAGTTTTGATAGTCTGTTAGATTATAATATTGTTTCCCATTTACAAAATATGATACGATCAGAAATGCATTTTAAAAGGGAACTAAAAATTTTAACGTATTACATTCAAAAACACCTAAAGAATTAAAACAAGTAAGTATCCGAATACAATACAATTCGGTAAAAATGTGAAAATTCGAAGAATTTTTGTATGTTTCCTAATCATAGGCTAACCTAATTTGACAAATCGAGAAGAATATTTGTATCGGGTCTATATCCAAACATGGAATGAAGTGACTCACTTACACAAGAAGTTCTTCCAGTTTAAGTATAACGTGTTATGCTCAATTTGAAGAAATTCGGTGAAAATACGTGGTGTCTAGAGCGGTAAAAGTCAAATTGAGAGCGAAATTTGTATGAGAGCTATATATAAATCTGAACCGATCTGACCTATTTTCGCCATGAGTGTTTCTAGTTGAAATATAAGATGTTTCTTCAAATTAAATAGCGTTCGTCCTTATTCCGACAAACTTCGTTGTGTAAAGTTTAATTTGGTTCTGGCTACAACTGCGACCTGAACTTTGATTACAAGTATAGATGGACTGACAGACTAAATCGATTCAAAAAGTGATTCTAAGTCGATCAGTATAATTAACAAGGGGTCTATCTATCTATCTCGCTTCCTTTTGGGTGTTACAAACAAATGCACAAAGACACTCTCGTGGACAATAATTGATGATTGCTCTTTGTCATATATATACGATTTGTCTTATATATTATATTTTTTTGTAATTTTGACTATTTATATACCAATGTGTAAATTATTGACTTGAATTTCTCATTGTGTCTCAATTGTGCACTGCCCAGAATAACTTTTCGTTTCAATGTAGAACACCAGCAGGTATGAATAATAGTTTTTAACATATATTTATGCAAATGACTTTGTAATTGTTTGCTTATATCAAATTTGTAGCGAATTGTTACAAAAAATATAGCCACATTTGTACTCAAAGCAAGTAGTAATATTTGTTTAAAACATTCGACAATCATAAAATTAAATCTTAAAAGCAATTTAATCAGAAATACTCTAAAACTAATGACCCCCGGCTCCCAGTATCAGTCATCCGAATCAGATAATTCTTCTTTTATATTCACTTTCACCGGAGAAGGTTGTGTTTTCGTTTTAGCAGTCTTTTGCTTTTTCGGCGTCTCCTCATCTTCGCTCTTTAGCTTTTCCTTTTTAATTTTTTTAGGTGTTAGTAGTGCGGCGACTTCTTCTGAGCTGTCTGTGATCGAGTCTGGCAGTGATGTAGAACTTTTACGTTTCTTTTTGGACTTTTTCTCTTGTATTTCAGAGCCATCAATTGATTTCTTAGAACGTTTCGAGGATTTCTTTTTGTGTGTGGTTTCTTCATTTTCATCGGGATCTTCAGTTTTGATTGTGGACAATAGTTCATCCAGGTCTTGCAGACCCTCCTTTTCCTCTATGCCAGAGTCGCCATTGTCACTGTCTTTGAAGGCGATCTTCTTCTAAACGGGGAAACATATTAATCATTTTCTTGCAAAACTTGACACCTCTACTTACCGCATTGGACTTTAAAGCTTCTCCTTGTTCCGTCAACAGTTCCCCATCCATGTATGGGAACACATTCTTTAGATTATAATTCTTTATGCGAAATTTAACCTCCTGTTCCATTACTATCTCATCTTTGTCCACTTTATGAGATACTATTAAATTGGCATTGAAGACTCGGTATAATACAGCACCCACATGATGGTTGCCAACATGTTTCACGACACCCGTGAGCACTGCTCCTTCTTCGGGTTTAAACACATAAACGTCAGCATTTACGTTGACATGTATCCGCGGATCATCGGCACGCATAGCACCTGTCGTGCCCAGAATTTTCACCTTTTTCACATCCAACACAATGCCATCCAATTCCATGTCATATGATCCGACTTTGCTGCGTACGATATGCGCCATGAGAACATGTTTGAAGTCGGCCAAACAAAATGGACCCATGGACACATGCAAATTGGTATTCACTTTGCGAACACACGAGCCCTCCGTTTCCGCATATTGATCTAACTCTTTGATGGTATACTTAACATATTCTTGCAGTCGCTTAGCCATTACAATTCACTAATTCACTGTTAATATTTTTTTATTTATTTTTATTTTTCCATGTGTTCATGGCAAACCAGAGAACGGAGCCGACGCTACATTAACGAAAGCGGCGGCGAAAAAATGTCCGGCTTGTGGCGGCGTCGTTTACGATTTCATCGACAGCGCCTACACGCAGAAAAAAAATACCGAATTCAACTTTGTAAATCTTATTTTATATAGAGTTGACAAAAGTCATACAAGTAAATGCTAAATTTCCCCCGTACATGTGTAAATTACACATGTGCTTCTTTTGTATAAATAACTAAGTTTACTTGGTAGGTGTTCCGTGCTTATGTACCTTAAAATATTCCACCATGTTATTTTTCCCAATTTAGCTTTTACAGAAGTTTCTTTGTTAACATTAATTAGTTAGTTGGTTAATGGTGTAAGTATGAATATGTAAGTTGCCAATTTCATGATACTTGCAAAAATACGTACATGATACTTGCATAAATACGTACATGAGCAAAGGTTTCTATAAATTTGTCGACGATTAGAATTACAAGAAAACCAAAAGCAACAAAACAGAAGAAACAAAAGACGAAGTAAGTATGGTGAAATTAAAATTTATTTATTTTTTCACTCGCAAAATGAAGATTGATTAATCTTTTAATTTATTAATATGGCTGTAATAAAATGTTATAATTTCATAAGTACTGATAAATGCAAAGATAAATAAAAGAGAACAAAGTGCTTTGAAATACAGCCAAGGGTAATTTTACACAAGTTTTTTACACAACTGGCAGTAGTTTTTTTGGTACCAAATTAACCAAGTGTTCTTTATGAGTTGTGGAAGAACTTTTAACGTTGTATTTCACCTAAGAAACTTAGGTAAATTGTACGCTTTTCTTGTATGATTTCTCACATTTTCTTCTTTGCGTGCAGTGAAACTTGTTTAAAACACTAAAATTAAATTTTAAATCTAGCTGAAATGTCAAAAGGTCGATTTACAATTGTCAAATCTTATACAAATTTTACATATGTGCTTCTCGTTGGTGTACACTTGAAGATTTCAAATTAACATAAATTAGGAATTAGGCGTCCAGATGTGGAACAGCTAAAAATAGTTAGGTTGCATTAATATTTGGCGTTGGACCTGACAAAAAATAATGATTTAAAATGTTTGTATTATATTCCGAACTACTTCCCAAACACCATTGGGCCAATGGAAGGGCAAGGCAGAGCAATTGTTTAACGTTTCAATGTAGTTAACATAATTTTTAGTTTGGTCTATTCACTAAAAAAGCAATAAAAAATGTACTCCCGTGCGTGTTATTACAGAATGATGTTAAAATGACGCCAAACTTCAATTTATTTAAATATTTAACATTCGCTATTCTTATTTATTTACATTTGAATTCTAAAATTCCGAATTCTAATTCCGGTACATGCCGAACTTAGGGACACTTACCCTATATGTACGTAAACTTTTTTGGCCTGTATACGTGTTGGGGCATCCCGTTAGAAGCTGGGATTTATTTTAGGAATAATCATAAAACATATCAAACTTAATTTTCAGATGCGTACAAATGCTTCTAAAAGCATTACCAAATATTAAAATTATGAGTATTCCGATCATCCGATCGGGCCAAATCTTTTATACTCTCCACAATGACTCCGCAATGTATTATTTGAACATATTGAATAATAGGGACAATGGATATATAAGAATAAGGCTAATTAAAAATGATTTATGTATTCTAATGCTTTTTATAAAATTAAAAGTAAAATATCAAGTTAAATTATTATATTAATTAATTAATAATTATTAATTTTTTATAATAATGTATTATATATATATATATTTATTTATATATATTGTACATTATTACTGGAAAACTGTTCTGGCTAATAGTACATTCGGTGGAGCATTATTCAGTCGGCGGCCACTTTCAGCCGGTTTTAGCCGAAAGTTTCGGCGGCGGCGCTATGTCAAGAAAAATGAAAGGCGGCGGCGCGCCGCCGACTACTTTTCATTCAGCTTCTTTCTGTGATCCCAAAGAAAACATGAGCTGCTATTTACAATTATAAACGACGAAAACAAAGAAGAAATATTCTCTGTTGCACAAAACATAACAAATTAAAACCTAACAAATGGTTTCGCAGACACGCAAACGAATACTAATACTTCTGGGCGTCGTGGTAATACTTTTCCTGTTAGTACGTTATATCCTTTTCAATGGACCTCTGTCTGTAAGTATTAATCCCGTGCGTGATACCTCACCTCAGCACTACGATAAGAGCCACGTAGACGTAAGGGTTACTTCTCCTTTCTTAAAATGCCAGCTAATAAATATTATTTATTTTCTAGGAACCACAAAATAGCTATCGGCGAGCGCCAGGTGCTCCCGTAATAGTGACAACGTACTATGAAGCCCTCTGCCCAGATAGTAAACATTTCATAACGAAGCAACTACTACCGGCATTTAGAGAAGCCTCACCACTAATGGATGTCATGATGATTCCTTATGGCAAAGCCTCTACCATGACAAATCCGGATGGCAGCTATCGCTTCGATTGTCAACATGGCCAAGTGGAATGTGAGGCCAATACATATCATGCCTGTACAATAGAGGCCGTACAAGATGCGCAGGCGCGTCTTGATATGATCGGATGCATGATACGTGATAATCGTCTGCCGAAAGAAGCTTTACACAAGGTTGGTGACAGTGTATAGTTAAACGTACAATTTTACTTTCATGAATGACAAGAAAAATATTGTTCTTTTTTGTACTTGAATGATTTAGAAAGAAAAATTGCCGCAATGCACAGTATTCGCATTACAGATTATTATTTGCCTATGTCACCGGTTTTCAGAGCATCTAGGCATACATACATATATCACAATAGTAAACTTGACTATGATTGAATATTGATTACCCGCCCTATATCTCTGCATTCAATTCGGATGATTACAGCAGTAAGTGCAACATTTTAAAACATCCGTGATTGGTATTCAAAGCCATTAATAGTAGGACTGGACTCTCCGAGATCTGCCTCTTAAAATCCGATATATTTAATATAGAAAAGTTTGACCATTTGACACAAAATGTCAACCGTATGTTACGTACTTATTACTATAGAACCCTTGGGCCAACACAGCGCTGTAAATTTTTATTCAAAATATTCACTACTTTCTGCTCAAAATATTGACCACAAGTCCTTATTTATATGGAGTCTACTCTAGGTGACGTACAGTGACCCTTATTTCGACAAAATTTCAAAATCAATTTATGATTTAAAAAACACCGATAAACATTCGTAATGTTTATACTTCTCATAATACATATTTTTGATTATATTTAAAAAAAATGTGAAAACAATAGGTCTGATCATTTCCTTTTCCAGATATAGACTGGTGTCCTAACAGGATTTCCGCCAAAATGTCACGCCCGTTACAATTTAAATATCCTATATTCATAAAGAGATGTCGGTAACGTATACTTTAGAAGAAAGTGTATGAACTAGTCTTTAGCAAAAATGAATAAAGGCATGTAATGGAAGAACATTTCCGAATTCAAGAAAATAAGTAAAACCTCAAGATGTTCTTCAAATCTAAGGTCACACCCGTTAAGCTCTAGTTTGTTGTATATCTCCAATATTAACAAGTAAGGAAAGGCTAAAGTCGGTCGAGGCCTACTATATGATACACTTTTTACTCCACTACATTTCAATTCGGTGAAAATGAGAACGACATTTGTATAGGAGCTACATATAAATCTGAACCGATCTCATAAATTTTTACCATAGGTGTTTCTAGTGCAAATATAAGATGTCCTGCCGAATTTGAAGAAAATCGGTTATGGTATGTGGTTTATACAGCGGTTAACCTCAAATCGGATGCGAAATTTGTATGGGTGCTATATCTAAATCTGAACCGATTTGACACATTTTTGTCACAGATGTTTCTTGTTAAAATATTACGTGTTATACCAAATTTGATTAAAAAAGGTTATATTATGTGGTTTCTAGAGCAAAAAACTCAAATCGGGTGCGACATTTGTAAAGGAGCTATATATAAATCTGAACCGATTTGACCCATTTTCACAAGAAATGTTTATATTTGAAATATAAGGTGTTAAGCCAAATTTGAACAAATTTAAATTTAATTTACGGTTTCTAGACCGGAAAATGTCAAATAGCGAGCGAAATTTGTATGGTGGCTATATCTAAATCTGAACCGATTTGACTCATTTTCACCACATATGTTTCTAACTTAGATATAAGGCGTTGTGCAAAATTTTATCAAAATCGTTTTAGTTATGTGGCTTCTAGAGCAGAAAAAGTCAAATCGGAGCAACATTTTTATGGGAGCTATATCTAAATCTGAACCAAATTAAATAGAATTCCTCTTCGGCATGCAAAAATCGTTTGTGCCAAGTTTCGGTAAAATCGGACAATAATTACGATCTGTATCATGATTACAAGAATAGATGGACAGCCACGCAGACGGACATGGTAGATCGATTCAAAAAAGTGATTCTATGTCGATGGTCTATCTCGCCTCCTTTTGGGTGTTACAAACAAATGCACAAAGACATTATACCCTGTGGTGTAGGGTATAAAAACGCTAAGACATTTATATTGACAATAATATCCAGATTAACCTGCCGTTTTCAAATGCAGTACAGCAAAAATTTCAGTCAATGAATATGGCAGAAATTTAAACATACCAGATACATAATATGCAATTGTCCAATGTTCCATTTTCTATAAAAGCAAACAAACCTATTTCTTTCATTTCAGTGCGCCAAGCAACACAACATCGACAATGTTGATCTTATTCAGAAGTGCTTCGATAGTTCCCATGGCAGTGAGTTACTGAAATTGAATGGCGATTTAACTCACGCTCTGCGGCCATCAATTACGTTCATTCCTACCATAACCTTGGATGGATCTCAGGGGAAACAAGCATTGATTTTGAAAAATCTTCTAACGGAAATTTGCAAAATTGCCGGCGACAATGATAAAGCTGAGGAGATATGCCGCAATCATCTTCTCTGATCACCATCAGCATCACCATTAAAAATCACATACACATATATCACACAGAACTTTGTTAACAATTCCATACTACTGCCAGATGGGGGCAGACAGCCAGGCATTTATTTACGGATTCTTCATGAAAACTAGTTTTTCTTTTTATCATCATCGATCAAAATAGCCTCTCATACGCCTAATCCAAAGATGGTATATTTTTTAGAACAACTTATTTCTGGTCAAAACAAAGTCTTATTTAAAAAAGAATTCAAATATTCTTTGTATAGTATATGTATAATGAAACGAAATACGACATAACTTTGCCCTGGGTACAATTGATTTAAAATTAGATTAAAAAAGATAAATAAAAACAGTATTTAATTGATATTAAAAACTAAAACTAATTAACATCAAACGACTTTTAATCAACCAACAAAATGAGCCGAATTTCAGTCGAAATTTACATGAAGCTAGGCAAAACTTATCCTTTCTTGTTAAGATTATATCCATGAAATTTGGTAAGCGAGAAATGGGCCCGTGCACTTACATACATACAAGTGTGGGTGGCTTCAGATCCCTTATTATGGAGGCCCTGGAACGCCATCGAGTCCCGGTATAACATTTTTTTACCATATTTGTCATCTATACTAAATTTTCTTTAATTAGAGTAACCACACATAATTTTCTAATGATGCTGACAATAAATATTAATTTTTCCACTTTCAATTGTAATTCAAAAGACATCACTTGAAATTCAAAATTCAATGTCAACTGAAATTCAAAAATGGAAACAGATTTAATGAATTGATAAACAGACAATTAATTAATTTTATTAATATTATAAAACCTTAGTGTAAGTCTGTCTGTCTGTTTGTTCCGCAATCACGCGTAAACGGCTGAACCGATGTTGTTGAAATTTTCAGTACAGATAGATGCTGGTCTGGAAGGAACTATATGCTATATAAATGAGCACGAGAAAGATAAATATGATGCCGGATTTTTGATTTTTGTTATGTGGGCGGTGGGGCGTGGCAAGTGTTTTTAGTGCTAGAAGGTTTACAATTGATACGTATATATTACTGATCACGATAAAAACCAATATCATATTCCAATCTGATTTTAATTTTACTATTTGTTTTTCTGCCTGGCGAAGCGGGGTTCAGTTTGCTTTAAATATGTAAATGTCGGTAATTTCGTATATAAATATTAGGCCTGTTCGATTGGGCTTACTAGTTTACGATTAAGATACTTGAGTAAATTCCATACAAAAATTAAGTTAGTAAGCCCAATCGAACAGCCCTATTATATAGAAAGTTACGGGGGGTTTCCGGATGACGAATCACTCATTGTATTCGTCGAAACAACGAATGAAAGCAGACTTGCGTTTCTCTATAACGAATGTCAATTTTTTGATACCTAACAAAAAGTTTTCGTCTGATTAGACATTTGTTTTGGTTTTCCAGAACACGAAATGAATGAAAACAAATGTCAAAATTGGACGATCAAAAAACCCATTCATGAACGCACAGAAATGAAAAAATTGTGGAAATTTGTGGGGTTTTAAATTGAAAATTTATTTTCTTTTATAAATAATCAGTTAGCTCAAGTTAATGGAAATAATAAAAATTAGACATTAACGCAAATTATTCACTCATGTACAAAATCAGTCACAGAAATAAACGCCATCATTTATCCTGTTCCTAGAATAACGATAACGAGGAACAACTGGAACAAACACCGTATTTTAGTACAACTATGCCAGCAGAAGGTTTTTGCACAAACTATTTTGAAATAATTATTTTGTAAACACATATTTTTTCTGCCAGTTATAATGGTTGGTTGCTTTCTTTTACACAGTAAATTGTGTTCTTCTATGAATACAATTATCAAAAAACTACAAAAATACTCTCAAAGGAATTTGTCAGTAAAAGAAAGCAAAAAGTCTGCTGTAAGAGCAGATCTTCTGCTGAAAAAGAGAGCAGATTTGTATCTGCTGAAATAGCAAACAGCTGTTTGCTGTTTTTAGCAATAAAGAAAAAACGTTTTCTTGAAACTTTAAGCATATGTACAGAACAATATAACCAGTTAACAATTTTATTAACAACACTTTTTAGAATAAATGTTATTATAAGGAAATTCATTACCACTGAAAGATATTGTTTGGCCTGCTGAATACTAAATTGTTTTGTATGGCCTGCTGAATACTAAATTGTGCTTTTGGGCCAATCATTTCAAATTTCTTCACACCTTTTACGCGAACATTGCCATCGAAAAAATTTACTTTACTTGTTTGTCTATTTTCGAGTCTTCTAAAAAACTCAAAAGTTATCAAGAATTGTTAACCGATTTTTTCGATTTGTTTACAAAATATCGATTTTTTTAAACATGGTAAATAGACTATAGTATGATAGACTATATCTTCGAAATTTCTGATAGTCCTCAAAATATTTTACTCCTAGTCCTTTACAATGACAAAATAATCTGAATTTATCGGTAACGATCGGTTTTAGCTGTCAATTAGTGTCACTAATTTAGCTATACATGAATACATTAGGTACACATACATTATACAATCTGAAACTGCAGCACAAATAATGATATGCTCGCTGATATAAATAATATAAATGCATTTATATATGTATACACAAAATAAAATTAGCATGCCCTTAAAGTAATAAATAAAAAGTTAATAGTTTTTTGTTTTTAGACTGCAATTTTTGAGTGAGACGAGCAAAAAATGACAAATCATTTTTGAGGGAAATCTCTAGCAGAAAAGTAGAGAAGCAGCATTCTTGAAAATTATCCAAAACTGACGAAGAACCATGTTGAAATGCATATAAAATGTAAAACACTCAATAGTAAGATCTAAAAACTATTTACGGAATTAGAAAAGACATGTTTAGGACATAAATCAACTCCATTTGCCCAAAAGAGGTAAGGAGACTCAAAAAATTCCAATCTGATAAATGATTGTTTTTAGAATTAAAATATGAAAGGCAGGGCCGTGCGCAGGGGGGGTTTTGGGGGTTCAACCCCCCCAGAGAGGTTTCGAACATATACTTTTTAAAACCTTCTAAACTTTCTGAAGCAATAAAATATAGAATTTTTAAGGTCTTTTTAAAATAACTCGTCTGAAGTGGTAATTTTCCAGTAAAATCATGAAAACACGAAAAAAATCGTGGACACTTTCTTGAATTTCGGACAAAGGTTATGAAAAATACAAACAAACTAAACGAATTGTGCCAATTTCAAGATTGTGTAGTGCTAATTTCGCTAATGGACACCAAATTGTTCGGAAAGTTTTCATTTTTATTAACCGATACCACTTCTTGACATTCGACAAGAGCTATATCTTATGAACTTTTAATTGTGTACTGCAATAAAAGTTTGGAAATTTAATAACAAAATCGTTTAGTAATTTTAAAAAAGTGTAGATGAGAATCACTATGATATCATAATGAAATCTAAAATATTCTTAATAAAAGCAAATAATTTGCTTGATGCTTGCGATTGGACATTTTTATGGAGCTGTATCTAAATCTGAACCGATGTGTCCTATTTTCATCAAAGATGCAACAACGACGGTTTCTGTTACTTCCAATGTTTTGGGAGTTTGCAATTATAATATATATCCATTTCGACAAACGAAGAAAACTGTTTGATATACATAAACATATTTCTCTTTGTTCATTTACAACAACTGATGACATGTTTACCGCAAACAAACTAATTTTTCCTACAAAAGAAACTCAAAAACTATGTTCACGTGTTTAAAATTTCGTTTCTACGAAATGCATTTTATCTCTGCGTGTAGGTCTCTATTTTAAAATCTACTTTAAAGTTGCGAAACAATAAGAAATGAGTTTTAACTTGCTAAAATCTTTGTTATATTTATCACTTATGTCAAATATTTTTCAGAGTTAGTATTTTTTTGTACATATGTAACAAGTATTATTCAAAAGAGAAACAACAAATTCAGTACCTTGGATCTACGTAGGAAAACGAAACTCTAAAATAGCAATTATTTGGTTTTTTGCAAGTAAAATTTCTAGTTGTTTCTTCTTGCATTTCATCGAAAACAAAAAACTGTATTTGTTATTCAAATTTATACATATTTAAGATTATAAAAATGAAGAAACATTTCCAAATATTTTTTATTTAATCGGAATATACGTATAAATATTTTGAGTAAACATCCTGTTACTCACGTCCTATATAAATTAAAAACCCCAATACTCTTTAGACATCCTATATAAACCCATACTTAGTCAAAAAGCATATCCAATTTTCTGCATTTATCATAGAAAAAATGCGGGAAGGGTGTATCGCCGAGGAATTTGATCG
This sequence comes from Polietes domitor, assembly GCA_947397865.1. Taxonomy (NCBI): domain Eukaryota; kingdom Metazoa; phylum Arthropoda; class Insecta; order Diptera; family Muscidae; genus Polietes; species Polietes domitor. Next base: position 139,980,072 of record OX377619.1, read on the forward strand.
TTTTTGTGTAATATTTCTTCAAAATATATAGCGAGGGCTTATATTCAAAAGTGGCTATGAACAATTTTCTCGAAAATGATGCCAAACTATTCTCAGATTTGGATGCCATCTGTCATATAAATTTGGAAAAGATTTTTTTCTAAAGCCATTTTTTCAAATTTTTCTTATTTGGCTATCCACTCACACGTTAGTTTGTGACTGCATAAGTGGCTATGAACATAAAAATAATAGAAATAAAATAGTTCAACAATGGAACAGCATAAAACCGAAGGTTATAATTCGCTACAACGATTTTGTTTAAAACATTTGTCTAGATTTAGGGTATATCGTACTATCAAATTCCATCATTTCGCGTTAATAGAATTTTGATTCCCCAGTTATCAGGCTAAAATAGGAAAAATGGTGGCTGTAAAGTCAAAAGTTGTGAAAGGTATATTTAGAAAAACCGGCGTAACTGTTTATTATATTGAGAATACCAAAATATTTCTTTGGCATGTGATTGCTGACTTCATGGGGAATATTTGTGTATGAAAAGTTTCAGAATTATGAATGAAGAAAGTAAAAATAAAGAGTGATTTTTTTGAGGTTAGGATTTTCATGCATTAGTATTTGACAGATCACGTGGGATTTCAGACATGGTGTCAAAGAGAAAGATGCTCAGTATGCTTTGACATTTCATCATGAATCGTCTTACAAACGAACAACGCTTGCAAATTATTGAATTTTATTATCAAAATGCGTGCTCTGTTAAGAAAGTTCATTGCGCGCTTCCATTTTATGGTCAGTTTAATCGACCCACTGAAGCGGCTATTCGGGCTATTGTGACTAAATTTCGCACCAAATTTACATTGTTGGACATTAAACCACCAACACGCTTACGTAGAGTGCGAACTGAAGAAAATATCGCAGCTGTATCGGCCAGTGTTAATGATGACCACCAATTTTCGATTCGTCGCCGTTCGCACCAATTGGGTCTCTGTTACTCAAAAACGTGGAAATGCCAAAATTGGACTAAGCGGATGGACCACCTAAGACGCAGCCGCGGTCAACATTTAAATGAAATTATCTTCAAAAAGTAAATGTCATGGACCAATCTAACGTTTCAAATAAAGAACCGATGAGATTTTGCAAATTTTATGCGTTTTTTTTTTAAAAAAAAGTTATCAAGCTCTTAAAAAATCACCCTTTATAAGGAATTGCAACGGCGAATTTTGGATTTTTCATCAATTTACAAGCGACCAATCTGACGGATGAAGCTGGAATCTTTAAATTTGCTGTGTACATCACAGAAAATGCGTTTTCTATACAACATTGACAAGATTTCATGAAAAAAGTTATGGAGTTTTCAATAAATCTTATTCTTATATCAACATTCATAGTGCTTAATTTTAAACATACAAAAGTGGCTGTGAACCATGAAACACGAATAATAGGAAATTTCGAAAACTTTTTAATCGTAGCAAATAGTAATCCATTTTAGATTAAACTGTAGAAGAACGATTAATAATTTCTCATTAAATTAAGGAGAAAATCAGTTTTTTCTCTCTCCTGAAAAGTTATGTTTTTGTTCATAGCCACTTATGAATATAAGCCCTCGATATGTATGTATGTAATTTCAAGCAACTATTTAAAAAAAGTTCTACACTTAGAGAACAAGTCTGTTAATAAAATCAGCGATTGTCTGCTGCCTATCAGCAGACACTTTTCTGCTATTACATCTGTTTTTGGCATAACAGCAGTTTTCTGTAATCTTACATCACCATTCACACTGCTAATGAGATTGCAGTCTGCTAAAATTGACTGTTGTTTATTAAAATATAAAAATAGATAAGCGTTCATAAGCGAGTTTAGCTCGAATTTTCTTGGGACAATATGTGTATCATATATATTGCTAAAAACAGCAAACAGCTGTTTGCCATTACAGCAGATACAAATCTGCTGTCTCTTTTTTAACAGCAGAAAATCTGCTCTTTCAGTAGACTTTCTGCTTTCTTTTACTGGCATATTCCTTTGAGTGTACTGTTAGATGCATTACTGAAATGCAATTTTGCCGACAATGTCTGTCGGACGAATGTATCAAAATATTTCTCGCAGATCCTGGCAATAAAATATGAGTGGTTTCCAAACGCTCCAGTAAAAATTCCCTAAAAAGTTGGAAAATTAACTAAGTATGAGTAAAGTTTCCTTCTTTCAAAGCCATAGTAAATAGTTCATTTACTAGAAAAAGGGTAGTAGATTTACTTAAAAACATTTCTTTGGATCTAATAAAAAATTCTTACAATTGAGTAAATTTAAACTTATTTGGAAGAATATTTCCAAGGTTTTAAGTGAGAAAAAAATCTGAAATTTGTTGTATGTAAAAATTCCATTTAGGAAATTTTAACTTAAAAATGTGTTTTTTCCTAAATGAAGTTAAAATGTTTACTGAAATTTATGCCGAGTTCTTCATACATTTAAGTATTATTGAACTTATAAAAAACATTTGAAATTGTTAAAAAAGTCTTGAATATTAATCTAAGAAGCAATTCTCGTTCGTTTGCAGAGACTTATTTCTCAAATACTTTATGAATAATTCTAAACAACCACTGCGAAGGCGCCTATCTTGCCTTCGCAACAATCATGGCATAGGTATCATAGCAGAGGTATAATGAAACTTTTGAAAAATATTTCAATTTGCCATTTTTTGTATCAGTTTTGCATACTCTGAAGAAAAACTATTAGTTTGATTTTTTTAGTTGAACTTATTTTAATTTCACCTTTTTTCCTTGTATAAAATACAATTTTCCTCAGTTTAAGTAAAAATTTACTCGTTTTGAGAAAAAAAAACAGCAAAATAGTTCGCAGTTTGATTAAATTTTTACTTGATTTGTGTAAACATTTACTTATTTTTAGGAAATTTTCAGCAAAATTTTACTAAGATTTAGTAAAAAATGTACTTAGTTTTAAGAAAATTTTGCTTAAATTTAGTAAAAAATTACTTGGTTTTAGGAAAAATTTACTTAGATTTAGGAAAATTTCAGCAAAATTCTACTTATATTTAGTAAAAATTTACTTGGTTTCCTAAATTTTAGTTAATTTTAACTCATTATAGGGTGAACTTTTTTTATGAGTGTTGATGAAAACCCCCCCCCCCAGGGGAAAATCCTGCGCACGGGCCTGATGAAAGGTGTTCTAAAGGTCACTCAAAATATTTGCGCAAAACGTCGCGTTGCACATAATATTGCATTTGTGGTTCTACACCAGAGTATGTAAAACACATTATCTCGCATTTTGCGCGATACGTTTTTGCACAAAAAGTGTCAAAACAGAAAAAATAATAAAGCGAGTGGATAAGAAAAAAATGCATAAAGTTTCTGCCAAAAGAAACGAAAGCTTTCCATGGAATTACAAGGTAAGTTTTGTATGTGTTAGACAATGTTGTTCATTGAATTTTTTTAATATTTATTTTACTACAGCAAAAATGTTACCTATTGTGAAGCAAAAGACCGCAAATAAAATGCGAAAAAATATCAAAAGAGACATTTCATTGAACAAATAGCAGACAGTTTCACAACTGAAACTAAAATATTTACCAAATTGGGGGAACTAATTGTGGAGTCCGGTCAAAAATATTAGTGGGTCGGAATGCATAAGGTTTTAAGGATATTCCGTCAACGCATACGGACATAGGCCTCTTTTTTGAGTGGGTAAAAAACGTCATTTTAAGCAAAAAATAAAAGAAAATATTCAGCGGCGACCCATCGTTCTGGAGTTACGGGCCCCGAAACTTTGAAACCCTATTTAGTGGTATCTTCGTTATTTGTCGCGCGATTTTTTCGTAATAATTTTTCAATTTTTAGTATATATTATTTTGAATAATTTAATTATTAATTGCTTTGAAAAATGAAGTAATATATATATATTTTAAATAATATAATAATAATAATAATTTTTTATTTGAATGATATTTCGATTACCTTTCTAACGAAACCAACTTTATTCAAATCGGATACAAACATTGAAAATATCACTAATTAGATATCACAAGTTTCGGGGCACGTAACTCAGGTAATTTGGGTCACAGAAAAAAATATTTAAGTTTATTTCCTTAAAAATAAAAGCCCTTCCAACAAAACCAATTTCATAAAAATCAGACGAAATTTATAAATCAAAAAATTTTGGGGTCCGCAATGAAAATATTAAATATATTTTAGTTTATTTTCTTAAAATGCAAGTTCTTTCTAAAAATGTCATGCTAATCTGGCAATAAATAACGAAGATATAACTATAAATAGGTTTCCAAAGATTCAGGGTCCGGAACTATGGGTCGCCGCTGAAAATGTTATTTTATTTTTTCTTAGAATTCAAATATCTACGCAATAAAATGTCTTAAATTTATATTGCGACTGTGTCCGTATTCTAGATTTAAGCCCTGTTATTTAACTTTTTTCACCAAAAATGCTCTAGCCGTGGTGAGTTTCGGTTGTCTGTACGTATAATTTTTTGGCGTTAATTTTGCTAATTTTTTAATATTTTGTTGCTGTTTTTATATAAAAAATATAACGACTTTTGTTTCGATTCTTGTGTGGTACGTAAAATTTGTTGATACGTTGCACATATATTTTCATTGATTTTACATATGTTTCAATACAGTTTTCACTCTTGGTAGCAGCATATTCTGCAACCCTTGCAGAATTTACTACGATTATGCTACGAAGAGTGAACGTCTTTTTCTCGCAGTTGATTGCAAATTTAATTTGAAGAAGACGAGGCAGTTTTGGGCAAAGTTGTTAACTCTAGAGTAAAAAACACGCCAAAATTGAATAAAAAATCATTTTTTGTTTGCTTAAAAATTAGAACAAAAAGTTGTTTTACACTAGCAGAATTTACAAGAGCTACAAGGATAGATATGCTATGGGTTTTAGTCTTGCAAATGACACAAACCCTAGCAAATAACGTTTCTTTGTATTTTGTCGTTGTGGTGTAGCAGCTTGTAGCAAACTTTGCTAGATCTACAACCCCCATTTGCACCCAAAAGTGAAAACCAATCCTAAATCATTTCAATCCAACTTGCATCCAAATAACCACCCAAAATAAAAGCAAAATGTTCTCGAACTTCTAATTGGAATTTTTATCTACCATCGTACGTTACATACGATACGCTATGCGAATAATTGTAATTCATCTTTCCATCCTTTTTGGTTTGCTATGCCAACTGAACACGTCTTCGACGTCTGTATTTACTTTTCCGTGAAAGTGGACGGAGCAGTGAAAAACCAAAAATAGCAGCTTATGAAGTTTTTCAAAAAATCTAAAGAGTTTCTCCAGAAAATTTTCAAATCTAAAGATATGGATGACGACGTGGAACCTAGTGATCTCTTATGCTATATTACTGAAGAATTACAGACGCGCTACACCGCAGCGCCGGATGTGGCGGCACAATCTCAAATATTTCAGGACTTTCTCAAACGTTGGGAGGGCGATTCTTCTTTGGACGTGCTAAGAAAGCAAAAATATGAATTTGAAAAGGGTAAGACGACAATGCGTTAATTTTTTGATGTTGCATCAACGATACCCTAATCCTTTTTAGATCTTGATTGGTTTAATGTGAGTCATCATTTGACATTGGAAGGTTTACGTGGAAAGTTGCTTGTTTTGGATTTCTTTACATACTGTTGCATAAACTGTATGCATATACTGCCAGAGCTTAATAACTTGGAGAAATTGTATCCCATTGAACGGGGTCTGGCAGTAGTGGGAGTTCATAGTCCCAAGTTTGAGAATGAAAAAGACGCCGTCAATATATTGGCTGCTGTTCAACGTTATGGCATTGAGCACCCCATAATGAATGACCCGACCATGTCGCTGTGGCGAATGATAGGTGTACGTTGTTGGCCCACTCTGATTGTGTTGGCGCCCACCGGTAAGTGACTGATTGCAATTGCTCGTTACTGAAGTATTTATATTTGTATGTGTGATGCTCCTCGTAGGTGCCCCTCTGCTGATGTTAATGGGCGAAGGCCATGGTGCTTTTCTGGAACGTTTTACGGAGCAGGCTTTACGCTTTTTTGCCCAGAAGGGAGAACTGAAAAATTTCTCACTGCCCATAAGACCGTCCTTGGATTTGTTGCCGGCTTCAAAGCTGAAATTCCCGGCAAAAATTGCCAGAAGTGAAGATGGTCGATTTGCGATAGCCGATGCTGGCAATCATCGTATTGTGATATTTAATATATATGGTGATGTTCTTCAAAAAATTGGTTGTGGATCCTATGGGTTAGTTGATGGTCACATAAGCACAGCCCGATTTAATTGTCCCCAAGGTGTGGTGTTCCTCAACAACGAAACACTCATAGTGGCCGATACTGAAAATCATGCCATACGGCAGGTTAATTTAACTACTCAAACTGTGGAAACATTGGCGGGTACCGGCGAACAAGGCCATGATCGAACTGGTGGAAAAGTAGGAACTTTACAACAAATATCTTCACCATGGGATGTGGCCGTGTATCGCACCCGCGACATGGACATGTCATTCCATTTGGACGAACAAAACGTCCCGGAGAAGACAATAATACTCAGTTCAATGGCCGGTACTCATCAGATATGGGGTTACTTCCCAGAGGGTATGATATGGTGGAAATTCCGTAAGTTTGAACCGCGTACCTGTGTATCATTGATTGGCAACGGTATGGAAGAAAATCGTAATAACTCTTATCCACAAAATGCTGCTTTCGCCCAACCATCGGGATTGGCAATGGCCAAAGATTTTCTGTTTATTGCGGATAGTGAAAGTTCGAGTATACGAAAGGCGTCAATGGTGGATGGTAAAGTTTTGGGTGTGGTAGGAGGAGATCGCAATCCTCAGGTGAGTAATATACTCGATAATACGAGAAGAGATTAGGGTAATTTTTATAAGCACGCTCAAATAATAGTAGAGTTCACGATCTGATGTATTTTGTACATCAAACCAAGGGTACATCAATGCAATAGGGTTTCGGCATTGCATTTTTGACACAAAAATATCAAATTGTTTTGTGTATATCACAAGGTGTATTTATATAAGGTGACAGCAGCAGAGCAAAACCAAATTCGGCAACAACAAAATACATGTAATTTTTTTAATGGTGAGATATACTCAAGGCGTATTTATAAAGGTGATAGCAGGAGCCCAGCTGACTGAATTTTTTTTTCATTCAAAAGTAACCGAAACTGTCAAATCCCATATATTTTGCTTTGACAATATTTGATTTGATTTATTTATTTCAACTTGTAATTCAAAGCCATCGGGCCAATTTAAAACAAATTACAAAATGCATATATAATACTTTTTTTTAACATGGCTAAAAAAACTACTCAATGGCTCACCATTCAAAAAATTACTTTTACTACTTTTACTATTTTGTTGTTGCCGAATTTGTTTTTGCTCTGGTGCTATCACCTGTATAAATACGCCTTGGTTATACTGTAAAAGCAAAATACATGGGATTTGCCAGTTTTGAGCCGGGCTGCTGCTTTCGCCCGATATAAATACACCTTGGTATATCGTGTGCCTATGTTGTTTCTACTCTTGTTTTTGATTTGTTCGACTGAAGGCTACTACTTAAAAAACAGGTGATGTTGTTTTTGGTTACTTATTTCCCAATATTTCAATTGAATTCATCAATCATCTTCAGGGGTATCTGTACATAAATAAGATATATGTATATATTATATAATTTACTCGAAAAAGAAAGATAAACAAATTAATCGACAATAATTGTTTTCATATATGCAGTCCGAGTGTTTTGCGTGCTTTCATCAACTGATGACAGTTTTGATCGTCCGTATTTGTCTACTGCGTAACGATAGATTTTGGCGCATGTATCTGTATCAGTTTTGTAGTTAAGTCTTGTCAAATACCTCGGATCGTGAACTCTGCTAATGTTTTAATAACTGGAAAATCAAACAGCAATTCGCAGTTCTCTGATTTCTGATTCTAAGCGTCTTTGGCAGCAGAAAAACGAAAATGCGATCGAATTCAGTTAAATATTGTCTGATTCAAATAGAATCGCGATTTGTTCTGAGTAAAAAGTTTTGTTTCAAAATTCTGAAAGGTTATCTTTAAATGAAGAACAAAAAAATTATGTTGGTATTTGTTATTGCTTTGAACGGTTAGTCCCTGGTGAATAAGTGAAGGCTTTAAAGGTGAAGACAACACAACGAGAATAAAAAAACGTTCACTCGGCCATGATGTTTACTATTTCAATAGTTCCGTGAACCTTCAATAGGCGATCCGTATTAAACTTTTAAAAAGTTCATGTGTAAAAAATAACTGTTTAAAAGTATGCTCGAAGTTCTGATTTTTTTTTAATTAATCATTATCAATTATCAATTACCTGTTAATAAAAAAGTATTGTATTTAACATATCTTATTATATTATTATTGAAATATTATTTTATTATTATTGAAATGTAAACGTTATCCTTTCAGAATCTTTTCGCTTTCGGCGACGAGGATGGCAAACAATTTTCAGCAAAATTACAACATCCACTGGCCGTAAGCTATAATCATGTTGATGACAAAGTCTATGTGGCTGATACATATAATCACAAAATTAAAGTAATTGAAGTCGAAACCAGTACCATTGAAACATTTAATATCCTACGGCAAGATGGTACTGCTCCGCAAATTTTCAATGAACCAGCCGGTTTATGCTTTGATGCTACGGGCCAATATTTACTTATCTCCGATACAAATAATCACCAACTAATATGCGTTGACATGATGACTAATATTGCACAACAATTTCCATTGAAATTTCCTTGGTGTCCCGGAGAAGAAGAAAGTGTTGTAGATGGTCCGGTGCGTATGGGCCTGGAAATCTTTAAACAATTGCCATTAACACAGTGTAAACAGCTGAAGCTGCTAATTTCCGTTGTATTGGATGACAAGCTCAAATTCACTACAGAGGCACCACAGAAATGGAGCCTTAACAGTGCCAATAGCGCTTTGAAATCTTTAAATACTCGTGGATCCTTGACGGATGGCAAGTTTCAGGTACAATTACAACGCATCGAGCAGACTAATGTGAACATAGCCAAAGAGGATTTGAAATTGGATCTATCCTTGAGTCTATGCGATGCCAAAAGTTGTCTTATGAAAAAGTTTTCTTTAATTTTAAATGACGACGACTCTGCCCTGTCGGATAATACGGCGGCTCATATAGCAGAATGTGAAGTTAAACTGCTCGTAACACCTAGCAGTATACAAGTGTTCTAATTTTTGTATAATACCAAAAAAAAAACCAAATTTTGTATTTCTATTGTTCGTTTTTATATACATATGTTTAGATATTTGAAATAATGTTGACACTTTCATATTGACTCATGCTCATTGTAGATTAGGAACAAAGTATACTAATGTACTTTAACAAACTAATGTGTAACTAAATTATGTAATTCTATCCTACGCCATATCATAATAAAATTTGCTTATGTTTGTTTATAATACTCAATTAAATGGAATTCAGATATGCCTATGTGCGACGAACTCAACAATAACTAAGTAGACAATGGTATCTCAAGACACTACTTGAAGTTACCGTGATGTTGATGGGCCACTCTCTCACCTACCAATCAACCTAATGTTATCATTATTATCATTATCATTACCTTCCTTTAAAATAGGTAATAATCTTTCCGCGCTGTAAGGGCATTGGTTCTTGGGCGAGGGAGAGTATACGATGCTCCAAGGTCTGGCTATATTTTTGTTCGGCATGATGTTATCGTTATCTCGAATAGTTATAGGGCTATCGAATATTAAAGTTTGAATTGATTTTGATTTTTATATAACCTTCACCTTACTTAAGATTAACCATAAAGAATTCAAACTGAAGTGGTCACCCGGGTGAGTATTGGTAAGGCAATCAAAAATATGTATTATGAGAAATATAAACATTACGATTGTCTATCGGTAATGTTTTAAATTATAAATTGATTTTGGAATTTTGTGCCTAATGCTTTGTCATACTGCATGTGAAATCTAGCTGAAATGACAATAGGTCAGCGAGATATAGATAACACGACGACCATTTTTTGTACTTTAACCTCATTTCACAAAAAATCCTTTTTCGATTTTCAAAATTTTAACGTTCAATAACTCGATAGTCAGTTGTATTTTAACCATCCTCATCACCCACAGTGAATACTAGTACTCATACTCGTGTCAGCTGTATCAACCGGAAGTTTTTCTTTAGAAAAGAGCTTTTGACTGCAGAACTGTTACAAAAACAACAACCTATCCTTCGGCTGTGGACTTTATATCCACACAGGGTTCAATGATTGTTGATATACAGAATGTACTTTTTCACTCTTTGAAAAGTTAGAAGGAATTCAAAATCAAGAACAGAACTATACAATTTTGTATTACACGTTTCTTTTGAATTTTTTAGCACAAAGTGATAAAAAAGAAACGAAATGTCTACCAGTACAAGAACACTGTGAGATGCTGCAAAACAGTTACTCCTGGGATGTCATGGGAGGGGTCATCAAAATTTCCAGCGCACAGAGAAAATCTGCAAATTTAGAGGCGAGATTCAGCAACATCTTACTGAACCATTCACCCAAGCCTCATATACGACAGGCCTGCGCCAAATCCACCAACACTCCGTTACGACAGCAAATAATGGTGGCCGCCCTCCACTTATAGCAGAGAACGAATTATGTCTCCCCAGAAAAACTAGATCTATTATGGCTCAGCTGAGGTCAGAGTGGTGTAGTCGTTTGAACTCGTATAGATCGAGACTCGATGAAACCATCCCTGATCTCTGCCCAGCATGAAGTACAGGACCACACAATACAATTCACCTCCACTCACTGCCCCTCCAAGCCGATCTCACAGAATCCAGTCTCCTTATGGACCAATCCGATCGATGTGGCCCGTTTTCTGGAACTGGGCTTAGGAAAGGATTCGTCAGAAGGAGCAGAAGACAATAACTAAAATTTTGTATGTTACAGCGTACGCTACAACAACAACATCGACGTAGAGAATGTTTCGCGTGATAAGCTGGTTATGAAAAGCAGTTCTGTCTTATAAATACGATAGTGCCAAGGCGTATTTATACAACAAAATACAAGTAATTTTTTGATTGGTGAGCCATACTGTCAAAGCAAAATATATGGGATTTGACAGTTTCGGTTACTTTTCAATGAAAAAAAAAAATCAGTCAGCTGGGCTCCTGCTATCACCTTTATAAATACGCCTTGGATAGTGCCTTTTTGTTTGACTTTGAAGTTTCATCAGGAAAAAGAAAAACTTTCGCGCCATTTGGTGAATATGAATTGCTTTAAAAAGTAAAAACCGAAAGAAAGGAAAAGTTACACAAAATACAATAGGGCATTATCTGACACAGCATTAAATTTCAAAAGTAATGAAATTTGTTTTTGTAAACATACAAAATTTACTAAAAATATGAAATTTATCACTTTACTACAAAATACAAAGCCAAATACATACATGGGATCGTGAACTCTGCTATTTTATTTCAAAAGTAATGTAATTTGTTTTTGTAAACTTACGTGAATTATTAAAAATATCAAATTTATCAGGACCAAGTAAATCGTATCGTAAATTCAGCTACTTTTTATTTTTGTAGCCATTTCTAGCGTTTTTAATTTGAAATCTAGGTAACACTGAACCAGAGTTGCTCTCGTACGTCGACGTGCTGATTTAACCGCACGACACACGCAGCGTTTTTCGTTTAGGTTGCGTTGGCAATGGAGAGTTCGGTGGTCTTTGTAACAATACCACCGTCTCAAATCTCCAAATTTCAGTGTTTTATTTTTCTTCATTGGGTAAGGTTGTTTGCGGACGGTTGTAAGAAACTTGCCAACAGAAAAAACGAATAAAAAAAACAGAAAAGACAAAATAAATAATAATATAAAAAACGAAAATAAAAGGATTATCTCAATTTTCAATAATTTCAGGACAACCAACAACCGAAAGAAAAGTTTTGCCGTCCGTCAGTCGTCGTGAGTGTAAGTGTGCGTTTGTGTCGTTGTGCAAAAAGAATCTTTACATTTTTTATTTTTTGTTCCTCACGCGATAGTGTGGTGGTTTCCATCCATCAATACTAAAAAGTGATAATTTCATTTATTGTTTTTAATTGATTACAAAGAAGAGGAACATAATTGCCAGTGAGAGTATTGGGAAATTTGCTAAATAAAATGGAAGTTAAACGTTTGCCACTTTCGGAAAATAATCAAAGACGGACTAGAAATAGAAATTCCAATACGAAAAATATAAATAACGAGAACCCCAGAAATATTCATCCAACTATCGACACAACAAAAACAACAGCAAATAATACCACAACGACGCTCGTGAAAGAAGAATATTTTCTGCATAGTAAGAAAGTGAAAAGCGGAAAATCAATGGCGCGTCCTCGTTGTGGATTTAAGAATCCTCTCCTAACCAACAACACCACCCCCTCACCAGCAGCACCATCCTCCCCGTCCGATACTTCCAAGTTCTTATTGGTGTCAAATTCTTTACGACGCGCTTGGAGTCCCATCGTCTTGAATGCATTGATTTTCTTAATCTTTACGAGTGCGTTCAATTTTGGAAATTGTTCCGTTAATAGTGCGGCAAGCGGTGATTCATTAATAAATCAACCTCATACAAGTGTAGACGATCCAACAACAACCACGTCGTCGACCAAAGTTGTGAATGCGTTGAATAACAAGAACGGCAACGGCATCAACAATCATAAGCTGAACGATACTCATAATTTACTACTGCCAAAGTCCGCAGAATCGCAAATCGGGTAAGTGTAAATTCCGATACGATTTGTTGTCTGTCCCAGTGAGAACAAATCTTATTGGCCGTAATTAAGTGAGAAGTTATTCAATTAAAGAACACGGAAGATGGATGATCAATTCACATTCCGTGGGAAGTGCAGAGCAAGTCTGACAATGCGCTTATTCTAAGAAAGTGAATCTTAGAATTTCGTCATTAAAAGGAATTAACTTAGTCATTTGGTCAAAGTCTACGACAATTTCATGGTATATGTTTTAAGACTAACCGGGCTTTGGTTTTAGGTCTACCAAGGATAGATATGAGAACAAAGAGTTTAGAATTGATAAGCAGAGCTAAGAACTGCTATTTATATATATGCAATTATTTATGTACCAAACTTTTTCTTAATAATGTTATATATGAAGGGAGGTTAAATTTTAAAGGCCAATGTTGATTTTGAATAAAACACAAATTATTTAGGAAATATTGGTATGGTTCAATTATGTATGGAACAAAATATCGGCCACGACCTCGGCGGCACACCTCCATCCGATGGTCCAAATTCTCGATGACGCTGAGGCATAATTGAGGTTCTATGCCGTTAATGTGCCGAATTGTCTCATTTTTTAGCTCTTGAATTGTTGCTGGCTTATCGACGTACACCTTTTCTTTCAAATAACCCCAAAGAAAGAAGTCCAACGGTGTCAAATCACATGATATTGGCGGCCAATTGACATCGCCACCACATGTGATAACACGGCCATTGAATTTGTCGCGCAAAAGAGCCATTGTTTCGTTAGCTGTGTGGCAAGTGGCACCGTCCTGTTGAAACCACATATCGTTCACATCCATATCTTCCAATTCGGCCCATAAAAAGTTCGTTATCATCTCACGATAGCGAAGACCATTCACAGTAACTGTCTGACCAGCCTCATTTTGGAAAAAATACAGCCCGATGATGTCGCCAGCCCATAAACCGCAACAAACAGTCACTCTGTGGGTTTTTCGACAATCACTCTTGGATTATCATTCGCCCAAATGCGACAATTCTGCTTATTAACGAATCCACTGAGGTGAAAATGTGCCTCATCAAATTGAATGAAATGTGCACGATATACATTTTGATTTGAACGCCCATTTTCATAATAAGTCTGAATAACTACGCGTTGCTCGATTGTGTATCTTTCCATGGTTCAAATGAAGTTAGTCTGAAATTGAGAAATGTCAAATGAAATGCAGAAAAAAACTTGACGTTTAGGTGTGATTCACATTCAACATTGGCCCTTACAATTTAACCACCCTTTATAATGATTTATTGAATGCAGTAAGCTACTTTAGACGATACCTTTTTTGAAATGTCATCACTGCAGCATGGTTTGGTGAATTTGGATAGTATTTGTTGATCAATTATGTCTTGTTCATCAATTTCCCTTTATCTTGGACATCTTAATGTGATAACAGAGCTTTTCGTCTGATTTTTTTTGCAAGTTCAGCAATTATCGTAGCTGAAAATAAGGCGAGGTGTATTTATATCAGGTGAAGTCAGGAGCCCAGCTGACCGAAATTTTGTTCATTCGATTGTAATCGAAGCAGTCAAATCAAATATATATTTGCTTTGACAGTACGGCTCACCATTAAAAAAACTGCCTGTATTTTGTAGTTACCGAATTTGTTTTTGGCTCCTTATATCAATACGCCTTGAAATAAGGCTTCATTTTCTCAGATTTATCATTTATCTGTTTTGTTTTTTTATTATTTGATTTTTTCTTTTCATAATTTTTGTTGTAACTCTTACTCAGGTTCGAGATCATTTCTTTTATTATATTTATCATTTATCTTGAGTATCGACTTTTATTAATATTGATGTCATTTTGTTTATTGCTTCTTGGGATGTCTAGTGTATTATTAGTTATTTGTATAAATTTTAAAATTGTTTTTAAGTTAATTTTATTGTTCATAATATAAGATGGAAATGATTTGATTTTTGAATGATAATAAGTAAAAAAATATTTATCTTATTAATAATATGTACTAATTAAGTTTTGCATAGGATTGTTTGATATATTATGCCACTCTTCCAGTATAGCTCTGCTCGAATTTTTGGATGCCTTTTAGTCACTTTCTTTTTCAAATAGGCCCATGAGATTGAAATACGGACTCTGGACAAGGTTATCAAACACTTTGCAGCATTTGAAGAGAAGCAACATTTTGAACGCATGCTCCTTATGTTATTGGTAAAATTTAAATTTTGGTTTATTGTCTGAAATTTTTATTAAATTTCTTCCCACTATTTATCAAATTGCTCTCCAAAATACTTAAATATTGTTGTGCATCCAAGGATTTCTCTATAAAAATCAAATCTGCAACTCCTTTGCTCGAAATGCACCCCACACCATAAACGAAAGTTTTCCAAATTTTATAGTTGGGATAATATTACGATTTCCCAAAGCTTTTAAGCGCTGACGTCACACTCTGCTAGGTCAGTCATTATAATAAAGCATAATTTTAGTTCCAAAGTAGAATATAACTTCATCCCAGTAGCTATCAGATTTATCAATGTTCATTCTGGCGAAAAAAAATGCTTTTCAATATTTTGTGTTGAGAGTAGAGATTTTTCTGGCAACTCTTGATGTATACGTGTCCTCTTCAAGACCTGTCTTATTGTTTCGTGAGAAACTTCAACGTCATATTCTTCCTTTAGTTCACTGGCATTTGTTCTGGTCGAAATTTTGTGAGTTTTGCTCCACCTTTCGAAGCAACACTCAGATAGCTTACCTGCTCGACCTTTTTAAGGTTTTGGCTGAAGCCTACATTCGAGTATGGTGCTATTTAAAATATTGTATACCGTCTGTCTTGTTAAAGAAAACATCTCGAATAACTCTTGGGCACATTTATATTAGATCAAACGATATTCTTTTACCGGTCATTCTAAATTATCATTTTTTTAAAGAGCTTATTGTATGTCTTATTGTTATTGCCCGAAGATTCGTTGGGAACTTATAAATTTTTTATAATTTATTTATTTATTTAAATTTTAAGTTTAACGTACATATTACTTATTTATTTTTTATTAGCAAGTTATTTTTGTCAGACCTTGCTTACCAATCCTACTTGCTGTATTCTCCCAACCTTTTGGTAGTAGTTGTGAATTAGTGGTAGAAAATATTTTAAGTCATTTAATATACACTATGTCACAAAAGTCTACAAACGATAGTAAATAATGAATAAAATCAGAATTGATTTGAACTGGGATATTGTCCTGGCTCAAGACCATTTTGCATCTATATTTAATAGAATGCAAATTTATTTACAAATGGCATGGTGACATTTATTACTTGGCTGCAGACTATCATGATTTCCACCCTGTCTAAAGGTTTCATTCAGGTGGCTTCGCAGCGACTTGATGTTGAAAAGAAAAAACTAAAATAAAATCAGAATTGTTCTTGTGTTCTTTAGACACGACAAAGGCCCATAGTATTTTTTGTATGGGGTTTATTTATATGCATAATGTTAGATCGAAATTTAAGAGTAATCCAGTCTCCAGAAAATAAAAATAAATAAAAGATAATATGTAATGGCGTTTGTAGACTTTTGTGGCAAAGTGTATGTAATTTCCTGAAGGATATTGTAATTCAATTATAATCGGTCACTTGATTTAAAATTACAAAGAAATAAATGAAATAAAATATTACAGTTGAACTTCGATTAACCGTGACTCTATTAACCGTGAAGCTGAGTGGTTGATTTTTTACCTCTATTATCCGTGATGCACATGTCCATGTGACTGCTTGTTTGTTTTTTTCGTATAATACACACATCTCTCATATTAAAATTTGGTGATTCACCTTTTTCATGAAAGTGTAATTTTCATATCAAATTTCATATTCATTCATCAGTGTGAAATTTGATCTGTCAAGACGTGTTTTCCTTACATCATGCCACCGTCAAAAACTAAATCCGCGAAAAGAGCAAGAAAGGTTCTTTCAATTAAAGAAAAAATGGAGCTGATTAATGAATACTCAAAACGTAAAGTACCTTTTAAAATGTTGTCTGAAAAATATGGAGTTGGCATTCAAACTGTATCCGATTTAATAAAAAACAAAGATCGGATTTTAAAATTTTGCTCCGATACTGATTCAATGCTTGGCCTTAAACACAGATATACACTAAAAACATCCGAAAATCCAAAAGTTGATTTCGCAACATATGAATGGTTTCGGCAAGAAAGATTTAAGGGAACTCCAATTTCAGGTAAGTTAACTGAAATCGAGATATTGTATGAACTTAAACTGAAATTTGCTTCTGAACTTCAGGCGAAATGATTGTCGAAAAGGCAAAAATGTTCCATTTGAAGTTAAATATGAATTCCGAGTGCACTTATTTATTTGGTTGGTTGGATAAATTCAAAAAACATCATGGAATCCGTCGACTGAAATCTACGGGAGAAAAGGAGTGTGCTGAATATGAGTCTGCTAAGATGTTTGTGGACGACTTGGATGAAATCATTAAAAACGAACAACTTACAACTGAACAGATCTACAATGCAGACGAAACCAGTCTATTTTGGAGGTGTTTGCCTCAGAGTTCTTTGGCTAGTGGTAATGAATCTAAAGGAGAGAATCACAGTGCTAGTTTGTTCAAATGCTGCAGGAACTCACAAGTGTAAATTGATGATAATAGGAAAAAGTGCCCATCCAAGAGCTTTAAAAAACGTTGAACACCTTCCTGTGATTTATAAATCTAATAATAAAGCTTGGGTAACACAACAGCTATTTCTGGAGTGGTTTATTCAAAATTTTGTACCAGAAGCAAAGGAACATCAACGGCGCATCGGTCTCAAAAATAACTGTAAAATACTTTTACTATTAGACAACTGTCCATCACACCCAGATGTAAATGCTATGATATCTGAAAACGTTACAGTAAAATATCTCCCACCAAATTGCACGTCCTTGATTCAGCCTATGGATCAAGGAGTAATTCGGAGCTTCAAATGTCACTACCGTAAACTGATCGTTCAAAAACTTGTTGGTGCTAATGACAGACGTGAGTTCGTTAAATCTTTGAATATTAAGACAGCTTTGTGGGCAGCCGCAGCTTCGTGGGACTCTGTAACAAGTTTTAAAAAGAGTTTGGAATAACTTACTATCTCATAATGAAGATGCTCCAAGTAGCCTTGTTGAGATACAAACAGATATAACCATACCGTCTGGATGTACGATTGATGCTGTCGAAAAGTGGATGGTGTGCGACTCTGATGTCGCTCCGTTTGCTATTATATCTGAAGACGAAATCGTAGACATGGTTACCCAAAGCCAAGAAGATGAGCTGGATTCAAATTCCGAGGAATCAGATGGAGGAAATTCGGACGAAACGCCTACGTTGGCTCAGAAAATTGGAGGCTAGTAGTATTTTGTTAGGTTTTTTAGAATACTTTAATTGTCCAAGTATTTCAGAACCAGATAAAATGCAAATATATCGCATACAAACTCATTTGTTGGAAGAACAATCAAAAGCTAAAAGCATAAGGCAGACTTCCATAAAAGATTTTTTTAAATAAATGTATGTATTCCTAGAGATATGATAAGTTATTTATAGACGCAGATTTACATGTTTTTGTCAAAAATAAATAAAAATAATAAAATTTATACATGTAAAATTTTACCTCTTTTAACCGTGATTTTCGGTTATCCGTGATTAGCCCGGTCCCGAGCATCACGGTTAATCGAAGTTCAACTGTATTTGTTTTAGTTAAGCATAAACAACCATTTCAAGTTTCCCCTTAGTTTAATCATATTTTAGTTTTTTGGGGCGAAACTTAAAATGTTTTTTTTTTTGTTTTTAGCAAAAATATGTATGTAATTTAAGGTATTAAACATTTCCTGTGATTCCGAGAATGAAATTTACATACCCTTTTTACGAAATACGAAAAATTGCGGGAAATCCAAAATCCTCGCTTTGCTACTCTACCACCATATTGGATTGAAAAATGTAACGATTATTAAATGTAAGTTTTTCAACAATTGACAAACTTGTCTACCATTGATGGCACTACTCCATGCTATGGAGGGTTTAATCTTTAAGACATAAATTCACTATTTATCTGGGAATCCTATTGGCAGTTGAACTTTACAAATTATACCGTGTGACGAAATCTAAAGACATTCCCAAATAAATTTCACTCTACTAAATCTCAAACGTATGTATAATATTTATTTTTTAATTAATATAAGTAATTATTTCCTATATGCACACACACACACACTTTTTAAACAATGTGCGGTGAACAAAGAGATCCTCAAATTTCTTTTCGTTTGTCTTTTATTTTTTATTATTTCGTTTATTTATTTTTTTGCAACACACAATATTGTCCTCAAAGTGTAGTGACTTTTTTTGTTTTTATTTTTTGTCGGTCTGACATTTTTAAATTAATTTTTTAAAAATAGATTCTGTCGCAGACAAATGAGCAAATCTTTACTACCGTCGCACAGTGAAACGATCCTATAAAACCATTGTAGACAAATTCAAACTAATGAATTTTAGAATAAACATAGGTTATTACAGAATATCAGCTCGTATTTGCCATTAAGTGGACAAAAAAAGGCTTTAACAGTCTGTTTGTTCTAGCCGCATCTACCAGGGATTGCGCGAACGACTTTTGGTTCCGGTGTGAACAAGGTTAAAACTTATCATTTTATTTTAAATAATACATATCTGTGGGATACAAATTGCATTTCCAATATGCAGAGTTTTGAAAGGTTTGCTTCAAAGCTTTCACGTTCGGTATCAGGTTTAATTTGTATCGATATGAAAATTTGAAAGTAATGTCATTGATTTACATACATATTTGTAGGTAAAGAAGAATCAAAGGTATAAAATATAACAGGTGAAGTCAGGAGTCCGTTGATTTGCATTTTTTCATATTATTTTTGAATGATTACGCATCACTTGGATTTTTTGACTTCTATCAATGGAACACGATACACTGTGTGCTGTCGTCACTCACATCGCCTCCACGTCGTTGTTGATCCACTCCGACTTTCTCTCTCTCTATACCTCCCGCACTGTCGAAGAAATTGGTGTTTATGTATCTGCCAGAGGAAACAAAATAAAGAATTTTTGCAATTTCATAAATCTTTAGAGGGAATTTAGCGCACATACATTGTGATAACAACGTGTGATGATGGTGATGGCAGACAAGTAGATGCCAGCTGTTTGTTGTTCACCATCATCAAAAAAATATATACTACGTCTGGGCCGCCACGGGCATTGCCAAAACCCTGACCGGGCCGGGCCGTTCGAACGTCCTTCACCCCCAGGCCGACCGGCCACTCTCTATCTCTCTTTCCCAAGACCATGATTCCCGAGGAATAATGAGCAGGCAACTAGCTCCTCGTAGTGAGGCGGCGGCATTGGTGTGTTATGACTCTCTCCCACAGCATGCTGCATGCAGCACACACACACTACACATTCTCGCATGTGGCGCACGCCCGACGCCCGCCTATTTGGTTCGTTTTTATTTCGATTTTTCGTCTTTGTTGTAGCCACTATGTTCTTATTCTGGCTGTTTTTATTGCGTTAAGGTCAGTGTGACTTGAACATTGTTGTAAAATGAAATAACGTCGACGTCGTCATCGTCATCATCACGGTCGTCGTCTAGCAATTGGCGGCAATTTTTTTCTGGGTGGGTCGTTCGGTCCGTTGTTTTTGTTGTTATTAAAAATTTCGAGAATACTTTATTAGGTTGTGTTTATTTAATTTCGTTTTTTGGCTAACCAACCAACCACCCACCTCCACAACTGAGTCCAGCCATCCATATATATGTTTGTATGTATTTTACGAATACGCACATATATGTATGTACATACGTATCATTAAACCGCCTCGGTTTCAATGCAAAAAAGAATTGATTTGATGAGGTGAATAATTTCCCCCCTCAGTATCACAACTGTTATTTTGGGGATTTTTTTCTGTTTTCTTTTTACATTAATTTATTCTCCTTAAAATTATATTTATATTTTATATTTTTACGTCTCTGGCGGGGTAGACAATTTTACAAACTCCCTCTTTATTTTACGAATTGTATTTTCATAAGCCTACATGACTTTTTCATAAAGAGTCACTGAGATAAGGCGTCCAGCAGGTCCTAGGATCAACCTTTTTGTTTTTAACCCATTAACGTCTAAAGAAAACTGTTGGTCAGTATTGTATTTCTGACATAACCGACAACTACAAAGTCACATTAAACTCGACTTCCTAACCAATTCCACTCACCTGGCACCCCCCCCCCCCCCTTTCCATCACAATCCATATTCCCGCTTTTCCCCTATTCCTCACCTCCTGCCCATCCATCCCATTCAATTCACCTTTATATTCATATATATATTTTTCAGATATAAGGATATGTACAATGGATCCAATAGGGTCTCCGAGTGCACGGATTGCGTAAGCTTTCTGGTCCTTTAAACCTAACCTAACCTAACCATTGTATTTCTGACGCATCATAGCACATAATTAAAATAATATACTTTAAGCTGGCTGTAAAATATTGTGGTTGTTCCCGACTGAAATGAATCTGTGGTTCGTTTAATGCGTTGTCCCGAAATATTTCTGCATTCACACTTTCCATTAATTACACAATGCAACAAACATTTTGTCCAAGGGTCATTTTCCGATTAATTTTGACTTTCTATACTCGAAAACGATATTAAAACAATTTTATGGTAATTATTTTTTTAATCTTTACTAAAATTCCAATTTTCGGTGAAGGTACATAAATTTTGGTACTCTCATTATGGAAATGTAAGTCCGATATCGGTTATATTTTAAATTAAAGGTACTCATGATGGTTACTACTATTGTGAATTATATTTTCACATAGAAACAGTCTCCAAATTTTGGAAAAATATATTATTATTTATTTTATCGAAAAAATCTATTTTTCTGGCACGAAAAAATTGTAAAAAAAAAAGAAAAAAAGTATTTTGTTTTTGTTGTAATAGGACAAATATACAACTTATGACACACTATGTAGGCGCAAAGGTTTTTTTAAATTCTAAGTTTTTAATTTTTCTTTAAATACACGAAAAATCTCTTTACAAATTAGTTAAATGAATATTTGCTTTAAAGACTAAATCTATTTAAGCAGAATCTTCGTAAAAATGGCTCGCGATTTTTAAAATTCGCTTACTTGTACATAAGAGTCAATAATTCTACCTTTATTCATAGATATTTCTTTAACTAGACCCTTTTTTAAGATTCCATATTCATTTTTATTTATTCAATTTAAAATGGGACTTTTCGCGCTATTTAAACAATATTTAAAAGTCATAATTTTTGCGTTTCGTCTTTTGTTCGGCTTGTTGTCAGTTTGGTTGACGGTCCTGTGTGTTTTGTATGCCAGCTCAAATTTATCCTTGTCGTAAATATTAGAATGTTTTGATATTTCGGATAGTCCTGGAATGTATGTTGTGGATTTATAAATTTTGCTTGGTCTTTCGTCATTTTTGTTAAGTTTTTTTCCGTCGTTCGCTTGATTAGATTATTTATTAATTTTTCGGGAAAGTCGTTCATACGCACATATTTCTTAATTTCGACTTGTTTGTTGCGTGAAATTCCTTATCACTGGTTTGTACAATCCTGTTTATAAAATTCGTCGCGGTATTTATGATTGTTCGTCTTGGGTGCTTAGAATAAAAATTAATTAGACGTCCGGAAGCCGTTTGCTTTTGGTACCAGTCAACTTTCAGCAGATTCCCTTGTCTAATTATCACCGAATCCAAATATGGTAGTTTATGATTTTTTTAATTCTTTTGCGTCTACAAAGAGTATCATAACTTCTACATTTATCCATAGATTTTTTACATATAAACATTGCTATTAAAAAATAAAACAAATACTTTTTTCAGACATTTTTTTCCTATTTTTAATGATTTTTTCGAGCAGCAAAAATATATTGTTAAAAAAAATGCCAAACAATTGTCTTCAATAGAACATGAAAACAATATTGTTCCTAACATTGTATTGTTTCATGAAAGGAAACATCTCGAAGGTTTTATAAAACACTTTTCACTCTTTATAACTACAAATGCTCGCTCTATTGTTCGATGTGAATTGATGTTCTAGAGCAACTGCTCTGGCTTTTATACACAAATTTAGATAAAGGGTCCGCCAAATAAACTTATTTTTAAAATGATATAAAAAACTACTGAATATTTTCTCAATTTCTTTTTTTATTTGAAAGTACAATCCTTCCGATTAATAATGGATAATAATTTTATTCAAATGGCTGCTGAGGGCACCCCCAAATAATAGTCCAACGGTTGAATAGTTGAAAAAAAAACGTTAGATGGCGGACCCTATAGAAATAATCTAGTAACTTACAATATTGAACAAGTAAAGTAAATATCAACATGTGGCATAATGAATATTAACAGGTTGTATGAATGTAAATATCAACAAGTGGTTTGAAATTATGCATTCATACATATGTGTTGCATAAAATAGTAACAAAACTAATAATTTGTTTCAACATATATACGCATGCGATTGGAACCAGATATCGAAAATAAGAGTAAAATATTAAAGGTGCATATGACGAAAATTTTAATTTTAGAAAAATAAAAAAAATATCCATACTTTTTTGTGTTGATTTTATGCATGCCTCGATGCACACAAACTTTTTCTTGTTTTCTGCATAGTGTTATTTATATTAAAAATTTTTAATTTCAACATTTATAATTTCGAGTTTATAATTGTTTTAGAGTAAGCACCGCTACACTATTAGCTGTTAATAAAATTCATATGCGAAAGCATATTTTTGTCTATTGAACAAAAATTAAATAAGAAATAGATTTAAAAACAAAATATTTTTAATATTTGACAATTTTCTTTCAAACTAGAAGAAATTTCCTTGAAATTAGAAAAAAATATGTTTTTTTATCTCATACCACAAAAATTAATTTAAAATTACCTTATGACAAAAATAATTTATTTTCGACCCACCCTATTGTCTACAATTTCTTATTTTTTGAAAATCGGGAAAAGCAGCTTTATTCGCCACATATTTGGGAAATCATCATATTCATCAAAATCGGAGGGAATGGACAAGATTTGTGTAATCGCTTCACATGAAATTACTCAATAATAGGGCTGTTTTCTTTAAGACTTTATAACTATGCTGCGATAACCCAAATAAAAAGTTAAAAAAAGTCACTTAAAATAAAAAATACTTTTTTAAAATCAATGTATGCATGAAAACAAATTTTGAAAAATAATTTTATGTTAAAAATGTCTGAATAATTATCCAGTGTAAGTCAAATTTATGATAATCGAGCCAAAAGTCAACAGAAAATATTTTTTATGAAAATTTGTTTTAAAAAATATATATATTGTAGTCGGTGAAAATGTGAAAAAATATTTTTTTATTTTGATTAAAAAAAATTACATTTATTAACGTTTTCGTTAATAATATAAAATTTATCAAAAACACAAAATATCGGTTCGTGAACTCCACTATAATAATTTGTTAAAAAAAAACTACGACACAGTCCGGCCGAATATAATGTCCTTTCTCGGTTTCGGCTCAATATTCCTTTTCGGACGCTTTGGATCTGCACTTGCAATACATACACTATTCCATAGAGAGGCGTTGTGGGATATAAATGTTTGCAAATTTATCACAAGCGAACATGATTTATTTCTTGTGTAAACTGTGGCTGACTGGCCTCCTATTGAATCACTCCCTACTTTTTCCATGATGACTCAATTATTATTATTATTTGGTTTTGGGTTCTTTGTTTATTTCTCTGTCTCTATCTCTGTCTGTCCCAGTGCTTGTGCTGTTTCTTTTTATTCGTAATGTTTATCTTTTACTATGTAGTACTATGCAAATTCAAATACGGATGTTTGTATCTATGAACTTTATGTACATACATATGTACGTATGTATTTCTGTCTGTGTCGGAGTTTCGTACAAGTTGTTTTCATTTGATATTCATCCCTAAAAAAACAACAGCATTTTTTTGTTTACGTCTTATTATTCATTCCACTTGGATCGTATTTCAGTTGTCCAATCAGAATATGGAATTCTTCATATTCCATCCACTTTGTTTTTGTTTTTATTTCTGGCATAAACAAAAAAATATTTTCGGAATTTGCAATATGTAAGGCGAAATTTTTCTATTTTAATGATACATACATATGTGAGGTAAACTTTCGAAAGACGCCCGAATCGTATATGCTCTTCGCCATTGAGTGCATTCCACAATATTAGGGCGCTGTTTTTCTGGAGGCCGGTATAACTAAGTTTCGATAACAAAAACGTAAATAAAATGTTAATTTTTCACTCAATGCAAAAATATGTGATCATATTAAAATTTTTGGACTGAGTAACTAACCATTATAAGTGGATTTTCAACAAAAAAATATTTTTTTCAAATATGTTTTTATACAAGCATCTTATTGTAGTTGGCGATAATGTGACTTTTTTATATTAAGTAAAAATATAACTCTTTATAAAGGTTTTTGTAGAGGGAGTCGACATTAGGTAGTATATGAGGTGAATTGCATATTTTTTTAAACAAATTATAGTATTAAGTGTTCATTTTTTCCCTTCATTTTTTCTATCATTTCATTCCCTCCCGAACTTTATATACTTTCCACCATGGATTGTATTCCACAGAGGCTGTCAATCATAACAGGAAAATGTTAAATGTTTTAATATAGCCAAGCCAAAACAAATAAAAATATTGAAAAAATAATTGTATAAATAAATATAACATTTTTATTATTTCAATCCACGCTTATAAGGCAAGGCTACCAATACGTTTATACTATATACATATATCGAAATAATATTTGCAGTCAATTCAAAAAATAAATATAAGACAGAAATCTTCAAAAAAGCTTGAATACCATAAATATTGGTAGATAGTTAGTGCTGCAGCTGGTTGTATTTCCATCCTATTTGAATTCGAAAAGTAAAATTTTTTAAAATCCGTTATCTCTCACGTACGCAATGCAAAAGTAGGTTAAGCTTCATGATTCAACCAATTTTTTCCGCAAAAGTAAAAAAGTACGAGTTTGGAAAAATCTTTTTATTCTCTTTTTTGTCTACGCAGTCAGAGGATTGGTTTGGTACCATTTTATCCCCTTTTTACCCCCTTTAAAAATACGACTTTCTAAAATTTCTTTATTTTTCGTGTCTACCCAATAAGTGGGATGTACACACCGAATTTCATCAATCTAGTTGTAGCCGTTTAGTAGGTACCATTTTTATCCCTCTATTCCCATGCTATCCCTTGAAAGTACGAATTTGGAAAAACCTTTTTATTTTTCGTGTCTACGCAGTCAGAGGAATGTATAATCCGAATTTCATGTCTCTACATGCTGCCATTTGATTGCTACATTGCATTTTTATCCCCTTTTTCAATTTTAATCCCAAAAAGTAAGATTTTTGAAAAATCCCTTTATTTTACATGTCTACGCAATCAGAATTTCATTATTTTAGGTGCAGCCGTTTGGTTGGTACCATTTATATACCTCTATTACCATTTTACCCCTTAAAAGTACGAATTTGGAAAAAATAGTTTTATATTTTATATATAATCAATTAGAGGAAATATATATATATACCCAAATAGAGAGCTGTTGTCGTTTTATAGGTACCATTTTTTAATCCCTTTTTGCCCCATTTTACCCCCTACGAATAAGAATAACTTTATGGGGCACGTTTTTGTAATAGGGGGAATGCGCATACCCAATATCAAGTAAGTACAAGCAGACATATTGAAAAAAAAAACATGCTAAAATACTCTAAAATATTAGGGGTTATTATGGGCATTTTCAATCCTTGTGAGGGAAAAAAATTTCCCTATGGGCCGATTTCGCCCAATTTTAATGCCAACCGATCTACAACTATAAGACGCATTTATGGAAAATTTGGACGTCCTAGCTCCTTTTGTTTAGATGCTAGCGTACTCTTAAAAGACGGACGGCATGTCAAAATCGTCTTAGAATTTTATGACGATCAAGAATATATATTCTTTACAGGGTCTCAGGTCGATATTTCAAGGTGTTACAAACGGAATGATAAATTTAGTATACCCCCATCCTGGGGGTGGAGGGTATAAAAAGGCCAGCGATACATACAGACAACAGAAGTGAAAATTTTCAACAACAAAAAATTGAATGCTGAGACCAACTCTTTTTTGGAAAAAATTCTACTGGTCAAGGACTAAATAATTGATTTTGGAATACCAGATTCATGTATTCTAGTTTCGAGATAACGGACAATCAAAATTCGATATATATATCCGATATCTGAAAAACCTATATATCTCCGATCTCAAACGGAATTTGGACCAACACTTTTTTGGAAAATATTCTACTTGCCAAGGACTAAATAATTGCCTTTGAAATACCCGATTGATGCATTCAAGTTTTCGAGTTATTGTCTTTTCTATTTCGCATCAATACATGGGCTAATATGACCTATTTTATATAGTTTTTGGACTATTGACTGATTCGATGCTAAAATTATTGGAGCAAAAAATATAGCTAAACAAATATTGCACAATTCCTACTATTTTTATTGTTTTTAGTGTTTTTAATGAAACAAATATTTTTAAATACCTTCCACAAGCGACAAGTCCGGTCGAAGGCCGTCAATGCATGAAACCTTTAATCTGCCGGGTATAAAATCTTAAAGTCAGATCTAAGTTCGGCAACGTTTAAAATCACTGGTCTATTTAATTTAATTTAATTACCCGCACTTAAATGAGGGTTCAGGGCCTCATTTTTTTGATCCATGAGTCTTGTCTCAAAATTTCTCTGTGGCCCCATAAAATTCAATTTTTTTATGGACGATTTTAAATTTCATTGAATTTGTGTTTAGCCCAATTTAATTTTTGGTTTGGATGATTTTAGTTTTTTTTTTGCCAATTTTTTTATTTTTCATTGGCATATAATCCAAGTGACTCTCTTTGTAAAGAGTAATAGCAAAAAACACCGATTGGGTTGACTTCTGAGGGAACAATTCTATTCATTATGTTCTCCAATCACTTCAGTAGTTTAGAAAATATAAAGGATTTCACTTTAATATATAGAATGAAACTGAAATAATATTATGCGTAATTATTCCATGGAATGGATGTACTTAGTGGTGCGTCAATTTATGAGTCAGCAACTTGAGGCTAATTATATGCACATCTTTCATTTATCCCTCCTCCTCCCTGACAATTAGCGAAAGTGATATATATATTATATTAAAGCGGGTCGATTTGTATGGGAGAAACAATGTTGCGGTTGTTCACATCAGAACTGAAACAAAATTATTTTTAGATTTTAGTGGTAAAATTTGAATAAATTTCCGAAAAACCACAATTTGTTTGCGACCCGGTTTATTGCACACACATATATCACTTTCTAATTACATAAAAATAAATATAAATGTATTAACGACTTAAGAATGACAAGACCTGCTTTCAAAGGCAACCATTTTTCACCGCTAAATATCAATAAGTAATCCAGCGAGACAAGTTCGATGAACTCATTCTATGATTGAATCGTCGACATTCATCAGAATACTCACGTACGAACATACGTACGTGAGGACAATCTCGCCGACGATAGATAGAGATTGTTACGAAATTAGCAAGCAGCCTTTACAGGAAAAATGATAAAGTTATTGTTTTTTAATTTTCTACTATTAATCTACACTTATTGATGATTGTTGCAGATAGTGATATTCCCGATGTCCACTTGAATCAAATCACATATTACGTCACATGAAAATACCTGTCCTTGGTTTTTCACACGTTTTGTGTGGTTTTTAAATCTTGAATTGATATTTTCGAAAACATTTTTCGAAAAAAAAAAACTTATCTGATGATTCAACAACCTGATAATCATCATCGCCGACAATGTACATACGTAATACCCAACATTAAGTATTTGATTGGAAGAAAATGAAAAAAATAACGAATTACGCTAAAATGACGCAAATATTCTATTCAATGTTCGCCCTGATAATAAATACATACATACATACATATCAGATATATATTAATATTGTATAATACTTGTTGTTCTCTCTCACGTGTGTCCCCATTTCAAATATATTTTTCATAAAGTTTCCGAGGAGAGAAAAATAAGCATGCATATATTTATTTGTTTCCAAATCTTATGATGATGATGATGTATTGCTTAAGATTTGGTCAGTCGCGTCGACTGAATGCACATATATATGTATTTATTTATGTACGTGTTCACATCAACCTACTATAGTAGCAGTCGTCATCATCACATTTCAGTATTTCCTAAAAAATATATGGATTTTTTCCAAAGAAATACATTTTTAATAATTCTATAAATAATATAAAAATTAGGATAAAAAGAGCGTAGAAAAAAACTGCTTTCAGAGTTGGGAATGTTTGATAATCATAGATAGGTTGGGATTGCAATTGCCTTAAAGTCGTTCCAAAGGGAAAATTTTTTCCTAACTGAAAATAACTCTATTAACTTCTAATATTTAGAGTATTCAAGCATGTCTTTTTGAATATGTCTGCATATATTTGATTGATATTTGATATAAAGTAATTATCATTCGTGGGGTTTGAAATGGGGTAAAAATGGTTCCTATCATACCTTTTAAGGGGTAAAAAGGGAATAGAGGGATAAAAATGGTACAAACCAAACGACTGCGGTGTACAGATTCCTCTGATTGCGTAGACATATAAAATAAAGGGATTTTTCGAAATTCGTACTTTTAGGGGGTAAAATGGAAAAGGGGATAAAAATAGTACCAACCAAATGGCCGTAGCTGGAATCATGAGATTCGGTTTGTACATTCCTCCGACTGCGTAGACACAAAAATAAAAAGGCTTTTTCCAAATTCGTTCTTTCAAGGGATACAATGGGAACTGAGGGATAAAAATGCTACCAACTAAACGGCTAGAGCTAGAATGATGCAATTCGGTGTTTACATCGCTCTAAAGTGTCTACACACGTAAAATAAAGAGATTTTCGAAAGTCGTATCTTTAAGGGGTAAAATGGGGATACAGATGGTACCAATGGTAGGATATCTTGCATTGTGTACGTGAGAGATAATGTGTTTTCAAAAATTGTACTTTTGGAATAAAAATAGGATGGAAATGAATTTGAAGATTGCTGCCTTATAAAGGGTGGTTAAATTGTAAGGGCCGATGTAGAATGTGAACCACACCTAAACATCAAGTTTTTTTCTGCATTTCATTTGACAATTTCAGACTGCATCAATTTGAACCATGGAAAGATACACAATCGAGCAACGCGTTAAAGTTGTTCAGGCTTATTGTGTCAATAAGCAGAATTGCCGCATTTGGGCGAATGATAATCCAAGAGCGATTGTCGAAAAACAAATGCACCCACAATGAGTGGCTGTTTAGTGCAGTTTATGGGCTGGCGGCATCATCGGGCCGTTTTTTTCCAAAATGAAGCCGGTCAGGCAGTTAATGTAAATAGTCTTCTCTATCGTGAAATGATAAACTTTTATGGCCCGAATTGGAAGATATGGATGTGGACGATATGTGGTTTCAACAGGACGGTGTCACTTGCCACACAGCTACCTAAACAATGGCTCTTTTGCGCGATAAATTCAATGGTCGTGTTATCTCACGTGGTGGCGATGTCAATTGGCCGCAAAGATCATGTGATTTGACACCGTTGGAGTTCTTTCTTTGGGGTTATTTGAAAGAAAAGGAGTACGTCGATAAGCCAGCGACAATTCAATAGCTAAAGGATGAGATAATTCGGCACATTAAGGGCATAGAACTTCAATTATGCCTCAGCGTCATCAAAAATTTGATTTCAAAAATTCGCGGCGGCCATTTGACCGATTTTTTGTTTGAACCATACCAATATTATCATAATAAAAATAAAAGACAAAAATGTCCTAAATAATTTGTTTTTTTATTCAAAATCAACATCGGCCCTTATTTACTTTTTGAATTGACTATTATTTCAATAATATATTGGTAACCTATAAATATATTGGTAACCTAGGTTTTATATAATTAAAATTTTACATTTATTTATAAATTTATTTTTATTCAATATTTTTATTTGTTTTGGTTTGGCTATATTAAAATTAAATAACATAAATCGACAGCCTCTGTGGAATGCAAACCATGGTGGAGAGTATATAAGGTTCGGCCCGGCCGAACTTAACGCCGTTTTACTTGTTTTTTATTTAGTTATTTATAAAAGTACAATTAAGTTAATATGTTTCCTTAAATGTATGCCAACTTCTTCATACTTTATACAATAATTGAAATGGAGTCTAAGAAGCAATTCTCTTTCGTATGGCGAAATTCTTCAAATATTAATTTAAACAATCAATATTTATTTGGACTAATCATGTTGTCATTCTTTATGTAAGCCTGGCATATATAATTTTAATTTCAAAAGAACACATTAAAACTTTTATAATAATTTATAATCACCATCTCTGCTTCTGGCGTTTACCTTTATAATCGAGAGACGGGGTATCACGATTTTAATGAGAAGAAAGAAACACACATTTCATTGAACACTTTTCTCATTCATTGAGTTAAAAGCAAAAAAAAAACGACAATGTCTCGCGTCGCGGCATCTTTTTCAAATGCTTAAATACATAGTACCTACAGCTATAGCTAATGAAATTTATGGCTCTGTTGTGATTCGTAGGAAAAAATTACGCACAGCGTCGCTGTCCATTGATTTATGCAGCGTCTGCAATTGGCGTGTATTTTATCGCAAAAGGGAAATGAGTAGAAATAAATGTCCACACATATAACCTTTAAATAAATTAAACAGTCGAGAAATAACAACGAAATGAGAATACAGTAAGCGACAGAGGTCTGCATACACTGGGAAAAAACTGTCGTTATAAATAAGAATATAATAATAATATACATATTTAAGAGCAATGAAGGAAAAAGGAGAGGCAAAGATTCCCCTTTCCAAGGTGTAAATATAGGGTCCGAAAATAACTTTTTTTAAATGCTATAAAAAAAACTACTGAATATTTTCTCAAATTTCTTTTTTTATTTGAAAGTACAATCCTTCCGGTTAATAACGGTTAATAATAAATAATTTCATTCAAATGGCTGCCTCGGGCACCCCACAAATAATAGTCCAACGGTTAAATAGTTGAAAAAAACGTTAGATGGCGGACCCCATACCAATGTCTCTTATGATTTACTTTTTCCGCTCTAGAAACCACATATTTCAACACATAACTTTTTTTTGAAAATGCTATAAAAAACTACTGAATATTTTCTCAAATTTCTTTTTTTATTTGAAAGTACAATCCTTCCGGTTAATAATGGAAAATAATTTCATTCAAATGGCTGCTGAGGGCACCCCACATATAATAGTCCAACGGTTGAATATTTGAAAAAAAAAACGTTAGATGGCGGACCCTATATAAATAAATATTTGCCTTCGGAATAAACGATTCAAGTATTAATATTTTCGAGACCATCAAAAATTTATATACATATTTATATGTATGATGCCTTAAAATCATTATATCTCCCATCTGAAATGGAACTCATTTTCTACACACATTCTTCAGATTTAATTATTGTAGTTTTCGAGATATAAGACCAAAATACTATATGTATAAGATATCTTTAATGCTATATATGTCCGATCTCTAACAGTGTGTGGACCGTATATTTTCTGACACTGAAAATCCTTGCCAAAAGCTAAATATTTGCCTTCGGAATACATGGACTATTAAGAAAGACTTAATATTTTTTAAAATCTATTCATCTCAGATCTTAAACAGAATTTGGAAATCTTACAAAGATTCTTCATAGCAAGGGCTAAATACTTGTCTTTGCGATTCACATTTCTAGATAACTGTTTTTAAATATCAAATTTTCATTTAATTTGAATTTTATTAAATTACACAATGCAACAAGAATTTTGTCGAAGGGCCATGTATAACATTATCTGATGTATTTTGGCTTTCTAAACTTGAAAACGTTATTAAATTTTTTATGGTATTTTTTTAAGATTTCTTTTTATTAAAATTCCAATTTTCGGTGAAGGTACCTTAAATATTTGTACTCTCATTATGCTATGGTTATATGCTAAATTAAAGGTACTCATGATAGCTACAAATAATGTGAATTACAATTTCACATAGAAACAGTACGAACAGTCTCCAAAAATTTGGGAAAATGTTTGTTTTTTCTTCAAAAAATCTATGAATAAATGTACAAGTATGACTAAATCAATTAAAGCAAAATTTCGTAAAAATGGCACACGATTTTTATACCCTCCACCTCCAGGGGATTTGTCATTTCGTTTCGGCCTGGGTCTCTATAAAGTATATATATCAAGAGATCGTCATAAAATTCTAAGATGATCTAGCCATGTCCGTCCGTCTGTTGAAACATATAAACGATAAGAACTAGGACGTTCGAATTTTACACAAATTTGTCCTATAGCTGTAGGTCGGTTGGGATTGAAAGTCGGCCTAATCGGTCCACAGGAAAAATGTTTCCCTCACAAGGACTGAAAATACCCCATTAACTCTTAATATTTAACATGTTTGAATATGATTATTCCAAATTTCATGCTTTCAAGAGAGAAATTGGAACATAGGGATAAAAATGGTACCAACCTATCGCCTAGAACGATAAAATTATTTGTGTACACCCTCTAATTTCGTCGATACGTATTATAGAGGGATTTTTCGAAATTCATACTATTAAGGGGCTAAAATGGGAAAAAGGGGTAAAAATGGTACCAACCAAATGGCCGCAGATAGAATAATGAAATTCGGTGCACACATTTCTCTGATGCATAGACGGGCAAAATAGAAAGATTTTTCTAAATTCGTGCTTTCAAGGAATATAATGGGAACAGAGGAATAACTAGTAAATCAAAAAAAAATTCTTTTTTCAAATCCATGCTTTATGCAAGCAGAATTCTATTGGGCCTAGAAATTCTTTTTTAGTTATCTTTTGTAGAAGGAAAAATTACAACATACACACCAAACCGACGTACCAAATTTTGTTCAAATACCGTTATCAGGAGCAGAAATAATAGATTTTTAATTTGTGGTTTGTATGGGAGGTACCACGCCCCTTTGTCCAATTGGTCAAATTTTTCCATTTCCTTGTATTGTCATCGAAAATGATTAAGTGTGCAAAATTTGAGCAAAATTGGTTGAGAAAAAAGCTTTCAAAAATTGATTTCAAATTTTGTGGCACACAAACATATATAGAAAGTAACCTTATATAAAGCATGGAAAAATAGTACCATCTAAACGGTTACAGCTAGAATGATGAAATTTGGTGTGTACATCGTTCTAATTGCGTAGACACGTAAAATAAAGAGATTTTCGTAAATCGTGTTGTTGTACTTTTAAGGGGCTAAAATGGGAAAAAGAGGATACAAATGGTAGCAAAGAAATGACCGTAGTTAGAGTCATGGAATTCGTTGTATACATTCATCTGACTGACTCGCAAAATTGAAATGATATTTCCAAATTCGAACTTTTTTATACCCTCCACCTCCAGGATGGGGGTATACTAACTTTGTCATTCCGTTTGTAGCACCTTGAAATATCGACCTGAGACCCTATAAAGTATATATATATTCTTGATCGTCATAAAATTCTAAGACGATCTAGCCATGTCCGTCCGTCTGTCCGTCTGTTGAAAGCACGCTAGCATCTAAACGAAAGGAGCTAGAACGTTCAAATTTACCATAAATGCGTCTTATAGTCGTAGATCGGTTGGGATTGAAATGGGGCGAAATCGGCCGAAAGGGAAAAATTTTTCCCTCACAAGGACTAAAAATACCCATAATAATCCCTAATATTTTAGCGTATTTAAGCATGTTTTTTGAATATGTCTGTTTATATTTGCTTGATATTTGGCATGCGCATCCCCCTTATAGCAAAAACGTGCACCATAAAGTGATTATTATTTGTAGGGGGTGAAATGGGACAAAAAAGGGATAAAAATGGTACATATTAAACGACAACATCTAGAAACACGAAATTCGGTGTGTACATTCCTCTAATTGAGTAGATACATAATATAAAAGTATTTTTTCCAAATTCGTACTTTTAAGGGGTAAAATAGGAATAGAGGGATAAAAATGGTACCAACCAAACGGCTGTACCTAGAATAATGAAATTCGGTGTATACATTCTTCTGATTGCATAGATAAGTAAAATACACGGATTTTTCAAAATTCGTACTTTTTGGGGTTAAAATGAAAAAGGGGATAAAAATAGTACCAATCTAATGACCGCAGCTAGAGTCATGAAATTCGGAGTATACATTCCCCTGAGTGTGTAGAAACGGAAAATAAACTGATTTTTCGAAATTCGTACTTTTTGGGTTAAAATGAAAAAAGGGGATAAAAATAGTACCAATCAGATGACCGCAGCTAGAGTCATGAAACTCGGAGTATACATTCCTCTGACTGCGTAGACACGGAAAATAGACGAATTTTTCGAAATTAGTACTTTCAAGGGATACAATGGTACAGAGGGATAAAAATAGTACCAACTAAACGACTACAGCTAGAATGATGAAATTCTAATTGCGTAGAAACGTCAAGGGGGTAAAAATGGTACCAACCAAATGGGCGCAGCTGGAATCATGGAATTCGGTGTATACATTCCTCTGACTGCATAGACACGCAAAATAAAAAGTATTTTTTTTAAATTCGTACTTTTTCTTTTACGGCAAAAATTTGGTAGAATCATGAAGTTAGGTTATTTTGCACTATGTACGTCTGATAATAGATTTTCAAAATGTGTACTTTTGGAATTAAAATAGAATGAAAATACAACCAACTGTAACACCTACAATATTTATGGCTTTGAAAATATAAACATAAGAATATTTATTTTTTGAATTGACGTATTGGTAGCATTACGTTATAAGCGTGGGGTGAAATAATTAAAATATTATATTTATTTATAAAATTCATTTTTCAATATATGTATTTCTTTTGGTTGGGCTATATTAAAAAAATTATATTTTCCTGTAATATTACTGCACTTCTACGAAAACCGACAACCTCTGTGGAATGCAATCCATGGTGGAGGGTATATAAAGTTAGGCCCGGCCGAACTTTACGCCGTTTTTACTTGACTGTTTTGAAGATTGCTGCATTATATTTACTTTTGCGTGGTTTAAAATAATTAAAATTTAATATTTATTTGTACAATTATTTTTTATTTTATTATTTTTTATTTGTTTTTGTTTGGCTATTTTTAAAAAAATATTTTATTGCACTTATACAGCTCGACGTCTTCTGTGGAATGCAACCCATGGTGGAGGGTATATAAAGTACGGCCAGGCCGAACTTTTCGCCTTTTTTTACTTGTTTACAATCCCTTGCTTGTACATAAAGGTCATAACTTATACATTATTCACAGACTTTCTTCAAAAATGCCTTGTTTTCGTCGTTAAGATACCGGCTATTACAAACTAAAGCGATATATTCTTTTATATAATTTGGAATTCCCATTCCACGATATTTAAACAAAAACTTAAAAAAATATTTTGCGTCTTAGGCCCCCCATTCACGTACAGTTTTAACTGTCAGTTTGAACTGTGCAGCTAAAACTGTCAGTTGAAACTGTATGTGTGTGGTATATAACTGACAGTTGTACTCAACTGTTCAGTTTAACTGAGAAATATAAAAATTTTATATTTTTAACTGACAGTTTTAACTGAAGTGAAGGTGTGTGGGGGTTCGCTGTACTGTTCTCAGTTCAATTTGTGTCGAGCGAGAGTGCGTATCATCATGTCGCGTAAACAGAACCAAGTAATAGTTGATTTTATTGGAATATATAGATCTGAACCTTGCCTATGGCAAGTTAAGTCTAGCGAGTATCATGATCGCGCCAAAAAAGATGCTGCCTACAACAAGCTGGCGAAGAAGTTACAAGAACTAGAGCCTGACGCGGAAAAGAAATCTGTTTTGGCAAAAATAAATAGCTTAAGATCCGCTTTTCGCAAAGAAAAAATTAATGTATAGTATAATGTATAGATATAATTAATGTGTAGTATGTATGTATTTATCTTTAATATGTATTTATCTTGAGTACGTATTTATTTGTTTTTTTAAAATGTGATTGCTTTGCCATGGGACTTTGCCATCATTCATGAAGTAGTTCATGAACTTATTTCTCATTAACATCGTCAGGCTGAGGAATATGTAAATTCTCCTTCACAAGCTTTTCAAAGAAACATGTGTTCTGAAGAACACCGCCATCGGAAATCCGTCCATTTGTTCCGAAATCTACCAGTAAGAATCGATATTTTGCGTCAACTATTGCTAGAAATCTCAATGTAGCAGCTAATCTTTCGTGTGGAGAAATTGCTCTCCTCATGACTGTATCTTTCTTCATAATCAAAGGGGAAACCAACGAAAGCAGTTTTTGGTACACTGATTGAGTCATGCGCAAATAATTGAGGAAATCTAATGGTTCTTCACTTAATTCTGTTAATAAACTAATGTGGGAAGATAAATTTCGTTGTAATAACCACTTCTTGCACCACTGTTTACGCTGTTTATTTTTTCTTTTTTGTAAAATTACAAAAACTAAACCGAGAGCGGCCAAACCGTCCTGCTCGTTCGAATCCATGTTAAAAACTGAAGTACTGAACTGGACGTGTGTGTACATTAGGGCGTACCTCAAAAAAAAAGTTCGCCGTACACCTTCGAATATGAAGTATTATTGAAAGGTAGTTTCAAAAAAAAATTTTTATTTTTTTATGCCGAACGTAGGGGTCGCGCTTTTAAATTTTTCTATATAACTTGTATTTATAAACGGATTTTAAAGTGTGATACATCGATGTTTTTGTCTCGACGAGGCCGATTTTTTTGTCTTTGAAGTCATTGAGCTCAAGCACCCCCTTCTGGTACTTACCCATCATTTCTCAGTTGCTACTACCCTAATGTACCACTCTAATAATCGAAAATTAAAGCTCGCATAAAATCATGAATCATGTTTGAGCTCAATGACTTCAAAGACAAAAAAATCGGACAAAAACATCGATGTATCACACTTTAAAATCCGTTTATAAATGCAGAAGTTATATAGAAAAATGTAAAAGCGCGACCCCTACGTTCGGCATAAAAAAATAAAAAAAATTTTTTTGAAACTACCTTTCAATAATACTTCATATTCGAAGGTGTACGGCGAACTTTTTTTTTTTTACTTGTAACCTGGTACGCTCTAGTGTACATCTCAGTTCACAGTTTAAGACCGGCAACTCACGTACAGTGATAACTGACAGTTTTAACTGACAGTTAAAACTGTACGTGAATGGGGGGCCTTAGAGAGTATCATAACCTCTACATTTATAATTAGATTTTTTATTTACAAACATTTTTGCGTTATAACGTTAGCTATCCATATATTTTTTTGTGTTGATTTTATGAATCTGCGGCTTGAAAACATTTTTTTTCTTTTTTGTTAGAAAGTGTTATAGACCTGGAAAATAATTGCATAACTCATTTATTAAAACTATTTCTATTTAAAAAATTGTATACGTTCCACAAGTTAAATACAATCCACAGGTTTGTTTCTTAGTTGTGATGCGTCGCTAATTTATCAATTTATCTTCACTGCCCTTTGAGATGTAATAGTTTTCACTGCATATATGTACACTTTTATCACTCACTGTATTGCGAGCAAGAGTAAAATAATATTCGAAGAACGCGTTTCGTTTTCATTTGTTTTCGTTTTATTTTGCTTAAACAATGTGACATCCTGTTATGATTTTGTGCCATGTTTTGTGTTCTTCTACTGTTTTCTTTTGAGATTTATTTTTTCGAAACCGAAATGTAAACAAAACCTTGTAAGAAATGTTTAAGTGAGAGAGCGAATACACAAATACATTTTTGCTTAGGTCGTTGCTTTTTATTTGTGTTAATTTTTTTTTTTTGCTAAACAATGCATTCTTCTTTACGCAGGTTAGGTAGGATCCAGTCTTCAGAGTAAACTTTTAAAATTCCTGACGAAATTTGAAACGTAGTTTAAAAAACTCTGCACCCAAATCAATCTTCAAATCACAAATAGTATCCTTGGAGGAGAAATATGTGGGGGCATTGTTGACATCACCATGCAATGTGATTCAATCGTCGAAGGTTACAGCCTTCACATATGCCACTCTACTTTGGTTTGTATCAGCAAACAAAAATCCGAAAACCATTTGTAGTTTTTATGAAACGCAATTCAAATTGCGTACTCTGCACAAGACACTTGAATGGTTGAAGAGATAATAAACTTGAGCAAATCAATGGTTATATCGACTATAAGAAGATTTTCCCTAGATTTCCCAGTCGTATTTGGGCCATACATTTTTTTGGAGGCTCGACATGCCACAAAATGCGCTTTCAAATGATAAATAGATTAATCAAACCAATCATTCGTCCTAGCCGTTATTTTTTATTAAGGAGATAAATATAAATGTATATTCCCAATTTATGTTATCACTACTACTGTGATCCTGAAACTTTTTGATTAGAGAAATTATACTGAAAATACATTTAAATTAAAATTAGTTAAGCAAAATTGTGCTTTATATTCACAAAGTTGTAAATCATACGCTGCACAGTGGTCCCAAATAATGTTTATGCTTAAAAAATAAAAAATGGACTAATCGAATCACGCCCATTATCACATCACATATAAACTCAATATAGAACCAACTATAATTATCACCATGTGTTAGAACAGGGTGTTAAAATCAAAATTTTATAAAATCTTAAAAGAAATATGCGCTTAGTTCGCTTTAACGAAGTGTGTTTTTCTTAACACTATTGCAAAAGCAAAATATAGCATATAAATATTCTACTTGACACTGAAATTGAGAAAAATAAGATATTAATGAATCTCGTACACAAAACTGATTCAGAGATATGATCAAATATATTAACAACGGCTAATCGAAAATTGTGCTAATAAAAAAATGGCAATTGTGGGAGTTTGACGAAAATTGCTTACGAGATATTAATATTCATACATTGAGAAAAATAGAATTCTTAAATCGGAGTAAAATTCATATTCCAATTTAGTTTATCAATTTTACTCCAGTTAAGTTAAAATTCCCTTAAGAGAAGGAAAATTAAGTAGATATGAGAACAGTTTCCTTATTTTAAAGCCAGTAGAAATAGTACATATACTCAAAATAGGGTAGTAAATTTACTTAAAACATTTTTTTGGATCTAGTAAAAACTTCTTACAATTTGAATATTTACTAGCTTTTAACAAAGTAAATAATGAAGAAATTTTTTTGTATATGGAAAATTTCACTTAGGATGTTTTTACTTGAAATTATGTTTATTACTTAAATATGTTTAATAAAATTAATGTATGTACTTGTAATTATGTCAAGTTTATAAAAAATACTTCAGTGTGTTTAGAAAAATACATTAACAGTAGTAGTTCAAGGAGCAATTCTCGTTCGTTTGCCAAGTCTTTCTTCTTAAGTACTTCAAACATTAATCTAAATAATCTCTGCGAAGGCGCCTACCAACTCTTTATGGTAGAAGTGACATGAAACGTTTGAGAACTAATCCATGTCGTCTTTTTTGATATGAGTGTTGCTTACTCTGAAGCGAAATAATTTGTTTCAATTATCAAGTAAAGTCTTAGTCAGGCTGAATAGAAAATTTTCCTCAGATTGAATATAAAATTACTTGATTTGACTACAAATTTACTTAGTTTGAGTAAAAATGTACTTGGATGAGGAAAATTTTTCTCAGATTGAATATAAATTTAGTTGATTTCTTTAAAAATTTACTTAAACATTTACTTGTTTTGAAGAAAAGATTTCCTCGGTTTGAGTAAATCTTACTTGCTTTGAGGAAAAGCTGAATTGGAATCAAGTTCAAAGCATGTCTGATTTTCAAGGAAAAATTTGTACTTGATGTATGATGCCTTAGCGCTATACGACGTTAAATTTTCCTCAGTTTTAGTACATATCTACCTAATCCGTGGCATACATTTTTTCTGAGTGTACATATAACTTTTTGTCCACGAAATTTATAGGTTATGTTTACTATAAATCACAAATATAATTTCAACTCCTTACTCTTGCCTTCAATTTCCATAATACAGTTACTTTATTATTTTCTTTTCATGCTTTGATTTTAATTAATTTGTAAAACTGCTCTAGATCTGAATTAATCCCACTTTTTTTGAACCGCAAACTTTAAGTACCATTCAGGTACTTAATCCTAATTTTCTCCAGTGCATTTTCTTGATAGCTTGGAGTGTTGCCAAAAAGAAAATATATGAACATTAAACAATTTTCTATTTTATTTTAATTTTTGCAAAAAAAAAATGGATTTGGAACCAGTGTGCACTGAAAGAAAAATTGTTCGTTGCAGCAACAAAATTACGAAATTGCAGCAACGGACAATTTCGTGTTTTTTAGTTTTAGGATGTGCAATAGGTCAAAAAGTAATTTTTTGGAATTTGTAGTTTTAGGGGGAATTTAGAATTAAAAGATTTTTCAAACTTCAACCTTCTGGGTGCAGAATGGGAAAAATCGACAAATAAATGGTAAAAAGAAATAATTTTCATAATATTGTACTGGACTTCTACGTAGCCATAGACTCTATGGTGGAGTATATATGATGGTGAAGGATATATATGATTTGTCCCGGCCGAACTTTACCTCGTTTTTACTTGTTTTTCTTTCAGTTGAACCAATTTAGAACTATATCGCTAAAATCGATGTAAGCCTAAATTCTCATCGTCTTTAAATAATTACAAATGCAAACAACGGATTGCTGTTGTTGCTATAGTTTATGGCAACCCTATGCACACACTATGGAATTTTAGATGTTTATTTTGCGTCAATTCATATTTTTGTTGTTTCTGTCATTACAAGAGCAAATAAAAATCAATACTCGCATATGATTCTCCGCGCGCTCACAGACTTGCAATACTCTCATAAGAATCTTCACTCGCACCGACAAACACAAGAAACAAACACTCTGAGAAAGATCCTACAACTACCGCAAGAGAGAGTGGGGTGGGGATATGATGTGTTAGGTAGGCCCTTACTTAGCAAATAACGTCGTCGTTTACTGTGTCCTTTCATTCTAACAGCCGTTGTTGAGCATTGCGTATTTCCTAATTGGATTAATAATTAACTTAAAATGCGAGAAAGTAAAAACTGTTGGCGCTTTTCTGCGTTATATCCTTCTTAACACGATGTGTGGTGTGTGCGCTGTGTGTTGTGTTTGTTGTAGACTCAAGGTCTGCAAATGTTGCTCACTCACTCGCTTTCTATTACGAGTATTTAATGGAAAAGTAAATTGCAAATTTTTGTTTGGTGTTGAAACACACACACACACTTAAATATACTTATGTATGTATTTATGAACATGTGGATACATGTGTTCTTAAATATGTATAGAATAACAGTGGCGAGGCTGGTGTGATTTTAGTGGGGCAATTTCATTCGATGATAAATTGCATGTCAGGTGTGGGGATTTTGATAATTTGATTTGACTTCTTCTTTAAAATTGTATTGGCCGGGTCAGAGCCTGCTAGTAAATATAAACAGTGCACACTGGTCCCAAATCTATTTTTTGTTGTTAGAAATTCTATTTGTTAAATTTACAAATATTTTCTGTATGGCAACAGTCCAAGCAATCAAGAAAATATCCTGGATAAAATTAAGTGGCAACACCACAAGCCTTTGGAACACCCTATTCATGTATTATAGTTTTCGTGATATCGGATATGGGGCATTCCACGACAAATCGGACAGTTAAAAAAATATTTTTGATTCCCTCCATTTTTTAGTGCCCACTAAAAAACACCCCCTTGGTATACTTTGAGTTTTTTCTGATTACTCGTTAAAAAGATATAGATTTAAAAAAATAATAATAGTAGTTCTTTTTTCAGTCTTTTGCTGAAAACTTCGTCAATAATGGTCCGAATTGGATATTCTTTTTGTAATATTTTTGTTTTTGAAGTACTTTCCACAAAAAATATTGAAAAAAATATTCACAATGTTTTTGTATACAAATTTTGATTTTTTAAATTAAAGCTATTTTTTAATTGTTTGTACTCTTCGATTTTCTCGATTTTTTTTATTTAACCATCTATTTATTCTGTAAATTTTGAGGCTTGGTTTAAAAAAGCTATATCTTTTTAACGAGTAATCAGAAAAAAACTCAATGTATAAAAATGTAAAAAAATGGAGGAAATCAAAAATATATTTTTGAACTGTCCGATTGGTCGTGGAATGCCCCATATATATCCAATATCTTCTAAGCTATATATCTCAAACCAGGGTTTTTTCTTGGAAAATGTTCTCCTTGCCAAGGGCTAAATAATTACCTTTGGACTACCCGATTCATGGATTCTAGTTTTCGATATATCGGCTCTTCAATGTCAAATCAATACATGGATTACTATGTATTCAAATTATGGATTCGATGCATTCAAATTATTGGAACGGAAAATATTGTTGAAAATAGTTGCATAATTCCTTTCATTATTATATTATTTATAGTGTCAATACATGGATTACTATGGTTAGTTTGTATAGTTTTTGGAATTTTGACTGATTCGATGCATTCAAATTATTGGAACGGAAAATATTGTTGAAAATAGTTGCATAATTCCTTTCATTATTATATTATTTCATTATTATGTTTTTATGAACATTGTACAACATTTCGATAAATACACCAGTTGTCGAAAATATACTTTACTTTTTCTGCCTATTTTTGAGTTTTTATAAAAGTCTTTTTTCCGATATTTTTGGTTTCAATAACTCTATATTACTATGATTTTATTTTTTATACCCTCCACCTCTAGGATAGGGGTATAATAACTTTGTCATTCCGTTTGTAACACCTTGAAATATCGACCTAAGACCCTATAAAGTATATATATTCTTGATCGTCATAATTCTAAGACGATCTAGCCATGTCCGTCCGTCCTTCTGTTGAAAGCATGCTAGCATCTAAACGAAAGGAGCTAGAACGTTCAAATTTTTCCGTAAATGCGTCTTATAGTCGTAGATTGGTTGGGATTAAAACGGGACGAAATCGGCCCAAAGGGGAAAAAAATTCCCCCACAAGGACTAAGAATAGCCATAATTATCCCCAATATTTTAGCGTATTTAAGCATGTCTTTGAATATGTCAGTTTATATTATAACAAGAACGTGCACCATAATTGAGTAGATACATAATATTAACGTATTTTTTCCAAATTCGTACTTTTAAGGAATAAAATGGGAATAGAGGGATAAAAATGGTACCAACCAAACGGCTGCCCCTAGATTAATCAAATTCGGCGTATACATTCCTCTGACTGCATAGACACGTAAAAT
Organism: Polietes domitor; assembly: GCA_947397865.1. Taxonomy (NCBI): domain Eukaryota; kingdom Metazoa; phylum Arthropoda; class Insecta; order Diptera; family Muscidae; genus Polietes; species Polietes domitor. Next base: position 140,024,205 of record OX377619.1, read on the forward strand.
ACTCGAATTTTTCAAAATTCGTACTTTTTCGGGTTAAAATGAAAAAAGGGGATAAAAATAGTACCAATCAAATGACCACAGCTAGAGTAATGAAATTCGGTGTATACATTCCTCTGATTGCGTAGACACGTAAACTAAACGGATTTTTCGAAATTCGTACTTTTTGGGGTTAAAATGAAAAAGGGGGTACAAATAGTATAAACCAAATGACCGCAGCTAGAGTCATGAAATTCGGAGTATATATTCCTCTGACTGCGTAGACACTCAAAATAAAGTTTTTCCAAATTCGTAATTTTTCGGGAAAAGGGGGTGAAAAATATACAAAAAGCTATACATACCGTATTGTATGGTTGATATTCGCAGCCATTTTGGTGGTACAAATGTAATCCCTTTTCCCCCTTTTGGATCCTAAAAGTGCGAATTTCGAAAGATCTTTATTTTTTCGCGTCGAATTTTATTCTAGCTGCTGCCATTTGGTCGCTTCACGCAATTAGAGGGATGTTACGCAAAAATAATGCCATGTCTCTACAAGTGGGCGTGGTATTTGGGAATATTCTAATATTCCTCGTGTCATATCATCGAAAGATCTCTATTTTCCGCTTCGTTTTTTTTCTAGCTTCATCCATTTGGTCGGTCCTCACAATTAGAGGGATGCTACACAAAATATGTCATGGCTCTACAAGTGGGCGTGGTATTTGGGAATATTATAATGTTCCTCGTGTCATATCATGGAAAGATCTCTATTTTCCGCTTCGCTTTTTTTTCTAGCTGCATCCATTTGGTCGGTCCTCACAATTAGATGGATGCTACGCAAAATAACGCCACTATTTGGGAATATTATAATATTCCTCGTTTCGTATCATTTTTCTATGCAATATCGTCAAAGGAATAATAGATTCATCCCAGTCAAACTTACCACCTTTTTGCTGGTTTGAATAACAATTGACAAAGCTGTAGTTTCTACTATATGTTCCTTCATACTAGCAACTACACTAGTGGTGGTGAAGGAGAAGCAACATTATAAAAGATAAAGTTAATAAAATTAATGTGATATGATGTTTTAAGCTAGAGAAAATTTTGATAAACAACTTACTGCTCTTCATAATCCTCCTTCTAACGCCTCTAAATCGGTATTGTCCCGCCACTGAGGCGCACGTTTATATTTACGTCTTTGTGTGTAGGTAGACCCATTGAAAGTCCAATGGCTGGCGTTTGCTATTTTCTTATGTTTTTCAATGTTGAATGCGTTTGTTTTTGTTGCTGTGTCTCGGAATAAAAACATATCTTATAGATTTCTATTTTGAATATTCTGAAAGAAATAAGAAGAATATTTCGTACTCGTATCGTACACTTGACAAATGGAATGTATGTTTTGACTATGAATGAAATAGAATAAATTCATAAGATAGAGCGATATTTTTAGCAACTACTAGCAGCAGTAATCATTTTCGATTGTGTGGTACAATACCAAAACGATTGAATATATTATATTTTTTTAATTATAGGTTCGGTTCAGTTTAAACATCAAACCACACCCCCTAAATAAAGCGTTTAAAGGTTAGTTTCATTTTAATTTGTCTACACTCGAACCTTCCCAGAAAAAACTAATCGAAGAATAGAGCACAATATAAATAATTTTGCGCCTCCGTCCTATTCGTGGACGTGGTCTTTGGAAGTAGTTAGATTTTAGTATATTAATTTATTGAGACAAAGACTTTTATTGTATTATATAGGTAGGTATAACTAACTGTATGGGCTTGGCTGTTAGTGGGCATGGAAGTACAATAGTACAGAAATGTTCTCTACTTTTGTAATCAAAAGGTTCTCACAACTACTGCAATATCAGGTAATGCTATATCATTACCTGATATTGCGGATGGTAATGAGTAGTCATTACCTTGTATTATATACGGTAATGAGTTGTACATACGAAGATTTACCTTTTAATATTTTATTTTTTATCTCTGACAAACAAATTTTTGGATGGATCAATTTGATTCTATGAATATACTACACTGAAAGAATTTTCTTCATAATATTTATGAAGCGATTTCATAAAATGTTTTTCATAAATTTAGTACAATTTTTTCATAAACATTTCATATTTCATAAAACAAAATTGTTAAACTAGTGAAACATAGTTTCATAAGATCAAAGAAAGATTACGTAGTATTAAAGAAACAATTCTTAAATATTATGAAATATGTCATAACCAATAAAATATTTGTGTTATGAAATGTCTTCATAAATATAATGTTTCATAACTTACAGCCGACCGATTTTAAGCCGGCAAGCCGCCGATTTCATGGGCTCACATCGACTTCAACCACGCCGCCGATTTCATCGGCTCATATCGACTTCAACTACGCCGCCGTGGTTGAATACGAAATTTAAAAAAGTCGAAAATTACAAAAGAAAATATAACTGCCGACTTAGACAACCAACTACTGTGGTATATATGGATCTTTCATTGAATTTGGGATCCCACTAAGTGATGACGTCTAAAGTTGAATGATTATATTTTGATTTGAAAGTCGCTTTTATATACAGGGTGGCTGATGAATACTGCTACCATGCTACTTAATGATGTTGTTAAAGGACTTATTCTTTGCAGAACTGCATCGAAAGTGAATCCCTTTCAACACTGTGTGGTTTCAACAGGATGATGCGACTTTGTCACATAGCCAGGTCCTGCTATGAGAGAGAATTGCTGCGAAAGTTCCCCAAGAAGGTGATTTCTAGACACTCGACATTTCGTTGGCCCCCAAAGTCTAGTGACCTCACTGCACCTATTTTTTTCTTGTGGGGTTATTTCATCTGGAAGTTTACAAACCAAATCAAAAAAATGGATGATTTAAAGCAATGCATTCGAACAACAATTGAGACATTTCTTACTGCAACTCTGCAGGATGTAATGAATAATGAATTGTGCACATACGTCACCGGCTATCGTCATGTCATTTAAATTCTTTTATTTTTAAACACGTTAAAAAGGTTTAATAAAAATGTATCGGTTGTCAAATGAACAAAGAAAAAGTAATTTACATGAATTAAACAAAAAGTTATTTTAGTTTCTTAATGTAGTGTCATTCATCAGCCACCCTGTAAGTCAATTCCAGTATGCGTGGCCATGTGTTCCTATAAAAAACAAAATGTGTCAAAGTAGGTAAAGCTTTTCCATCTTTGGAAGGATTATGATATTCAAGATGTCTGGTCAAATATGTCTCATATTTATTAAATTCATCCATATTATAAATTTTAGGAATGGATTCCCACTACAAACAAATAATTGTATGGAATAATAATATTAAATTATGGGAATATTGGCTAATATTTACGAATATTGAATTACTTGCCAAAAAATAAAAGAAAAGGTATGAAAAACCCAATACAAATTGTTCCTTCTCTTTTCCCAAAATTGTCAAATAAATAGAGGTGATCGAATGACAGAACGAGCCGGCAAATGAGCCGAAAGCCGCCGCCGATAATTCTGGTTCCGCTTGTAACTCTGATTTGTCCTTTGTTAACTCTGACATAAATGTTTACCCTGATTTAGGTGAAAGACATATTAATTGCAAAGACTCTGGCAATGGTGGTGTGTGTTGATTGGTTAGTTAACGAGTCAGACCTTTTTTTTTGCTTTTTTGTTTATATTGGAAACTTCAGTATAAATTATTGCTCTTTCATAAAATTAATGAAGTTTCTTCATAAAATCTATGAAAATTTTCATAAATCATATTATGAAAAATAATGAATGTTTATGACAAAAGTTCTTCGAATGAAGAAGTGTATTTCATAGTTTCTAAGAAATGTTTTCATAAATTCTATGACACTTTTCATTGACTTGTGATTTATGAATCATGTTTCATACATTTCTTGGCGACTTTTTAATACAAATTTTCACTGAGGTTATGACAAAATCATAAATATATGAAGATAACTCTTTCCGTGTATAGAATAAAATCTGTACTATTCAGATGGATTTCCTAGCAACTATCAGCATAACTCCCCTGATTATTCTAAGCGCTTCGTTTTTATTTTATATATTTAATTATCATCATCATCAGGAATATTTTCCACTCCTTCAGCAATATCGATTTTTGTGTAATAACACTTCTCTTCCAATAAGGAATACATTTGAATGGTTTTTGCCTCTGGCGCACCATTTCAGCATTTTTTAACTGTCTTGTGTGCACATTCTTAACACGTCTTCCACAAAGGCCACAATTTAAATTTTGCTCATGTAAATCTTCACAAAGTATTTTTTCGTCAATTCTTGTTTTGTTGTGTGTAAAATATAGAAAGTTTTTGTTCAATGTGTTTTCGTGTTCTCTTGTTTTTTTTTTTGCACCCTACGCCGTGGCTCCACCACCACCGCCATCACCACGCCATCAGTTCCATTCATAATAAACATTTGGTTAACCTTGCAAATATTCATATGTACAAACCCGAATAGTACTCATTCATATACATCCATCTGAACGTGTGTAGATTTGTACGAGTATCCATACGTACATTCGTACTAAGAATTTTGTTTGCCATTTTACATTTCTGTTTGAAATGATGTCATAAGAAAAAAGCCCAAAAACACTCTGAAAGAAGCAGCAGCAGTAGCGGCGGCGGCGGCAGCAGAAAAAGAAATCCCCTCCCAAGTGGATTTCTTAACACAAAATGCACACAATGTTAGCATTTGTTAGTAACGCTAGAGTTGCCAGATGGAGAATACAATAGTTTGTTTTGTTTCTTTGATTCCATTGCGTTTTTTGTTGTATCTCAAAAACTAGTTCGTAATAAAATGTTTGATTAAAAAATTACTTCAAACTATATTAATGCGTTTACAAAATTTATGCTAAGTTCTTCATAAGTATAAAGTATAAAAGGGCGTTATGTTCGGCCGGGCCGAATCTTATATACCATCCACCACGGAAAGCATTCCACAGTATTACCAGCGGAATAAGCTTTATATAAAGGGTGATTTTTTAGCTATTATCTTTTTGGCAACACTGGTTTAAACAGCTGACGCACGTTTCGTGTTTTGTTTCACTCTCAAGCATCTTCAGTTTGGTCTATAATTTAACCATGAATCGTCTTACAAACGAACAACGCTTGCAAATTATTGAATTTTATTATCAAAATGCGTGCTCTGTTAATTCCATTTTATGGTCAATTTAATCGACCCACTGAAGCGGCTATTCGAGCTATAGTGACTAAATTTCGCACCCAATTTACATTGTTGGACATTAAAGCACCAACACGCTTACGTAGAGTGCAAACTGAAGAAAATCGCAGCTGTATCGGTCAGTGTTAATGATGACCATCAATTATCGATTCGTCGCCGTTCGCAGCAATTGGGCCTCTGTTACTCAAAAACGTGGAAATGCCAAAATTGGACTAAGCGGATGGACCGTTTGAGGCGCAGTCCAGGTCAACATTTGCATGAAATAATCTTCTAACATTAAATTATATGGACCGTACTATCGATTCAAATAAAGATTTCATGCATTTTTCTGAATTTTATGTTTTTTTTTTTTTTGAAAAACTTTTCTATAGCTTTTAAAAAATCACCCTTTAGTAGTAAGGTACCTGCCTGTAATCAAAAAGTGAACATGAGGCATCAATCTTCAAAAATTTGCCCTAAATATTAGGCGTCATTAGGGAGAAACATTTTCCATCTGGGCCGATTTCTACCATTTGCAATTTTCTTGATTCAGCTACAGACAAAGTGACTGTACCATTCTGATAAGAAAAGTACAAATTTCAAATATCCGTTATGTTTCGCGCCCACATGTACACATCAAAATGCATGATTATAGGTACGTTTGTTTGTTTTTCTACGAATTTGGAGGAATACTCATATTTCGCGTGCCTACGAAGGCAGACGAGTGTAAACACCGAATTACACGTTTCTATATACAGCCGTTTGCTTGGTACCAATTTTATCCCGTTTTGTTCTTAAAGGTATGAATGTTGAAAGATATCTTTCAGAGCAGTGTACACACCGAATTTCACTACTCTAACTACAGCCATTTGGTTGGTACCATTTTTTTTCTCCCAATAGTACAAATATGTTTCGCGTCTATACAGTCAAATGAATGCATACACGAATTTCACGATTTCAATTTCATTGGTTTGGTTGGTACCATTTTTATCCCAAATTTCCTATTGTATCCCTTAAAAGTACGAATTTCGAAAAATCCCTCTATTTTACGTGTCTATGTAATTATAGGGATGTACACTTCGAATTTCATGTTTCTAACTGTTGTAAAGGGTGTCCCAAGAAGAACGCAATTTTTAAATCTGGCAACATTCGAAGTGTCATTGTTTGACATTTGAACAATTGTTATTGTTTGTTAGTAGAAGGTACGAGGTTATTAAAAATGGAGCGCTACACGAATGAACAACGCATTCTCATTGTGAAATTGTTTTACCAAAATGGTGAAAGTTTTGCGACTACAGTTCGCAAATTGCGATCAATTTGGGGTCACAATAATGCTCCAAAAGAGTCAACTGTAAAGAGATTAATGGATAAATTTGCCGAAACTGGGTCTGTTAGTGATGTAAAGACAACAACGCGCCATCGACCAGGTCGATCGACCGAAAATGTCGCAGCTGTACGTGATGATGTCGCTCAAACTCCATCCACCTCAATTCGACACCGAGCTCAGCAAATTGGTGTCTCCAAATCCACTTTGCAGCGAATTTTGACGAAAGATTTGCATCTTCATGCATACAAAGTTCAATTGACTCAGGAACTGAAGCCAACTGACCATGGACAGCGAAGGGAGTTCGTTAATTGGGTATTGGAGAGACAACATGAAAATGCTGATTTTGCCGATAAAATCATCTTCAGTGACGAGGCCCATTTTCATCTTGATGGCTTCGTCAATAGGCAGAATTGTCGCATTTGGGGTGCGGAAAATCCTCGAGTGATTCACGAGAAGCAAATGCATCCTCAACGTGTCACTGTGTGGTGTGGTTTTTGGGCTGGAGGAATCATTGGACCTTTTTTTATGAAAATGGTGTTCGGTATCGTGAAATGATAACCAGTTTTTTCTTGCCTAGAATTGAAGAAATGAATGTGGAGGGCATGTGGTTCCAACAAGACGGCGCCACATGTCATCCAGCCAGAGAAACAATTCAATTGCTGCATCAGTCATTTCCCGGTCGTGTTATTTCGCGTTTTGGAGATCAGAATTGGCCGCCTTGATCGTGCGATTTAACACCATTAGGTTTTTTTTTTGGGGTTTTTTGAAGTCGATGGTTTACGCGAATAAGCCGACGACGACTCAAGCCTTAAAAGACGAAATTGGACGCTGCATTAATGAAATACCGCAGCATTCATGCAAAACGGTCATTGAAAATTTCATTACAAGATCGCGTGCATGTCAGCAAAGCCGCGGCGGCCATCTGCACGATATATTGTTCCATACATAACCTCATTCTGTCTACTTTACGATATAATAAAGTTTCACGATTTTTTCTTAAATATCTGTGTTTTATTTAAAATTAAAAAATTGCGCTCTTCTTGGGACACCCTTTATAATTGGTACCATTTATATCACTTTTTGTCCCATTTCACCCGCTAAATATTTTTTGTACTTTTTGGTATTTTCGTAACAAGATGAATGTACGCAACAAATTGCAAGTACATATAAAGCAGAAATTTTCAAAAAAAAACCTTAAATTATCTAAATATTGGAGGGTTTTTTCAGACCTTGTTATGTAAAATTTATTTCCCTCTGGGCCGATTTCGCCCACTTTTAATCCCAACCGATCTGCAATCATAAGACACATTAACGGAAAATTTGAACCTCTTCGCTCATTTCGTTCGGCAGCTAGGGTGTTTTCAACAGACAGACGGACATGGCAAGATCGTCTTACAATTTTACCATGACCCAGAATATATATATTTTATGGGGTCTCCGATGAATATTTCAAGGTGTTACAAAATGACAAAGTGAATATACCCCCATCCTTAGATGGAAGATTATTCTGAACAATTTCTGCGAAGGCGCCTATCTAGCCTTCATGTCAGTCCTAGAATAATAGAATAGAAACGTTTGAGAATTATTTCATATTTTCATATTTATACCCTCCACCATAGGATGGGGGTATACTAAGTTTGTCATTACGTTTGTAACTCCTTGAAATATCGACCTCAGACCCTATATATTCTTGATATATTCTAAGACGATCACTTCTATATGGCCTCGTTCGAGGAAAATCGTATCGCACGTTGAAATCAAGTAAGTGCTCAAATATACGCAAAATCAAGTTTTTACCAGTAATTCAAGATTTTTGAGGATGTTTTGGGGGAAGCTTAACAAGCAAAGTCTTATTTTACTCGGCAACACAACAAGAAAAATAGTATCATTTCCCAGGTATTTTGGACTGTCGCACTATGTAATTAACCAATTGTTCTTCCCACCTTCCCTAAATCTGCCGATTACCTTTTGCTGGCAACTCTGTCTATTGCTAATCCTCATAGAACCCTCCCGTACTATGTATGAAGACAACGTCATTCAGCAATACCATGATGCTATATTTTTTTTCTTGAGTGATGCATTCCAATGGAAACAAGTGGTGGTTAGTCCCAATTGGCTGGCTCTTTGGTTATTTGGTCTTCAAATATTGTTGCACAATTCACCAACAATTGAGTGTGTGTTTGTGTTTTTTTTTTAATTTTTCATTTTTGTGTGCTCGAGATAAGAAATCTTTCACATGGACAAAATAATAACAACAAAATCTGTTATGCGCTATCTATCAGTCCAGCAAGTCATTCATTCGTTCAAATTCTACGATTTTGTGATTTAATATTTTTGTATTCGCCTCCTCACCTTGATTTTTATAATCCCAGCTGCCAATTAGGCTGTAAAACACAAATAGATGAAGAAGACAACACCTTTGATTGCTCAAGACACTTCTTATCTATGATAGATTGTCGCTGAAAAATATATAATTTGTTGTTTTAGATTGTCTCTGGTAAATATAGTAAAAATAATAGTCATTTAGTTTGTACAGCACCTAGCATAGAAATAGCAGTATGTATGTACGTTTGCATGTTGGTTTAGTTTAGTGAATAGGAAGACAAGGGTTTGTGCGCTCTTGAACCGAATAAAATTGTTATCAATTAATTAATATTTTATATATTTTCTTAATCAAATGTATAACACCTGGAGTAAAAATAATTATTTTCTGTGCTGTATATTTCCATTATTTTCTTTAGAAACTATTACTATACGATTTTGTTTTAACATCTATTAATTCCATTATTTACATTAGAAACTACTATATTTTATTTATTACATTTTTATACCCTCCACCTCCAGGATGGGGGTATATTCACTTTGTCATTCCGTTTGTAACACCTTAAAATATTCATCGGAGACCCTATAAAGTATATATATTCTTTGTCGTGGTAAAATTCTAAGACGATATAGCCATGTCCGTCTATCCGTTTGTCCGTCTGTCTGTTGAAAGCACGATAGCGGCCGAACGAAATGAGCTAGGAGGTTCAAATTTGTCCTAATTGTGTCTTATGGTTGTAGATCGGTTGGGATTGAAAGTGGGCGAAATCGGCCCAGAGGGAAAAATTTTTCCCTCACAAGGACTAAAAGTACCCCTAATATTTAGAGTATTTCAGCATGTTTTTTGAACATAATAGCTTGTATTTACTTGATATTTGCAATTCGCATTCCCTTTATAGCATAAAAGGGCACCATTGAGTGATTTTTATTTGTAGGGGGCGAAATGGGACGAAAAGGGATAAAAATAGTACCTATCAAACGACAACAGATAGAAACACGAAATTTGGCGTGCACATTCCTCTAATAGAATAGATACATAATATAAAAGTATTTTTTCTAAATTCGTACTTTTAAGGGGTCAAATGGGGATAGAGGGATAAAAATAGTACAAACCTAACGGCTGCACCTAGAATAATGAAATTTGGTGTATATATTCTTCTGATTGCGTAGACATATAAAATAAAATAATTTTTCGAAATTCGTACCTTTAGGGTGTAAAATGAAAAAAGGGGATAAAAATAGTACCTACCAAATGACAGCAGCTAGAATCATGAAATTCGGAGTATACATTCCTCTGACTGCGTAGACACGAAAAATAAAACATTATTTCCAAATTCGTACTTTCAAGGGATTCAATGGGAGCAGAGGGATAAAAATGGTACCAACTAACAGGCTACAGCTAGAATGATGGAATTTTCGAAAGTCGTACTTTTAAGGAGTAAAATGCGAAAAAGGGGATAAAAATGGTACCAACAAAATGGTCATAGATAGTATCATGGAATTGGGTATATACATTCCTCTGAGTGCATAGCCACGTAAAATATTTTTTTTCCAAATTCGTACTTTATTTTGTTGCTTTTACGACAAAGAATGGTAGAATCATGAAGTTGTCTTATACTACGTAAGTGAGAGGTAAGGTATTTTCAAAATGTATACTTTTGAATTTAAAATAGATGGAAATACAACAAACCAAAGGACTGCAGCTGCAAATACACTCTCTATCCCCCAATATTTAGGGTATTTATGATTGCTCCCTTATATTTACTTTATGAATTGAAGTATTATTTCCATTATATATAAATAGTATACAAATATTGGTAGCCTTGGCTTATTAATTAAATTTCTGATTTTCATACATTTGAAATTTGTTGCGGACATTCCTCTTGTAGCTTGGAAGCACAACAAACAAAATAAATGTTTTAGCTGGCGAAATAAAATGAATAAAATATGGTACCAATGATACGACAACAGCCAAAATCATGAAATTCGGTGTGTACATCTCTCTAATTGCATAAACACGTAAAATAGAGGGATTTTTTCGAAATTCGTACTTTTAAGGTATATAATTTAAAAAATATGGATAAAAATGGGACCTTCCAAACCGCTGAAGTTGATAACATGAAATTAGGTTTTTTTTCCAAATTTGTACATTTGGGCAGAGAATGGGGCGAATGGATATATCTTTAAAATTTGTATCAAAATAATGCAGTCACTTAGTCTGTATCTGAAAATGCTTCTCCCTAATGGCGACTGACAATCGCCTTCACTTTCACAATTACAGCATTGTATTTATATACAGTAGTAGATTTTAAACAGTGCGCATGAATATATATTATAGTTTGAAATAGTAATCAAATATGCATAAACATATCACAATTTTCGTAATATGGTTCTGTACTTCTATGTCGATATCCTTTAATCTGCTGGTAATACTGTGGAATGCACTCCGTGGTGGAGGGTATATAAGATTCGGCCCGGCCGAACTTAACGCCTTCTTACTTGTTTATTATCATTACATTATTACATTTTTATTAATCAAATTTAATATTTTTATACCCTCCACTTCCAGGATGGGGGTATATTCACTTTGTCATTCCGTTTGTAACACCTTGAAATATTCATCGGAGACCCCATAAAGTATATATATTGTGGGTCGTGGTAAAATTCTAAGACGATATAGCCATGTCCGTCTGTCTGTCTGTTGAAAGCACGATAGCGCCCGAACGAAATGAGCTAGGAGGTTCACATTTTTCCTAAATGTGTCTTATGGTTGTAGATCGGTTGGGATTGAAAGTGGACGAAATCGGGCCAGAGGGAAAAATTTTTCCCTCACAAGGACTGCAAATACCACTAATATTTAGAGTATTTCAGCATGTTTTATGAACATATTAGCTTGTATTTACTTGATATTTGCAATGCGCATTCCCTTTATAGCATAAAAGGGCACCATAGAGTGATTTTTATTTGTAGGGGGCGAAATGGGACAAAAAGGGATAAAAATGGTACCTATCAAACGACAACAGATATAAACACGAAATTTGGCGTGTACATTCCTCTAATAGAGTAGATACATGATATAAAAGTATTTTTTCTAAGTTCGTACTTTTAAGGGGTTAAATGGGGATAGAGGGATAAAAATAGTACCGACCTAACCTCTGATTGCGTAGACACGTAAAATAAAAGATCTTTCCAAAATTCGTACTTTTTGGGGTTCAAATGGAAAAAGGGGATAAAAATAGTACCTACTGAATGACAGCAGCTAGAATCATGAAATTCGGAGTATACATTCCTCTGACTGCGTAGACACGAAAAATAAAACGTTGTTTTTTCCAAAATTCGTACTTTTAGATGTCGTACTCTTGAGGGGGCAAAATTGGAAAAAGGGGGTAAAAATGGTGCCAACAAAATGGCCGCTGATAGAATCATGGAATTCAGTGTATACATTCTGACTATGAAGTGAAAAAAGGTTTTTTTTTCGAAATTTGTACATTTGGGCGGAAAATGGGGCGAATGGGGATATCTTTAAAATTTATACTTTTCTTATCACTTTGTCTGTATCTGAAAATGCTTGTTTCTAATGGCGACTGACAATCGCCTAATATTTAGGCATGTTCACTTTCACAAGTTCAGCATTTTATTTATATATAGTAGTCGATTCTAAACAGTGCGCATAAGTATACATTATAGTTTGAAATAGTAAACAAATATAATAATGTGCATAAAAATATCACAATTTTCGTAATATGGTTCTGTGCTTCTATGTAAAGTCGACATTTTTTAATCTGCTGGTAATACTGTGGAATGCACTCCGTGGTGGAGGGTATATAAGATTCGGCCCGGCCGAACTTAACGCCTTCTTACTTGTTTCTTTTCTAAAATATATATAAACTATTTCAATTGCATCTATTTTTCTATTTCTATATTAACATATTTCATTATTACCTTTGACCAATAAAAAATGCCCACAAAAAGACCCAAAAATTAAAGTTTCGATGATTTTCCGATTTTGTTTTTATATATAGAGGTTGCTAATGTTATCGAGAATGTAGATCCAGGAGATCCCTTTTTACATAAGAGACAACAATTTATTTTTCGTAGATTTTTTATAAACATTTCAACGCACTGCGTTTGGCCCGCCTGAACTTAGCTCATATTTATTTTAAATGCTTTGAAAAAGATTGTAATTTCGAGCAAACAATTAACTGACCTGTCTAAAAATAATTGACATCAGTGAGAACAATGATACTAATTTTTCGTGATGATCATACACGCATGTCTTTTAAGATCAAATCAATCATTTAAGTCGGATGATATTTCATTTAAACACAATGTGGTACGGGCGGATACGAATAAATATCGAATATTTTAATATATGTTAATTAAAAAATCATTCCAAAAATCCTTTATAATAAATTTACTTTTGAATTATTTCGTTATTGTTCTTACAAATACAAATTATTTGAATGCCAGAAAAAATAATGCCCCTAATGGTATGCTTTACAAAAAACAATTTCGGTTGACTTTTACATTTGCTCTATGTTTTTATACCCTCACTCTACAGAGTAGGAGGGTATATATCATTTGGGACAGAAAAAAAGTGTAACGCATTGAACGAGTGACTTAAGACCCTAAGTATGTTTGTATCAAATCCGTTTCACGACTTTTTAAGTTGTTTGAGCCATGTCCGTCTGTCCGTCCGTCTGGCTGCTGGAGTACACTATAACTCTCGAAAGGAGCTCAAGGAATCAATTCAAACTTTGCGCGTGTTAATATTTTTCCCAAACTTAGTTTAAGTTCGAAGATGGGCGAAATTTCCACGCCCCTTCTGTTACCTCCCTCACAAACGACCCATATTCCTATGTTATATATAAACCGCTGTAACTTCTACATAGATCTTCGGAATCCACTATATAATAGTATTTGACAATGTTTTTATAACCACATTAAAATATGGCGGGTTTTGCCACGCCCCTTCCGTACCTCCCACAGAAATCACCCTAAACTAGGTAAATTAAATCTGTTATATATTCTATACGGTTGATCGGAATACTGTGAGATTTCACATTTGGTAATGCTTTTATAAAGGTTACGTTAGTGTGAAATATGGGTGATATTGCCACAACCTTTCTGGTACCTCCCACACAAAGTGGCATAAACTTTAGTTACAATAAAACCAATATAACATCTACACGGGTAGTCCTAATCACTTGTAATATGATATTTGAGAATGTTGTTATAATCACATATAAACATAAAAAATATTTACGCTTTAGCCACGCCCCTTCAAGTATCTCCCACACAATTGTCTGTATCCTAGGTAAAATTAAATCCTTCACAACTTCTATACTGGTGCACGGAATCCAACAATTTTAAAAATGTGGAAGCTGGGACCATGTGCCACGAACCTTCTAGCACCTTCCACACAAATTAATTAATTAAATAATTATAATTAAAAATTAATTTCTTATAACTTCCGCATATGGGCATCTCCCAAAAAATATCTCAGACCACACTAATAACTTTTAACTTTATTTTTTTTTCCTTATTTCGACAAATTCTTTTATTATGAAACTTGAAGTTAACTTGTTCTCTTTTATTTTTATTAAAAGTTGAAGTGTTATAAAGAAAATTACTAATTTTTTTACTACGAGTTGAAATATTTGTTCCGTCCGTATTTCTGTTGTACCTGATTAAACAAATCTAAAAAATATTTTTCATATTTCATAAAACTACGAACAAAATATATTCTCTGACCTTCATTTACATGGGTGATTTTTTAAGAGCTTGATAACTTTTTTTTAAAAAAAAACGCATAAAATTTGCAAAATCTCATCGGTTCTTTATTTGAAACGTTAGATTGGTCCATGACATTTACTTTTTGAAGATAATTTCATTTAAATGTTGACCGCGGCTGCGTCTTAGGTGGTCCATTCGGAAAGTCCAATTTTGGGCAACTTTTTCGAGCATTTCGGCCGGAATAGCACGAATTTCTTCGGAAATGTTGTCTTCCAAAGCTGGAATAGTTGCTGTCTTATTTCTGTAGACTTTAGACTTGACGTAGCCCCACAAAAAATAGTCTAAAGGCGTCAAATCGCATGATCTTGGTGGCCAACTTACCGGTCCATTTCTTGAGATGAATTGTTCTCCGAAGTTTTCCCTCAAAATGGCCATAGAATCGCGAGCTGTGTGGCATGTAGCGCCATCTTGTTGAAATCACATGTCAACCAAGTTCAGTTCTTCCATTTTTGGCAACAAAAAGTTTGTTAGCATCGAACGATAGCGATCGCCATTCACCGTAACGTTGCGTCCAACAGCATCTTTGAAAAAATACGGTCCAATGATTCCACCAGCGTACAAACCACACCAAACAGTGCATTTTTCGGGATGCATGGGCAGTTCTTGAACGGCTTCTGGTTGCTCTTCACTCCAAATGCGGCAATTTTGTTTATTTACGTAGCCATTCAACCAGAAATGAGCCTCATCGCTGAACAAAATTTGTCGATAAAAAAGCGGATTTTCTGCCAACTTTTCTAGGGCCCATTCACTGAAAATTCGACGTTGTGGCAGATCGTTTGGCTTCAGTTCTTGCACGAGCTGTATTTTATACGGTTTTACACCAAGATCTTTGCGTAAAATCTTCCATGTGGTCGAATAACACAAACCCAATTGCTGCGAACGGCGACGAATCGACATTTCACGGTCTTCAGCAACACTCTCAGAAACAGACGCAATATTCTCTTCTGTACGCACTGTACGCATTCGTGTGGTTGGTTTAATGTCCAATAAAGTAAACTGAGTGCGAAACTTGGTCACAATCGCATTAATTGTTTGCTCACTTGGTCGATTATGTAGACCATAAATCGGACGTAAAGCGCGAAACACATTTCGAACCGAACGCTGATTTTGGTAATAAAATTCAATGATTTGCAAGCGTTGCTCGTTAGTAAGTCTATTCATGATGAAATGTCAAAGCATACTGAGCATCTTTCTCTTTGACACCATGTCTGAAATCCCACGTGATCTGTCAAATACTAATGCA
Source organism: Polietes domitor (assembly GCA_947397865.1). Lineage (NCBI taxonomy): Eukaryota > Metazoa > Arthropoda > Insecta > Diptera > Muscidae > Polietes > Polietes domitor. Next base: position 140,040,051 of record OX377619.1, read on the forward strand.
TGAAAATCCTAACCTCAAAAAAATCACTCTTTATATATCGAAAAACAAAGTTCTCAAAAAATCGCCGAACTTTGTATATTTCTATAAGACCTTCAGAAGTACTTCTGTTTTATGTCGCGTCCGTTTCGATGTAAAATTGTTTATAATTTTGTACTAAATCCTGACGATATATTTTTAAAATGTCGACTTTTTTTTCTTGTTTTTGGCGTAGTTTAAGGCGTGCGAATGTCGCGTCCGGGCCACTGGTAGATGCCCATATATGTTCTCTCTGAGTGAGAGTCGGTTTATCCGACTGAAGCTTACTTACTTGTTTATTATTAAATCTATGTTTGCAACGATAAGCAGAATTTTGCAATGATTCACTGTGAGACCCCAGTGAATCGAAATTTGCAAATTAACTAAAAAAAATATAAATTGGGACATATGAAATTTGGGAGTATTTGCCGCCTATAATGCACTGTGTGTCATTGTGAAAACATTTTGCAATTCGAGATGAACAATGATGCGAGAATAATTTCTAGTGCTATTTCATAACACCCCACTGTTTCCATAAAATTAAAACAGAATTAAATTAGAAGTGCTAAAAAATCCCACCCTATTTTATGCGTCCAAGTTTACTCATTATTCTTTTTATAGATAAAATGTTATATAAATTATAAAATAGTACTCGTAATTATCACTAAATATACATTTGAAGAGGACGTTAAATCCCATAGTATTTTATGAACATCAAAATATCCCAAAGTCCAATAATTGCAAATGAAGATTTAATTCATTTGTAGCTGTTATCAACATAATCATATGACGTGTTTTATTCGCCACAAGTGTATTTTACCACTTCACTGTATTTGTTTGATGCAATTTTAGAATTCCAGACAAGATGCAATTTCACTCTCTTAAAAAATAATCTAGTTACATAAGTGGTGAGATATTAGCAGGCCTTGAACCAGAACAATGTCCCAGTTCAAATCAAATATTGAGAACAGACCGAAATAATATACAACATCTAGAGATGCTAGATCAGAAAAACGGATAAACTTCAAAACAGACCCAGAAGGAAATGCAAAATGTTATATGCAGCTGATTGATATTTACATTGAAATTTTGTTATCATGTTTATTGTAAACATACCCCTGAGGATACAATTTCACTAAATTGCGAAATATTGGATGCAATAGAGAGTATTATATACACATTTTTATATATAAATTGAGCTTGAAAAATATTATTTAGTTGGAATAAATTTCCATTCTTTAAAAGATAGACGCAAAAGGTATTGAGTCACGACTATTGCCTTTTTATACCCTCCACATAAGGATGGGGGTAATAATGTCATACCACCTTGAAATATTCATCGCAGACTCCAAAAAGTATATATATTCTGGGTCGTTGTAAAATTCTAAGACGATCTAGACATCTCTGCCCGTTTGTCTGTTGAAAGAATGCTAGTTGTCGAACAAGTTAAGCATTTTTTTAATTTCTGCTTTATAAGCACTTGAAATTTGCTGCGTACACTTCTCCTGTAGTCTTGTAAAAGCACCAAAATGTAAATAAAAGTTTTAGCGGGCGAAATGGACAAAAAGGGATAAAAATTTTACCAATTATACAACAGTTAGAATCATGAAATTTGGTGTGTACATCCCTCTAATTGCGTAGACACGTAAAATAGAAGGAATTCGAAACTTCCTACTTTTAAGGGATACTATTGAAAAAGAGGGATAAAAATGGTACCAACCAAACCGCTGAAGGTGAAATCATGAAATTCGGTGTATGCGTTCACCTGACTGTGAAGATGTGGAACAAAAAGGGGTTTTTAATTTGTACTTTTAAGCGGAAATGGGTCGAATGGGGATAAAAATGGTACCAACCAAAAGACTGCAGCTATATTAATGAAATTCGGTCTGTACATTTCTTTTACTGCGAAGACGCAAAAAATAAAGAGATATTTCGATATTCGTAACTAAATGGGATTAAATTTGGCACCAATCAAGCGGTTACAACTAGAATTATGAGATGCGCAAAATAAGAGGTACGAATTTGTTTTAAATCGTACTTTTAGGGTCAAAATTGGGAAAAAAGGAGTGAAGCTGGTAACAATCATGAAAATCACTCTGTAAAATATCGGATCTTCAATGTTAGAACTTTTCCCATCAAAATGGTACAGACATTTAGGCTGTAGCTGGAAAGAAATGTGGCAAATCGGGCTTGAGGGAATTTGTTTCTACCTAATAATATTTAGGTCACATTTTCGAAGATTTCTGACTAATAATTATATTGATATTTATATATAGTAGAGGACTATTATTATTATAATAATGGAGAATCACAATATGACAGTGCATTTCTATGTAATGTCGACAGCCTCTAATCTACCGATAATACTGTGGAATACACTCCGTGGTGGAAGGTATATACGTTTCTGCCCGACCGAACTTAACGCCTTTTTAGTTGTTTTAATACTAATTTTTGTCAAAAATACAAGTTTTGGTCATTCCAATAAAAATACATAAAATTCATCAAAAGAGATAAAAATGATAAAAAAAATCATGGTAAGAAAAAATCCCCAGTTTTGGAACACATTTTTCCCACTTGGGGATTCAGTTAAAAAAATAGAAAAATCTATTACCTTTTCATCGTTTTTATCTTTTTGACGATTTGGCATCAGTAGCTAAATAATCAACAACAAATTTCACGCCGCCAACACATCATGGTCACTACAGATTGTCAACATCGAGCCACCTTAATTGAAAAACCATTTGGTCAGCTCTGCTCTTATCTTCACAAACAAAACCACCTTTTTGAATCCATAGTCGTGACAATTTACTTGAACATCGAAGTTAGTAAGTATACGTGGGCATTTTGAGATTTTTAATTGAATTAAAATTAATTCAATTAATGTATAATAGTATATCGATAGGACTAAAATAATGTGACGTCATTTGTTTTTTAAATTTTTCCTTTATTCTAAAAAATCATTTTTAAATGAAAAAATATTTAGTTATTTTTTTCGAGAAATGTGAAACAAATATGGAATACTTAAATACGAAAAGTAGCGCTTCCGAACAAAAGAAGCTGGGTTCTATAAATTTTCCACAGATATGTCTATTATGTGGCTGTCGATTGGTATTTCAAATAGGCAAAGTCAGTCCAATTGGAAACATTTTCCCTCACTTATGGTAAAAGTTCCTTGAAAATGCAATGGACCAACGAATGAAACAATTTTCGAAGATTTCTCCCTTAGATCAATTATTTGTTTATACTTAAACAAAAAATAAAATTTGGATTCAATTAAAAAATTCACGAATTCAAATGAAATATTATTTAAAAATGACCCAGCGGGAAAGTTGGAAGACCTCCCCTTAGAAGGCCTTCTCTTCGGATCCGAAATACATTCCTGTATGCCTTCTGAAAATAGGCATACGAGAAGGCCTTCATCGCGCATGAAAAAAGATTCGGCACACATTCTCACCTCGCTTCTTTAAGAAGGCCTACCAGAAGGCCTAATCATCAGCATTTAGAAATCCTATACTCACTCTTGACAGAGAAGGCATTTCTAAATGCCTTCTAATTTCCTATTACATAGATTCAATGGTCATTCTTCATTGCCTTTCTTTAAAAGGCCTGTTAGCATGCGGGGAGAATGAAGGCAGTACGGATGGTGTCGATTTTATTATTTTTACAAGTTTTATGAAAGATATTTTCACAATTCTCCTGATTTGATGGCAATTAAAGTAAATTTATTTAAAATTATTGGAAACTATTTTAAATAAATAAATTTAAAATAATAATTTAAAGCTTTGTTTGTTTAATGTTAAAAAGATTTGTTGTTGTTGTCGTTGTGACTTTGTATGTAACTACTAAAAGTGGAAATATTATACAGATCGACATAGAGCCACTTTCTGAGTCGATTTAGAAATGTCTAATAATACGAACCCTATTTAATATTAAGCAAATCGGTTCAAGTATAGATATATCCGTTATACAATGTCACTTCCGGTGTGTCTTCATATTTTAGCCGATTGGGTTCCAATTTGGCATTATATTTCATCCGTCCATGTTTTCATATAGACCCATTACAAATACCCAATATAATTTCTTTACGCTCTAGAAAACAGATATATGTGATAATTTACCGGTGTTACAAAGAGAAAAATTAATTATAAACACTGGAAGTAGGGAACACCTTTATTATTTAGACGTTTACGCCCACTAACACCCACGACCCTATATTTATCAGTTACTCCTATTTTTGAACTGCGTCCAAATCCAATAGTGAATGAAATAAAAAAAACATTTATCTCCTCTTACTCTTATACCAAAATATTTATCATATCATTCATAATTTCTTCTGAAATTGATGTTATTACACGTCCGACACCCATTCCTGAAGGTCTTCTACGAAAAGGCATTTTAGAAGGCCTTCCCATTAGATGCTACACGATCCATAGCTCATGCTTGCTTGCCTTCATCGGATAGGCATGCTAGATGGCCTTGCGAGAGAAGGCAGTGCGGAAGGTGTTCGATTTATCGATGGGTATTTTCTAGACCCTTTTTGTTGTAAACGCATAACTACATTTTTTGGTTCATTCCTACTTCCTTTTTTCGCGAGACATTCTAGAAGGCCTGCCAAAAGAAGGCAGCGGCGAAGGTGTTCGCTTAGTCGAAGGGCCGTGTGTTTCTATACATTTTTTGACGTAAACACACAATAAAGTTCTGTGGTTTAGAAGGTAGCACGTCCGATTAGCAATGCGAAGATCATGAGTTCAAATTCCAGCCGAGGCAAATAAAAATGTTGAAAGGATTTAATTGAAAATTAGTATACCGTCAATAACAAGGCCAGAAATATTGAAAAAATGCTGGTCCATTGGTTCGTCATTTTTTTTTTAATTTTGCATCTTATTTTTTACCTTCTGCAAGCGCTTTGGTTGTAGGCCTTCCAGAAGGTCTTCGTTAGGATGCCTTCTAGATGACCTTTTGTCAGAGCCCTTCTAGAATGCATGCGAATAGAAGCGAGAGGGGAAGGCCTTGCTCTCCAATCTTACCCTGCGTTAATTTAAAATGAGTATAAAATGCAGCAAGCATGCCTTGCGCCTCCCAAAGAAGGCCTTGCGTACGCCTTCTTTTTCCCGCGGGGGATGTTTTAAAAAATCCAAGGAATCGATGAAGAAATTTGTCGTTAATTGAAAATATTTTTCAAATTCGGCCGACGAAGGAATTCACATATTGAAATGTTATACATCTTTAATTGAAAATATGTCCATATCCACTCAATGAACAAACTCATATACTGATTAAAAAATTTTGTAAGTCGTTAAATGAAAATATTTGCTTATTCACTCGGTGAAGAAATTCACATATTCTCCCCCCCGGTAATACTGTGGAATGTACCCCTTGAGTAGTGTATATGAAGTTCTAACCGGATGCCGTTCTTCTTGTTTTTGCTTTTTTTCATCCACTGTACCAGAATGACCAATATCCAAAAAAATATGTGTTGTACAGTGTAATTTAAAGAAATTATAAATATCTAAATCCGCCCACGATTTTCATTTCACAATTCCCATGCATTCATCCTTGCATTACGAAAATATATTAACGATTGAATTATAATTAAAAAAACACTGTCCATTGGATTTATGTATATGCAATGTATTTTCAACGTCAATGTTCGTAAGTACTACATGGATATTTATAACTTCCGTGATAAATTATAACACATTCTTATCAAAATTAAAAAATAAAACATACGAGTACATGACATTTGCTAGTCATGTACTCGTATGTATGCATATGTACATTAAAGCGACTCATTTTTTATAAATCAAACTGTAGTAAAAAGCTACAAAAACTTAAAAGGTCCAATAGATACTTTCAATATGTATGCTACTTTCGAAATCGTGTTTTTTATATATTCCGATAGAAAACGCTGGAAAGTATCGAAATATTTAAAAACTCGATTTCGTAAAAATTTTCAGTTAAAAAATTCCAATCACCCCATGAAAGTAAAGTTTGGATTGTTTAATGATGATTTGCAAAATATTTCGTTCCTAGATCAAGTCCTCTGTAAGCTAAACGTTCCTGAAAATTTCCCAAAAATCATGTATTTAACGTGTAATTTTTTGTTTTGTGTTTTTGTTCATTTTTTTTATGAATTAATTTAAATGACAACTGAAAACTTTTTCTTATTTGGTGGTAATATTTTATAAAAAAATATATATAAATAATAATAAATAGCTACAGACAATACATTTAGAATAATGCCTAAATGATGAACATTGGAAGGAAATTGACGCCGCATCGCTCATTTTTGTATAGAGAGTTTGAAAACGTTGGCTATGAAAAATCATCTCCTCTATTAAATTATTTCACAAAAATGGAGTCAGTGACGTAATTGTTAGTCTGATATTCATTATTTGGACATCATTCCGAATGTATTGATTCCCTCTATTTATTTTTCATAACACCGTTTACAAAATGTTTCCAAGAAATATGAGTTTTTAGCTGTCACTTTGAAACCCCACAGAAAATCTATTTCAATATCCAATAATACGACTAATGAGTTTTTCTATAACAAGAATAAACATTTATATTAATTCAGAAAAAAATGCAACATAAAAAATTTACACTTGAAAAACACGATTTTTAGAGCAGTTTCCAGAAGCGTTTAGCTCACCGACGGCCTGGCACAGTTAATAATCATTAAACAATCCAATCTTCATTTCTGGGAGTGACCGCGGGAATTTATTTTCATGGTCCATCCTAATATACATATGCCTGTACAATGATGACGAGTGTGACACATTTTATTTATTTTAAAAATAAAAATAACATAATCACTTTTATTTGGCATGTATGAATAATTATGATAGTCCGACCGAATTCGAATTCGGCTCAGAAGTCGTCCATTATTCGGTTGAATTTTTTGTCGAAAGTTTTCGTTACATCAACTAAAATCTCTGAGTTTCCATTTTCAAATTTTTCAAGGAAATAGTTATTCAACATGTTTTTGTCATTTTTCCGCTAGTCCTACTTTTTCTTCATAATATGTGTGAAGCGATTTCATAAAATGTTTTTCATAAAATTAGTGATTTTTTCATAATATGTATGAAAAATGCATAAATAAAATGAAATGTTTCATACAAATTTTTCGTAATAATTTCATATTTCATAAAATAAAATTATTGAAACTTAGTTTCATAAGATCAAAGAAATTTGGAGATTATGAAATATATCATAACCAATAAAATATTTGTATTATGAAATGTCTTCATAAATATAATAAAGGATCTTGATGTTTTTATGAAACGTTTCATAATTTACAAAGAGATTTTTAGTGTGTCGACTTTATTCGGTTGAATGCTAGAATTCTCATTTCTCCTATGTTAACTCTGACATAAGTATGTTCCCTGATTTAGTTTAAAAACATATTCATTGCAAACAGTCTCGCAATGGTGGTGTGTATCGACTGGTTAGCCAACAACACAGACTTTTTTTTGTTTTTTGTTATAGGAAACTTCGGTATAAATTACTAATATTTACGAAACTTTTTCATAAAAATAATGAGTCTTATTGTAAAATCTACGAAAATTTTTATAAATTATATTATGAAAAATAAAGAATTTGTATGACAAAAATTAATTGTATGAATAACTGTATTTCACAGTTTCTAAGAAAGGTTTCATAAATTGCATGACACTTTTTATTGTTTTGTGTAGAAACGCTACATTGACACCACATTAAAGAGGGCACTTTTGACAATCTGAAGTATTTTTGTGTGTTTCAAGAAGTGGAATAAAAAATGTCGAATTTGAATCTCAAGGCATACGGAAAAATTTCAGAAAAATTATATTTTATGCGCCTAACTGTTGTACGATACATATGAATATTTCCCTGGTCACATACGTGGCATTCGTATGATTCAAAGGGCTAGAAAACGAGGAAAATCTTAAACTTTTTACTTCTGTATACATTTGTGTACTACTAGGATGTGTTGATTTGGGACTATTTTTGATTTTCAAAAAAAAAATCGAATAAAAAACACGTTTTTGAACGACTGCTACTAAACCACTATTTTAACGTGAAAGGAATATTTGTAACATTTGTAGCTTCATAATAAACTTAAATTTAAAGTATTAGTCGATCGCTTATACTTCAAAAATAATAAGGAGGGTACCAAAGGATACAATTTTTCAAAAAAAAATATTTTATATACTTGTTCGCACCCTATGATAACGGTATTAGTGTCAAATTAAAGAGGAGAATATCTACTAAAAATATTAAATATCATGCTTATATCCAGGGTTGTCAGATATGGCGATTTCTCGCCTAACGTGGCGAATTTTATATATGTTTGGTGACTTCATTTTTGATTTGGCGACATGGCGATTTTTTTGGTGATTTATAAAATAGTTGGCGATTTTCTTGGCTAATTTTAGAAAATTTTGAATATGTCCTCCGATTTTATTTTATTGGCTTTACTTTGTAGAGAAATATATTACAATTTGTATGCAAGTCATAGATATGTGTTCATGTCAAACCGAACACTTTTTAAATTACCATTTCCGATTTCTTTGCAACTTAGTAGGATAACTGCACTCTATAAAATATTTAATTTATACAGGACGAAAAAAATATTTTTTGATAATTAGTAAAATTCAAGGTAAAAGGTTCGAGATAGGAACATTGAAAATAGTATTGTGTAAAAACGAGTAGGTACAATTCAAAGAATGAAGGTTTATTTTAAGGATAAGTGTATTTTGTTATCTTTTTCTTTTGTGGTTTTCTTAAAATTATGCGTATTCCCGTCGATTATAAACAAACCATGTAGAAATATAGAATTGAGAAATAATAATAATTAAAAAAACTGTAATAAATGTAGACGACCGAAAAGGTATTTTTGAACGAATGTATGCATTGTCTTTACTACTAAAAAAGATTTTTCAAATGCATATGCTTTTATTGAGATTTGTTTCTTTTTCGTTCCATTTGAAATACCTGAAATAATATTTAAAATACACAGGTCCACGAAAACAGGAGAAAGATATCAACTCAATATTTGAAAGTGCTTCATAAAGGAGAAATGTTCATTTTTTTAATGTTAATTGTTTAACGTTGAAAGTATATTCTGCGTTATGAATTGCCTAAACTATGTCACGGTATAAGAAAATTTTTAACTTTTATTAAGAATAATAAATACCAATAAAATATGTTTTAATTCTTTATCATGGAATGTTTAAAATAGTCAATTCAAATATAATATCTGAATTCTATACATTTTTTACAAGAACTAAAAATAAAATGAAATTTGTTGATTTTTTAATAAAAAATTAAGTAGTTAAAATTTGGCGGTTTTTGGCGATTTCTGACAATTGATTTGGTGATAGAGGTACAAAATAATCTGACAACCCTGCTTATATCTGTGTTAGTTCGTCATTAACATACATTTCAAGGTTACCCCTTAGTTTTTGTAGTTTATTCATATTTTGCTTTTTAAGATACAAAATTTTAAATGGTTAAATACAGATAGAAGCATGAAATTTAAAGTATATTTAACAAATATTCCCTTCTTTGATTTGGCATTTATAACTTTGTCATGGGGTACGAAAAAAATGATATTTTTAAAATTGTATCCTTTGGAACTTTAAAGTCCTTCTAAGGGACAACAGGACGAGAAAATAAGAAAACTAGAAACGCCAATTAACTCTATTTCACCTATAGTTTCAGATGTATATCATCTGGTTCAAGTGTAATATTGATTATCGGACAGTTTAATACACTGTGTGGCGTGACAAAAATAGAAGTCAGTTTTTTTCATTCTTTACAAAACGTTCAGCAGTGCGAATAGAGTCGGACCTTTTTGATAAAACTTAAATGAGTTTTAATGTTTTTAGTTTATTTTACAATTGGCAATTGGCGAGTTAATGAAGGTGACTTTACGTGGTACAGGACATGATACACTAATTAAGATCAAAATGTTGCATCAAACTGATCTTTATAATCTATTCTTTCATATTATTGGCGTTGGTTTTTGTTGTAACAAATATTTTGTCATAAGAGAACACTTGCATCACTGCTCAAAAATGGTCTTAATAATAAACAAGTAAGGAAAGGCTAAAGTCGGACGGGGCCGACTATATAATACCCTACACCACTCCCTGCACATATACATCGCTTTGATTACTAAACCCAGGTATTCCATGGGAGCAATTTTGTGTAGTTCATATAAATTATACAGTTACTATAAATTCATCCTTAGTCAAATTTAATGAATATGGTAAATAATAAAGTAATTGATCCAATTTTCCAGCAGATATTCCGAGTAAAGTAAATATAACATGATATGGAAAAATTGATCAAGATTTTTTTAGATGTTGTGCCAATTTAAAGAAAATCTGGTACAATATGTGGTTTCTAAAGCGGAAAAAGTGAAATCGAAAGCGACATTTGTATGGGGGCTATATCTAAATCTGAACCGATCTTACCCACTTTCAGCATAGGTGTTTCTAGTTGGATTATAAAATGTTGTCCCAATTTTAAAGAAAATCGGGCACAATATGTGATTTCTGAAGCGGAAAATGTGAAATCGGGAGCGACATTTGTATGGGGGATATATCTAAATCTGAACCGATCTTACCCAATTTTTGCATACGTATTTCTAGTTGGATTATAAGATGTTGTGCCAAATTTAAAGAAAATCGGGTACAATATGTCGTTTCTAGAACGGAAAATGTCAAATCGAGAGCGACATTTGTATGGGGGCTATATCTAAATCTGAACCGATCTTACCCAATTTTTGCATACGTATTTCTAGTTGGATTATAAAATGTTGTGCCAATTTTAAAGAAAATCGGGCACAATATGTGATTTCTGAAGCGGAAAAAGTGAAATCGGGAGCGACATTTGTATGGGGGATATATCTAAATCTGAACCGATCTTACCCAATTTTTGCATACGTATTTCTAGTTGGATTATAAGATGTTGTGCCAAATTTAAAGAAAATCGGGTACAATATGTGGTTTCTAAAGTGGAAAATGTCAAATGGGGAGCGACATTTGTATGGGAGCTATATCTAAATCTGAACCGATTTCCGCCAAATGCAATACCGATGGTCCTTGGCCAGAAAAAATAACTTCTGCCAAGTTTCATGACAATCGGACAACAATTGCGACCTGTAGAGTGCGAACAAGCTTACATGGACAGCAGACGGACAGACGGACGGACAGACAGACATCGTTAAATCGATTCAGCTGGTGATTCTAAGCCGATCGGTATACTTAAAGGTGGGTCTAACTCGATTGTTTCTTGGTGTTACAAACATTTGGCGCGAAACTAACTTATAATACCCTAGACCACGAAGTGGTGTAGGGTATAAAAAGTGAATAAAACATGAATGCAACCTTGCAATCCGTTCATCATTGTAACTAAGCTTCGCTCTGGACTCTGGATATGGACCTTTCTGGAGAAATGCCCATATCCAAATTCATCTCTGTATATGAATTGTTTTTTGCAGTATAGAGAGACTTTACGTTAAATTCAACACCATATATTTGAAATAGTTATTCACACGATATTCAACATCCAATAATTTGAAGACGTTCCATTTTCGATTCTGGTTTCGGTCAAATATTTGCTTTTTGGTGAATTCCGTTATTGGTTTCAAATTGAAAATTCTTTTTTTTTTTTGTTATACTCTAATTACATATTATTAATGTTTGTTTACAGCAGATTTATTGGACGGTTTTTGCTCTAATGAAATTTATGGGACAAAAAAAACTGAGAGAGATCAGGCGCCTTGGTCAACATCAGGATGATGTTCAGAGGGACTGAGGTGAATGGGAAAACAAACAGAGGAATGTAATTAAAACATAAAATAATTTGTCACATAAATCAGCAGAGATTTTTACAAATAACACACAATATAATGAATGATGTGTTCGCGATGTACGATGTATTTTAATAATTAACAGCAAAATTTATAAAATGTATAAATACCTACTACATGCACAATACATACATACACAGTACATAAGTGGAAGAAAACAATTATAAATTGTTTATTATCAGCAGCCATAGTCTCGCGATATCTGTGTGGAATTGTTATTAAACAAATAAGCCAAATGTGCACTCTACGCTGAGTCAATCTACACCAAAGCTAGGCATTTGTGATGCGACTAAGAATTAAGATGGTGTTGTGACACTTTTTCTGATCGCTCCGATTTGAAAAGTAGTTATTGTAGGACTTCACTTCTAACTTGGTAATGTAAAAATATAACAGATCTTTTTAATAATCCATGCTAAATTTTCGGATGTGAGTATGTACATCAATTCTAGCTTGATTTTTTTTTGCGAGGGACATTTGTTATTCAACCTAGGTGAAAAATCCGCCGTTTATACTTATTCTTGTTTCTCGTGTACTTATTCATGTTTGTGTCGTTCATCTTTTTTTCTGCTATCATATTTTATTTGCTCATTTTTTAACGATAACCAATGGATCATATATTACGTAAATTTTAAGTATATGTATATACTCGTACATGCAAAAAAAAAACAACGCAAAGATAAGAAACATTTTGTGAAATCGAAAGAAATTAATAATATATTAATAGAGGAATATTGATACCGTGATTAACACTTGAGACACACGTATTCACGTGATTAATATACACAGCGACATATATGTATATTTATGACAACACTCAGAAAAATAGCCTTCCTAAAGCTGACTAAAATCCATACTCCAATTTAGTTCAACAATTTTAAAAGCAGCAAAAATAACTAACGTAGAGTAAAGTTTACTTATTTCAAAATCGTTGTAAATAGTTCATTTACTAGAAATAAAATAGTAAATTTACTTAAAAAACATTCCTTTGTGTCTAATAAAAAATGCTTACAATTGTGTAAAATCATACTTGTGTGGAAGGAAATTTCTAAGGTTTATTTATATAAGGGGTGAGGCAATTATGGAAAATCAATTTTTTGCCAAGGACTAAATAATTGCTTTGGACTTCACTACGAGATATATGACAATCAAAATTCGATATCCGATCTCAAACGGCATTTGGACCGACACTTTTTTGAAAATATTTTACTTGCCAATGGCTAAATAATTGCCTTTGGAACACCCGATTCATGTATTCTCGTTTTCGAGATGTTGTCTCTTCAATGTCACATCAATACATGAGCTAATTTGGTCTATTTTATGTAGTTTTGGACTTTTGACTGCACTCAGAAAAAAGTATGCCACGGATTAAGTAAATATGTACTAAAACTGAGGAAAATTGAACTTCGTATAGCGCTAAGGCAATAATTGCTCACATCAAGTACAAACTTTTCGTTGAAAATAGGACATGCTTTGAACTTGATTCCAGTTTAACTTTTCCTCAAATCAAGTAAAATTTACTCAAACTGAGGAAAAATTTTCTTCAAATCAAGTAAATCTTTACTTAATCTGAGGAAAATTTTTAAGAAATTTTACTCAAATCAAGTAAATTTATACTCAAACTGAGGAAATATTTCGATTTGTTCCTGAATCCAAGTAAATTGTTACTCAAACTAAGTAAATTTGTAGTCATGCCAAGTAAATTTATACTGGATCTGAGGAAAATTTTCGGAAATTTTTCCTTAAACCAAGTAAAATTGTACTCAGCCTGACTAAAATTTTTCTTAAACCAAGTAAATTTGTATTCAGCCTGACTACGACTCTACTGATAATTGAAATAAATTATTTCGCTTCAGAGTATGCAACACTCATATGAAAAATGACAACATGGTATAGTTCTCAAACGTTTCATCTTACTCATACCATAAAGAGTTGAGATATTTCACCATGACTGCTGCGGAGGCTAGGTAGGCACCTTCGCAGTGATTGTTTAAAGTAATATTTGAAGTACTTATGAAGAAAGTTTCGTCTAACGAACGAGAATTGCTTTTTAGACTACTATTCATGTAATTTTCTAAAAACAATGAAGTAATTTTGTAAGATCATTTATACTTGAATGTATGAGGAACATGGCATAAATTTAATTACATTTATTTACTTCATTTGAAGTAATAAACACATTTTTAAGTAAAAACTTCCTAAATGGAATTTTTCCAAACAAAAAAATTCTGCATTATTTACTTTCTTAAACGCTAAAAAATTTTCTTCCACACAAGTATGAATATACTTAATTGTAAGATGTTTTAACTAGATGTAATAAAATGCTTTTAAGTAAATTTACTACCCTATTTTGAGTATATGTACTATTTCTTCTGGCTTTGAAATAAGGAAAGTGTACTCATATCTATTTAATTTTCCTTCTCGTAAGGAAATTTTACATAAACTGGAGTAAAATTGTCAAACTAAATTGGAGTATGGATTTTACTCAGATTTAAGAAAGCTATTTTTCTGAGTGTGATTATTGGAACGGAAAATATTGCTAAAAATATTGCATAATTCCTTTTATTTTTATTGGTTTGTGTCTTGTGTATGGGACGTATTTAACTTACGTATTTATCTTCACAGCCTTGTTTAAAGTGTGCGAATGTCGCATTAGGACCACTGGGGAGTCGCGTTCGCACCCATATGGAAGTTATAAGCACTTGAAATTTACTTAGGGCCAGATGATATCTGTGAAAGGTTCGTAGCACAGTCCCAGCTTCCTCATTTATAATACAATTATAAAAAATGCAAGTCATGTTTTAAAGAAATTTCATTGCTTAATTATTATAATATTAATAGTCTACTACTATATATAATACTGCAATAGTAATCACATTGTGAACATGAGGGAGCAATCCTTAAAAATGTACTCTAAATATTGGGTGTATTGTCAGTCGTCATTAGAGAGAAACATTTTTCCTCAGTTCCGATTTCTCCCATATTGGAATGAATGCATTTAATTTCATGATTCTAAGTACATCCGTTTGCTTGGTACCAATTTTATCCAGTTTTCATCCTAAAGGAACAAATATCGAAAGATATCTTCATTTTTCGTGTCTACGCAGTCACAGAAATGTACACACCGAATTTCACTATTCTAACTACAACCCTTTTATTGGTACTATTTTTATCCCGCCTAAAAGTACAAATTTCGGAAAAATTCTTGATGTTTCGCGTCTACGCAGTCAGACAAATGCATACACCGAATTTCATGATTTTAACTTCAGCGGTTTGGTTGGTACCATTTTTATCCCTCTTTTCCAATTGTATCCCTTAAAAGTACAAATTTCGAAAAATCTGTCTATTTTGCGTGTCTATGTAATTATAGGGATGTACACACCGAATTTCACGTTTCTAGCTGTTGCCAATGATACGTACCATTTTTATCCCTTTTGTCCCATTTTACCCGCTAAATTTTGTTTGTACTTTTTGGTGATTACACGTTACTAGAGGAAGGTACGAAACAATTTTCAAGTGTATAAAAATCAGAAATTTTCAAAAAATTGCATAAATAATCTAAATATTAGGGATATTTTCAGTCCTTGTTAAGGAAAAAAATTTTCCCTCTGGGCCGATATCGCCCAACCGTTCTGCAACCATAAGACACATTTACTGAAAATGTCAACCTCCTAGCTCATTTCGTTCGGCCGCTCAACAAACAGACGGTGATGGCTAAATCGTCTTAGAATTTTACCAGGATGCAGAATATATACGTTATGGGGTCTCCGATGGGTGTTACAAACGGAATTAGTGAGTACACCCCCATCCTGAGGTGGAGGGTATAAAAATAGCATCACTTCCCAGTGTAGGTTGGATTTTCAGAGAAGTATCGCTTAAAATACGTTTTTTCCATAAAAATGATGGAAATACCTTGTCAATTTATAAAAATTAACTGACCCACTTATTGTTTATGTGAACTTTGAACGTTCTTTGACAAAAATGTTTATCGATCACTCATCGACCCCAATAACTTGTTGACAATAACAAATTTATTCAGCCGATTTATAAAATCCAATCAAATCTCCACGAAACGCAAACATCAAACATTGACGAATTGGTTATTGTAAATACACACACACACGCACACATATGCACAAAACGATTAACTCCCATTTTGTAATGATTTTTTCAATCACAATTACATGGATGCGTATTTTTGATTTAATAATAATAGCAATCAAAAATTCAAAGAACTAAACGACAACATGTTGTTGTTGTTGACCATCGACCATAATATTTTATTTATTTATTAAATAATCCATCCATCGTATTATTTTTCAAGGGAGTTAATCGCTTTGGACAAGTATGGCATACACGTGCGCCACTTTATCTCTTTCATTGTTATTGTCCCATATGCGGAACGATTTTCTCACACACAGAGTTCATTACAAAGTAAATTGAAAAATGTCCACACAAATGTATTAAAGACAATTAATTCCAATTTGTTCTTTTTTACACACACACACACAGTCCAAGTACAAAAGAAAATGAAAATAAGGGAAAGAACGAAAAAACAACGAATGCCAAACAAAACTATTACACAATTTAATGTCCAATTTACAAATTGTAATAAACATTGGGATGCTGCTCATCATAATCATTATCATCATCTGCAGTAATACAAAACAATTAATTTATTACAACATAATTTTAATGAATCTACACAAATTGTATCATAATTTGGGAATTTGAATATAATTTTCCTCATATATAGTATTGTACAATGGCAGTTGAAGGTGTTGCAAATGCTCTCAATTTCAGAGTGGAGGCGGGTATACGAGAACTCAACTCGTAGTTCCTCCAACAATTATTGTAACCACCAAGTGAATCATCCTCTGCATGAATGTATCTTCTTCGTATCCAATAATTGTGAATGAACGCAAAAATAAAACTAAAATTGATTAACTTTAATAAGTTCAAGAACTATGTAGTTGTTTTTTTTTGCTTATTTAAAATATGAATTTTTGAAATAGAATTTTTTAAATTATTTATCATCTCATATCATCATTTTGCTTGTGGGTGGCATTTAGTGTCAAGGACGGAGGCTAGTTATTTTTTTCTTACACATAATTACTTTATTCCCCAGCGATGCACGACATACTACCCCCACTACTCTTAATCTTCTAAATACTAAATGGAAAGGGCATTATTTTCTTTGAGTATATAGTAATTACATATGGGTGATTCCAAGTGACCCGTTTCCTCATAAAGTTGCAAAAAAAATTTATATTTTAAAACAACAGTAATAAACAACCCTAAGTTGTAGATGTAGATGTTTTAGATTATATTTAAAAAAATTATAACATCAATGAGAATTACCGTCAACATAGCCAGTTACATTAAATACTGTATTTTCCTGTATTAATGTGATGCCGGTAAAAATTATCTGAGACTAGCTGAACCCCGCCCGCTTCGGCAGGCAAAAAAACAATCAGGTTTCATATTGATCTTATCATATTGATATTACCGTGGTCAGTAATATATACGTTCCAATTTTCGGCCTTCTAGCTAAAAACACTTTTTCCACGACCCCACCACCCACGAAACGAAAATTCAAAATCCGGCATCATATTTATCTTTCTCGTGGTCAGTAATATATACGTTCCAATTTTCAGCCTTCTAGCTCTCAAAAACACTATTGCCACGCCCGCACGGCCCACAAAACGAAAATTCAAAATCCGGCATCTTTTATCTTATCTTTTTCGTGGCCAGTAATATATACGTTCCAATTTTCAGCCTTCTAGCTTAAAAAACACTATTGCCACGCCCACTAAACGAATATCCAAATTTCGGCATCACATTGATCATTCTCGTGGTCAGTAATATATACGTACCAATTTTCAGCCTTCTGCTCTCAAAAACACTTTTGCCACGCCCACTCCGCCCAAAAAACGAAAATCCAAATTTCGGCATTATATTTATCATTCTCGTGATCAGTAATATATATGTACCAATTTTCGGCCTTCTAGCTCACAAAAACACTTTTGCCACGCCCACTCCGCCCACAAAATGAAAATCCAAATTTCGGCATCACATTGATCATTCTCGTGGTCAGTATTATACATGTACCAATTTTCAGTCTTCTAGCTCTCAAAAACGCTTTTGCCACGCCCACTCTGCCCAAAAAACGAAAATCCAAATTTTTGCATCATATTTACCATTATCGTGGTCAGTAGTATATATGTTCCAATTTTCAGCCTACTACCTCTCAAAAACACTTTTGCCACGCCCACTCTGCCCAAAAAACGAAAATCCAAATTTCGGCATCATATTTATCATTATCGTGGTCAGTAGTATATATGTTCCAATTTTCAGCCTACTACCTCTCAAAAACACTTTTGCCACGCCCACTCTGCCCAAAAAACGAAAATCCAAATTTCGGCATCAAATTTATTAAATTTAACTAAATAACTAAATAACTAAATAACTAAATAACTAAATAACTAAATAACTAGATAACTAAATAACTAAATAACTAAATAACTAAATAACTAAATAACTAAATAACTAAATAACTAAATAACTAAATAACTAAATAACTAAATAACTAAATAACTAAATAACTAAATAACTAAATAACTAAATAACTAAATAACTAAATAACTAAATAACTAAATAACTAAATAACTAAATAACTAAATAACTAAATAACTAAATAACTAAATAACTAAATAACTAAATAACTAAATAACTAAATAACTAAATAACTAAATAACTAAATAACTAAATAACTAAATAACTAAATAACTAAATAACTAAATAACTAAATAACTAAATAACTAAATAACTAAATAACTAAATAACTAAATAACTAAATAACTAAATAACTAAATAACTAAATAACTAAATAACTAAATAACTAAATAACTAAATAACTAAATAACTAAATAACTAAATAACTAAATAACTAAATAACTAAATAACTAAATAACTAAATAACTAAATAACTAAATAACTAAATAACTAAATAACTAAATAACTAAATAACTAAATAACTAAATAACTAAATAACTAAATAACTAAATAACTAAATAACTAAATAACTAAATAACTAAATAACTAAATAACTAAATAACTAAATAACTAAATAACTAAATAACTAAATAACTAAATAACTAAATAACTAAATAACTAAATAACTAAATAACTAAATAACTAAATAACTAAATAACTAAATAACTAAATAACTAAATAACTAAATAACTAAATAACTAAATAACTAAATAACTAAATAACTAAATAACTAAATAACTAAATAACTAAATAACTAAATAACTAAATAACTAAATAACTAAATAACTAAATAACTAAATAACTAAATAACTAAATAACTAAATAACTAAATAACTAAATAACTAAATAACTAAATAACTAAATAACTAAATAACTAAATAACTAAATAACTAAATAACTAAATGACTAAATAACTAAATAACTAAATAACTAAATAACTAAATAACTAAATAACTAAATAACTAAATAACTAAATAACTAAATAACTAAATAACTAAATAACTAAATAACTAAATAACTAAATAACTAAATAACTAAATAACTAAATAACTAAATAACTAAATAACTAAATAACTAAATAACTAAATAACTAAATAACTAAATAACTAAATAACTAAATAACTAAATAACTAAATAACTAAATAACTAAATAACTAAATAACTAAATAACTAAATAACTAAATAACTAAATAACTAAATAACTAAATAACTAAATAACTAAATAACTAAATAACTAAATAACTAAATAACTAAATAACTAAATAACTAAATAACTAAATAACTAAATAACTAAATAACTAAATAACTAAATAACTAAATAACTAAATAACTAAATAACTAAATAACTAAATAACTAAATAACTAAATAACTAAATAACTAAATAACTAAATAACTAAATAACTAAATAACTAAATAACTAAATAACTAAATAACTAAATAACTAAATAACTAAATAACTAAATAACTAAATAACTAAATAACTAAATAACTAAATAACTAAATAACTAAATAACTAAATAACTAAATAACTAAATAACTAAATAACTAAATAACTAAATAACTAAATAACTAAATAACTAAATAACTAAATAACTAAATAACTAAATAACTAAATAACTAAATAACTAAATAACTAAATAACTAAATAACTAAATAACTAAATAACTAAATAACTAAATAACTAAATAACTAAATAACTAAATAACTAAATAACTAAATAACTAAATAACTAAATAACTAAATAACTAAATAACTAAATAACTAAATAACTAAATAACTAAATAACTAAATAACTAAATAACTAAATAACTAAATAACTAAATAACTAAATAACTAAATAACTAAATAACTAAATAACTAAATAACTAAATAACTAAATAACTAAATAACTAAATAACTAAATAACTAAATAACTAAATAACTAAATAACTAAATAACTAAATAACTAAATAACTAAATAACTAAATAACTGAATAACTAAATAACTAAAAATAACTAAATGGCTAAATAAATAACTAATTAAATAAATAACTATATAACTATATAAATATATAACTATATAACTATACAACTATATTATTTATTTTTTCAAATGTATGGTCACGTCCTTAACTTTATATTTTATCGTATATCTCCAATATTTAGAACGCTAAAACATATTAATATTTTCAATGATAATCCTTGTTCACTTTGCCGTAGCCGATCTTAAAATGTAGATATGTTTTTTTTCTTCCAACATTTCACTTTATTTCTCTTCTTCTATCCCACAATTTCTACATTTTGATTAAGGCATTCCTGTAGTATGAATTCTCAAGTCCTCTGAAAACATCCATTCGGTTTTATCTTTTTAAGGTATTCTCGTTTTTACGTGATTTCATGTACTAGAAATAGATAACATAGCAATTTTACGTTAAGAAATGATTTATGAAATTTGAACAAAAATGTGTTTATTTCTAAAACGATTTGATCTGGCTCAATCTGCATCTATATTTTATATTATGCAAATTTATTTACAAATGTCATGGTGACATTATTACTTGGCTGCACACTACCACTATCATGATTTCTACACTTGGAAAGGCTTCGTCAAGCGGTTTCTAAAATGTTTACTTAAATGTATGACAAGTTATCCATACAAAAATTCTTCTAAGAAGAAATTCTCGTATGTTTGCAGAAACTTGCAGTGAGTATTAAATACTACACTTTAAAAAAAAACGCAAAATATTCATTAAAATTTCTAAAAACAGAAATTTTTGTTTATAACATAATAAACCAAAATTTAAAGGTTGAATTCATACAAAATATTTGAAATAACTTTATTATTATATAAAATAAAAATTCAATAAATTTCACAAAAGTTTTTTGCATGGACTTCCCAAAAATTTGGAACTTTTCAGTTATTTGGTTCCATTCTTCACGTAAAACTCTTTTCAATGCAATATTGGAAGAAATTTGGTTATGCCACACTTTTCTCCTTCAGACCACAAATTTTATGTTGGATTTATGTCCAATTAAAAACATTTTCTTGAAGAAGACCTCAATTATCAATAATGGACAAATAGACATGCAATCCATAAATATAAGATTTGCCTTCACAAGAAGCAAAATACTTTTGTGACTTGTGTATTGATCATAAGGCTTTGTCGTAAATACAGCCCTGCGCTGTGGACAGAAACTCCAATTTAGCACAAAAAATATTTTACATATTTAACTAATTTTTTTAATTTTAACCTTTTTGATCCTTGTATTTAAAATTTGTTTATTTAAGCGTGTTTTATGAATATTTTTGTTAAAAACTGAAAACTGTGTTTCCGTCACAGTGAATCGCGTAACAACTCTTTATAGCAGAAGTATCATGAAACATTAGAGAATTATTTCGTGTTTTTATTTTTTACGCACTCTGAAGCGAAATCATTTATTTCATGTATATGTAAACATTTTTCTCAGTTTTAGTTCAATTGAACTTATTTTATGTTCGCTAGACTGACAGACTGTGAAAAAATTCCAGCTCTTGGTGCCTCATACTCTTTGCTTTCGGTTAATATTGTGTCTTCGTTGTAGTTGTGTATTAATTTCAAATGGACCACAATTTTATTTGAACTCCCTTAACACTCAGTGTAGGGTGCGCTGAGCTAAACATAATATTACCTTTGTTTCTTGAGTAAGTACGTACTTGTGTCGCATTCAGCCCAACTGCCGAGTGACCTAGATTTTTCAGACAATAGCCACAATATGAAGTAAAAAAACAAGTACTGATAATCAATTAAATGTTCTGCGAAACTTTATTATACAGAGTGTAAATAATCTTAACTAAACGCATTTTTGTGTACGTATGGGTGCCTACATAAAGGCTATCGCAGATAACAAACTTCACGTATTTATTCAAGCCTCTCACCGACCGACGTGATTATCGTGTCACAGTCGCTCACTTTTTCAAATGCCAACAGATCATTGTCGCAAATGATTTGTTAAGCTCGAGGTCTTTATTTCTTTTCAATTAATATCTCATTATTTATTTTTCATTGTGACGACGTACATTTCTCTTACAGCATGAAATTGTACCACAAAGTGACTCATGCGTTTAAGAGATGAAATGAGGCTATAGGGGATACAAATTCGGTGTATACGTAGCTCTGACTACGTTATGCGCAAAACTGATAGTTATTCGATATGCGTTCTTTTGATGTCACAGTGGTAAAAAGGGATAACATAAGCAACGGCCAAATTGATGTCACTGGAATAAATTAGGTGTGTGCATTCCTCTACTATTTGTGTTGATGCCCAGACTAAAGACATTTTACAAAATCTCTACATCTGAGGAACACGGGGACTAAAGGCAGCAGCTATACGCAAAAAAACACGATTGGAGGTCGTTTATCGCAAACACAGTTTATTTGTCGCAAACGATCTACATTCACCTACGTTTATCGTAAACGTAGTTTCAATTGCAGTACACGAACGTTATTTTTTGTCACATTTTTCATGATTTACTTTTATGACAACCGAAAAACGTTCAAGAACGTATATTATATTTAAACATGATTGAAAGAGAGTTGTGCAGTAACGGAGCACGGAGTCCCACCTGCCCTTTTACACAGAATTTTGTGATAACATAAACTTCTAAATTGGACAACAAATTTTTTTATAGCAAAAATCTGAATTTGAAAGATATCCAGATAATAAAGCGCCTTGAACGCATATTGTGTTCAAGACAAAATCGAAACGTCCAACTAACAAAAATATGGGCATTATTTTCTTTGAAACACATACAAATTAAACAACCTATTTTTGTTGCCTCAACAAAAATCTGGTTAAAACCCAATTAACCACTGGAGTGGTGTGTCGTGGCGCGTCTATCGCCCACCCATAATCAATCTATTGTTTCTGGAGTATGTTGTTGCTGTTATTTTATGACTTCCAGTTGTCATAGCCACTGAGTGACTGACTACTTGTAGTGTTTTTACTTGTAGTCAACAGCGCGAATTAGGCGTCAATACAAATTTTCATGTTATACTGCTCGTAAACCGTTTTAAAATAATCGCACAATATTTTGTTTTTTTTTTTTTCTACATGGACGGACGTCGGACGGATGGATGGACGTACACATACAATTCGCCGTACATACGTCATAAAAGCGTCATTGAGATATTTTGCACGTTCTTAGAGATATCGATGCGAGATTTATTTTTTACGATTATACGATTATGTATGTATGTATTTTTGTGGTTGGCGCGAAATACTTTTTACGTATGGAACTAATACCGCACAAACTTTATGACGATGTGGAAAGAATTGATTCTTGTGTTCTTATTTGATTTTTAAAAATGTAACACATTTCCTTACATTCTTCATGTATTCTCTACACAATTTATCAATTACGAATTTATGAATATAGTAAAAATGAAGACTACCGAAATGCGAATTTTTAGTTAAAGGGAATTGCACGTTTAAAACTTTCAGACTCAACATGTTTATAAATTAAACATATGGTTAAATCCGAAAATTACATACCAAGGCCAGAATTTTAGAATTCGCAAAATTACATATATTTGTTAATGAAATGAATTTATCTCCGAAATATATAAATCATAAGCTTTTTTTATGATCACTTCATTAATGGTCAGAAAAAATATGCATTTTGCAAGTTATTTTATGGGCTTAGAATTAAAAGTCATGAATAAATAATTGAAATGAAATGGCAGGTCTATACTTACATCACCTACCACGTATTTTTCTGTGGCTTCTTGCTGTCAACAATATCCTCAGATCCCTTTTTGATGAGGGTAACAAAGTAGTTGCATATGCAGATGACGTTGTTATATTGGTAGGTGGAAAATTTCTACCAACAATCAGCGATCTGTTGCAAGGAGCACTGAAGAAATTATCTGATTGGGCTAGAGACAGTGGCCTGGGCATTAATCCTAGGGAAACTGAGCTTGTCCTAGATATAACATAGAACCATTTAGGAAGCCGATCCTTGATGGAACGGAGCTCAACCTCTCTCAGGAGGCCAAATACCTTGGTGTCATCCTAGACCGGAAGGAACACTGAGGAAAGGTATAAAAAAGGTCTAAATGCGCTGGGGTCTGAAACCAAAAGTTGTAGACTGGATCCACCGATCGGTTGTTAGACCCATTACTACTTATGGATGTCTGGTATGGTGGGGAGCAATGAGAGTGAGTAAACTCCGGGCAAAATTAATGAAAACGCAAAGGCAATGGATGTAATTCTGCATCACCCATCTCTGGACCACTTCACAGAGATGATTGCTGCCAGGAGTGCTATAAGACTCAAAGAATCAGGATGCTGGAAAAATAGACCTTATGGTCACGCAAGGATAGTTCAAGGAGGAATACTGGTTGTTCACGAATCGGTCATCAATGGAGGTACAGACTACATGGTGCCGGTTCTGGACTTCTCACCCTTACCACAGATGATTATACCAAAGAGATCAGACTGGGACAATGGTGAGCCCTTCAAAGGGCTCTCGGTCTACACTGATGGCTCAAAGATGGAACAAGGCACAGGTGCGGGATTCTAGATTGAATCACTACAGATACGCAAGTCTCTCCAAGCAGAATTACTGGCAATTGAAAGGGCAGCAAGATTTCTATCAAGCGAGAACATTCCGGTGACCACGGGTATAAACTTCTACATAGATAGTCAGGCAGCAATGAAATCAATCATGTCACACACTGTCAAATCCAGGCTTGTGCTGAGTTGTAAACGCTCACTAAATAACCTCAACGACCATGTCGTCCGTCTCTGCTGGGTTCCCGGACATATCAATGTCAAAAACATTGATATGGCAGAAATTCGAACTTTGATAGGTATCTACACAGGGCATTACTGCACTAGGAGTAGGATCTCAAGATGGCAGTTGGACATTGAGGATCACTGTCGATTATTTGAGGATGAGGAGGAGTTAGAATCTATTGAACACATAATCTGCAGATGTCCAGCGCTTTGTGTACGAAGAAAATAAATACCTAGGAAGTTATTTCATTAGTAACATAGAGGATATTGCAACCCGCACCATTTACGACCTTTTGGGATTCTCAAAAGGACTAAATCGGGTAAGGGTGGCTATTAAGAAACATGGATGTAACCGCATAGACAGTTGACGACTAACAAAGAAAGAGAGCCATAAAGGCATACCACCACCATCGGTATACCGGATGACTCTCGATAAATAGAAATACTAAAACACAACTTCATATTCTCCTACCCCCATATCCCTTTCCAATATCCTCTTACTTCCCTCACGTCTCATCTATCACCAATCACTCCTTCCTAAATCCTATCACTCCCTATCCCTCTCCTATAACCTACAACCTTATACATTCAGGAAACAGAAGGATTTGCACAATGGACCCAACTGGGTCTCCGAGTGTTCAGAATGCAGGAGCATTCTGGTCCTTTAATAATATTTTATTTTAGTTTGTAATATCTGGCTCCTTAACGAAGAAAACAAGGCCTAGTTAAAGAAAATCTATGTATGTATGTACATGTCTTCTTCACGTATTTCTAAATCAATTTAATCAAAAACTTTGAAAAAAGGCAGACGATTTTTTAAAATTCACTCATTTCTAACCATTTTGTAGATTTTCTTTAAAAATGCCTTGTTTCTTTTATATAATTAATGTAAAATTATGATTTTTTAAATTCTTTTGCATTTATCTATAGATTTTTGTACATATAAATAGTGTTTACATAAGAATGTTAGCTATTAATAAATTAAAAGAAAATACTACTTTCTTATGACATTTTCGTGCCAGCGAAAATAGTTTTTTCTTTGAAAAAAAAATCCCAAATTTTTGGAGACTGTAACACATTTGTAAACATCATAATTACCTTTAATTGAACATATAAGCGGGTACTATCGGACCAATATATCCAAAATGAGAGTACAAATATTAAACCTACCTAAATTTTAATTTTAGCAAAAATATAAAAAATTGGTTGTGTTTGGTTGCACACAAATAATATTTTTTTTTTTCGGTTTGGACACACATAGTTGCAGAGTGTAATTAAAGGATTCCATAATAGAAAACGTTTTAAAACTGGAGACGAGGATGTATCTTTGATTTGTCCATTTTCAATGTTTTCCATAAATTGTCGCCCATAATATAAAATGCAACAATAGCGATGTTACTCCAATTACATGGCATACTATACTTTTTGGAGCTAGACGAGACCATGTACTCGTGAAACTAGACGTCGTATATAGGAGATCTGTGTACTCATTTTTACATTTCGTGATCTTTCCTCATTTTTACAGGTCTTTTAATTTCCCAAGGATATAGATGTTTTAATAATTTATTTTCGTACTTTTCTGAAGAGGCAAAACACGTATATCAATTGAAAGGGAAGAATATCTGTTAAAAATATTTCCGATTCGATGCTTCTATCTGAATAAGTTTAGCTTTAAAATCATTTCAAATTTCCCTCTTAAAAATAAAATTAAAATTTAAGTTTTTAAGGAGAAAATTTTTAAAATTTGTTAATGCTAATCTAATACAGATAGATGCATGAAATCTTAAGTATTTTTTACAGACGTTCCTATCTTTCATTTGATACCCATATCGCCTTTGTAAGTCTCGCAAAAGTACGGAAATAAATTATTAAATCTTGAATATCCTTTGGAAATTAAAAATCCTGTAAAAAGGAGAAAAGATCACCAAATGGAAAACTGAGTGCACAGCTTTTTTATAAAATATATCTAGATTCATGTGTATATTGTCAGCTCCAATGGAAAAAGTGTACAATTGTCGCATGGTGTAATCATTTCAAATTGTCACTCACAATGCAATGTTACTTCAATTGTATGGGCTGCTGAATACTAAATTGTGCTTTTGGGCTAAAATTTCTTCACACATTCGTTGGCCCACTTTTTTCGCGAACTTTGCCACTTATCGAAAAATTATACTTTTCTTTTTTTATCAATTTTTCAGTTTTCTATAAAAGTTAGCTTTTTCCGATATTTTTGGTTTCGTTAACTCGAAAGCTATCGAGAATTTTTTCCCGATTTTTTTTCCAAAAAATCGATTTTTTTAATTTTCAACTTACACATTTCGATAACTAAGATAGTTATCGAAAAATGTTATTTTATGTTTTCCATTTTCCCCATTTTACAAAAATTAAATCATATTTTTTTCTTTTTTTTTTTCAAAATTTAACGTCCGATAGCTCGATAGCTATATTTCGATATTATATATTTGTATTTTATTGTACAATTGTATTTTAACCATCCAGTAATTACTCATTATCCACAGTGAATACTCGTACTCATTCTTTGTATTTCCTCTCTTCTTTTCTATTACAGAAGCGTCAATCAAGTAATCATTACCGGTTTCCGTATAGAGTCCTCCAGTCACGATGTCAAAGACGAAGATGGCATACCAAGTGTTATGAGTGAATCGCTATTTACCATACGGATATTTGGCCAAGGCATTACCGAAAATACTGTGATAGCTTTTACAAATGAACTCAAGGATCCGGGTACCTATTGTCAATTTCCGGCCACACTGTTGCACAAAGTTGTTAACGGCTCGAACGGCAATACGGCGCTCTATAATGTGACGCTGCCGAAATCGAACAAAGAGTTCTATATATGTGCTAAGAACGATATAAATGCCTTCAAAGATAATGAACTTGAAGCGCCAATGCCGCTCTTGCATCAATGCAGAGAATCCTGGTGTATTGTGCGCAGCTACGAAAGTTTACTGCCGTTATGGGCTTCCATTGCCATCATTTTGATATGTTTGTGTTTTTCGGCTCTATTCTCGGGCCTGAACTTGGGTCTTATGGCTTTAGATCGTACTGAATTAAAGGTAAGTCCTGCTTCAAATACGTTTTTTTAATCTTATGTATGTGTGTGTTTTTTTTGTAGATTTTACGTAATACTGGCTCGGATAAGGAGCGTGAATATGCTAAGAAAATTCAACCAGTGAGAGATCAAGGTAATTACCTGTTGTGCAGTATCTTGTTGGGTAATGTGTTGGTTAACTCGACATTTACCATTCTCTTGGATGGCTTAACTTCCGGCCTTATTGCTGTGGTGTTCTCTACCCTTGCCATCGTTATATTTGGTGAAATTACACCACAGGTTAATTGACATTACATTAGTTTTTAATTGTGCCCAGAAAGTTAAAATTAACTAATGGATTCGTTCTCTTTTTGCATTTACCATCATCTAGGCTATTTGTTCACGGCATGGCTTGGCTGTCGGCGCAAAGACCATATTGATAACGAAATTCATAATGTTGGTTACCTTTCCGCTATCATATCCAACATCGAAAATATTGGACGTTCTTTTGGGTGAAGAAATCGGTAATGTTTATAATCGTGAACGTCTTAAGGAACTGGTTAAGGTAGGAAAATACGATACACATTCCATTTTAGAAAATATTGATCTAAAACACACACGCGTATTAGGTTACCACTGGTATTAATGATTTGGACAAGAATGAAGTCAATATCATTTCGGGTGCCTTGGAGCTGCGCAAGAAAACTGTTGCCGATGTCATGACACATATCGATGATGCTTTTATGCTACCCTTAGATGCTACCTTAGATTTTGAAACAGTTTCGGAAATAATGAAATCTGGTTTCTCTCGTATACCTGTTTACGATAGTGATCGTAAAAACATTATTACCCTCTTGTACATCAAAGACTTGGCATTCGTTGATCCTGACGATAATACGCCATTGAGAACCCTTTGCGAATTCTATCAAAATCCCGTTCATTTTGTATTTGAAGATTATACACTAGACGTGATGTTTAATCAATTCAAGGATGGCACCATCGGTCATTTGGCCTTTGTGCATCGGGTCAATAATGAAGGTGACGGTGATCCATTCTATGAGACAATTGGCCTGGTTACTTTGGAAGACGTCATCGAAGAATTGATTCAAGCTGAAATTGTGGACGAAACCGATGTATTCGTCGATAATCGTACAAAGGTCAGACGTAATCGTAATAAAAAGCAAGATTTCACAGTGTTTGCTGAGCGACGTGAAAATCAAACGATACGCATATCACCGCAGCTGACTTTGGCCACATACCAGTTCTTAAGTACATGTAAGTTGAGATTAATTTATGCAATAAAGCGATTACGTTCTATGTTAATGATTAAATTTTAGCCATTGAAGCCTTCAAAAAGGAAGTAATATCAGAACAGATATTGCGCCGTTTACTCAACCAGGATATAGTCCATAGCATTAAGTGTAAGGGCAAAGAAAAGGATGATCCATGCCTATTCATATTCCAACAAAACAAAGCTGTGGACTTTTTTGTACTTATCTTGGAGGGCCGTGTTGAGGTGACAGTAGGCAAAGAATGTCTACTTTTTGAGAGTGGCCCATTCACATACTTTGGTACTCAGGCATTAGTGCCCAATGTGGTTGTGGGTGAGTTATTTTGTTTTTTTGTATGCAATTTTGACGATATTAATGCGTCCCTTTTTTCCAGATTCCCCTTCACAAATGGGTTCCTTGCAATCCTTGTCGTTGGACTCCAAAGTTCGACAAACATTTGTTCCCGATTATTCAGTGCGTGCTGTTGCTGATGTCGTTTATATAGCCATTAAGCGTAATTTGTATTTGACGGCTAAAAAGGCCACATTATTGGAGAAATCACGTAAATCTGGCACTGAACCTAGTTGTGCTGAATTCGATGATGAAGTGGAAAAAGTAAGTTTGATCTATGTTTAAGATTTAACTTTGATATAGATATAGAATTTAGAAAAAAAATAGTTACACTTGATTCGGATGATATACGTATGAAAATATAGCAGAATGTAGTTAATTGTCGTTTTTAGTTTTTCATTTTCTCACAGGACTACAAAAATCCAAAGGATACAATTTTTCAAAAATTATTTTAAATACTTATTCACACGCTATGACAACGGTATTAGAGTCAAATTATAGAGGAGAACATCTGCTTAAAATACTTCAAATATTATGTCTATATCTGTATTAGTTCAACCCCTAATTTATTTAGTTCATTCATATTTTATTTTTAAGAGGGGAAACTTGAAATGGTTGTTAATTCTAAACTAATACAGATAAAGCATGCAATTTTAAATATTTTTAGCACATATTTTCTTCTTTAATTTGGCACTTATACCGTTATCGTAAGGCGCGAATAAGTATTTAAAATAATTTTTGAACAATTTTACCCTTGGAAACTTTGCAATCCCTTTAAGGGGTAACAGGATGAGGAAATGAAAAACTAAAAACTCCAATTAACTCCATTCCACCTTTAGTTTCAGACGTATATCATCTGATTCAAGTGTAATATGGACTGTCGGATAGTGTAATCTATCATCGTTTTTAAATTGGACGTTGTAAAGCTTAAACGACGCGTAATATTCATTACCTTAAACCATTAGACCTAGTAGTTCCCGCACCTAATTTAACAACCTGGATTGTTTTATGAATACATCCAAAATATTTTAATTTTTTCATTTCTTTTATTTTGGTCTGTAATTCTATTTGATTTGAACTGGGATGTTCTCCTGGCTCAAGACCATTTTGCATATACATAAATATGTTTTATTTTCTGGGGCCTGGTTTTAAAATTATTCAAAATCACTCAATTATTACAAGAAATCTATAAACTACTAGAGTCTTTGATTCGCTGTATCTAAAGAAGAGGACGTAAAGACCTCGTAGTTAAAATATTTCTTATCTGCGCTTTTATAGAATTCAAGTAATAGTTGAGTGATTTTTTATCGCTCGCCGTTTTTACAAAGTGTTCTAGATTACAAGATTATTACAAGAAATCTATAAACTACTAGAGTCTTTGATTCGCTGTATCTAAAGAAGAGGGCGTAAAGACCTCGTAGTTAAAATATTTCTTATCTGCGTTTTATAGAATTCAAATAATAGTTGAGTGATTTTTCATCGCTCGCCGTTTTTACAAAGTTTTCTAGATTTAGGGCATATAGTGCAATCAAATTCCATAATTTCGCCGTTTTTCACATTTGCTTCCCAAGTTATCAGGCAACATAAGAGTGAAATAGGATAAATGTTGGCTGTAAAGTTAAACATTGTGAAAATTGCCTTTAGAAAAACACCAAAATATTTCTTGGCATATGATTAATTACAAAATAGAGAATATTTCTGACAGAATAGTTTCAGATACCCAGGTAGAGAAAGTTTATATATGTAAATGCAATTGCAAAATAATAAATATCAGTAAAGCCCATTTTCGAACTTAAACCAAAGTTTGGAGAAAATATTAAGATGTGCAAAGTTTGAATGTCCTTTGGAAAGTTATTCTGTACACGGTCCAGCCAGACAGACGTATGTAAGAAAATTTTCTCGTTAGTTTTCCACTACTTTACAATGATTGACTCTATTAAATACCTTCGATTATAAATACAGTCCCACTAATACACCACAGCGACTACTTCCAACAATACCCAAAGTCGATAGTCTGAACAATCTTATTACCTATAACTTTCTTAGGAATTTATCATTGGCGTTTATTTTTTATTAGCTTTTCCAATATAATATATAATAGTGTATACATAAATAATTATAAATATAAATTGTGTTCTATCTTTTCAACTTTTCTTCCAGTTATTACACTCCTTGCATGAAGATGACAGACCACATAATATACGTACCAATCATAGTATACGTAAAGGATCTACGGCGTTGGGTAGTAATACAGCCTCGCCATCTTTTAACGTAAGTCTAATTGATTTGAATATTTATGAATTTATTGAAAAATAAATACAAAAAATATATCTCATCTTTTTTTGTTTTAGGACTTTTCTTCCCAACAAAGTCGTAGTATTGTGGCAGCTGCCAATCAACTGAATTCCGGCAGTAATAGTGCCGACATCAATGATGTCGTTTCGTTAAGTAGTCTAATGACTTCGGAGGCGGCAGCCGCTGATTTCCTTAATGTAGCACGTAGTAGTAATGGTGATAATAATACAGGTAACGCTAGCAGTGAGAA
The DNA here is from genome assembly GCA_947397865.1 of Polietes domitor. Taxonomy (NCBI): domain Eukaryota; kingdom Metazoa; phylum Arthropoda; class Insecta; order Diptera; family Muscidae; genus Polietes; species Polietes domitor. The sequence goes on from OX377619.1 coordinate 140,072,457, forward strand.
GGCCAACAACAATGATGTGGTTACAACTCCATTGTTGCCTAAGCCTAAAAACGTCAATACAAAATAACAGGAACCACTTTAACAGTACCGGCTGCTGTTAACAACAATTCCTAAGTTATATGTTGTATTACAAACCGAAACAAAAAGAAAACTTAAAGAGAAACCAGTTATGCACTTCAAACTTAAAATCCTCCTTTTTATTATTTAATTTTAATAATATTATCCTTATCTACTATCTATACATACATTAGAAATGTTAAAAGTTATTTAAAACATTTTTTATTTAATTCTATACAAAAAAAACAAACAAACAAAAAAGTAAACGAGAAATGTAACCTAAGGATGTTGGGGGAGATAGACAGTTTTTTACTGGTGCAGTATAATTTAAATTTTAAGAGGGGCTTTTATTAAACGTGGAGTAACAAAAACGTTAATAAAGGTTCAGCTTTTAACAAAAAAGTGATGTTATTTTGTCATTTTTGGTTTATTTCGATAACCAGGCGGCTAAATTAAACAATTCTAATACACAATTGTTTATTTATGCCCACATTGTTTTTTCCAAATTATTTTTCTAAAAATTTAACTTTTTATTAAAGTTTTTGTTATCCATATTCTAATCAAAATTCCAATTCAAAGGACCACATCTTCATGAGAAGAGTTCGTTTGGAAGTAAAAATGATTTCGTTTTGTTAACTGTATTACATAGTTTAACCTGAGATGAACGAAGTCACACGAGATCATTCATAGGTTTATATTTAGAAATTGATAACTTATGTGATTTATAAGTCCAACATTAAGCATCATCAATTTAGACATTCGTTTGTTTTAGACGATTTTTTTTCGAAACAGTTTAAGACTAATACACTGCAATACACTTTCGATTTCGAGTTTGCTTCCCTTTAATCCAAAACATCATATCTTCAATAAATTCATAAAGTAATGAAATGCGCACCTAGAACTGTCTTTCTCTTCTTCATTCTAACGAAAAGTATAAAGTCTTCAAGAATAATTTGATTAAGTCTCAACACTATCAAAAACTATTGTTAAAAGAAAAGCAAACAAAGCAATCCTAAGAAGAAGAACAAACTTCCTTATTACGAGATTTTTTATTGTTTAAAATTATGTGATTACTCTTTAATTACTTTAGCAAAGCAAACAAACGAAATTTAATAATCAAAAAAAGGAAAGGAGTACTATACATATTTTGTGGTGACTTTTTAAATTTAAAACAAAACTAATGTCTAATTTCAAATTTAATACCTCATTGCGTACAACTACAACAAGAGCAACAGCAACAGCGACCGTTTTTTATATAAAACCAGTAAAGAAACATAAAAATAATAGAAATTTGTACGTTTGCAAAACAAATTTACTTATAATGTGTACTTAAGCATATACATACATCCATACATACAACAAAAATGATGATGTATTACCCAAATTCAGAATGGAAATGTTGAACAAACATTTTGAATATTAGTTGTCTTTTATTTTTGTTATCATATATCATGTTTTTAGAAACTATGTTTCTATTTTTCTTTTTCTGTCTGCAACTTTATTCCTTTGTTTTTGTTTACATTAAAGGTTTGCCCTCATTAATCGTTTAATTAAACAAACTAATTTATTATCGTCTATCTACCAATTTAGGTTATACAAGTTTTTGCTTTTCAATTATCCACATTGCGGATAGAAAGACAATGTGATTTAAAACGAAAACATTTAACCTAAATTAATATTTGTGATTGAGAAATAGTTTCATTCTCAAACGCAGTGCTACGATTACATGCCAGTTTGTTTGATTGAACAATTAATAGCACCTTAATGATGTTGTTTCTGTTCTTTTCCATTAAAGTATATATATTTATATTTATGTAAAACTATTATTATTCTGTATAACTTACACTAGGTATCAAAAGTGTACTGCAAAGCAACAAAAAGAGAATTAAAAAACTGTCAACCAGATTAAAAGTGAAAGCATGAGCATATTGAAAGTAATCAAGTTCGGAAGTCATTCCAAAATTCAAATTGATTTCAAAATTATTGATATGACTGTTTCATATTAAATTCAATATATGCCTACACTTTTGTATATTTATGTGTAAGTTTTTCTAATGTTAACTTTTTTTCATTTTTGTCTTTACAATTTAAGTTTAAATTAAAGTCCTTACATTTTGTGTCTTATATTTTTTAATAGAAACTTATACATATACGAAATAAAAAGAAGTGTTTCGAGATTGAAAATCTACCCATTTTTTTTTTTTTTGATTAATAAAATACTTTGGTTGTCAATTTTTGTGTTGATTTAAATTTCTTACGAATTTAGAACTTACAAAAAATTCTTTATTAGCCATTTGGTTATGCAAACAAAACAAAATCAGCATTATATTATTACAAATTAAACAATAGCAAATGCAAATGTTTTGTTGCGTTTTATATTTCCTAAAACAAAAGTCGCAAATAAAATAAAATAGTTTAACTAAAACGAAAAAATCAGCTTTAAAGGTAACAAAATGAAGGTATGCTGAAATTTATAAAAAATTGTGAAACAGTTTTTTTGTTAATGTCGAAAAATACTTTTTTAACGTATTTATAAGAAAACATCAACAAAAGAAATCAATTTAAAATAGATATTTGTTGCCTGCGTTAAGTATATATTTAATAATTAATTTCAATTAAAATGAAAATACTGTTTGATTCACAATGAAAATGCTGGTCTTTTTGTCTCGATAATATTCACAAAATGTCAAATACAAAGGTAGGTAATGCGTTTTAATCAATTGCCTGTGGCAACGTCCGCCAAAGCAACATTTTGAATGGACCACACCACTCGGAAAGGTATGTTATATCCTACCTGAAAGATCGTTGCCTTGCCGTGACGTGTGTTTATTAGAGTCTCATTATGTGCTGGACTTCTCTTTTTCCCCTAGATGACGCCAATGATTGACAAATGAATTATAGATGCACTCATCGCGCATAGTTTCCAATTGACCAATGTTCCGTCAACTCTGCGATCACTCTTGATACGTCCCTTCCATTGTGGCTGAGAAGGGATATATGGTACATTTACATTTGTATTCAGGCCAGGGGCCGAATTACGGCATTCGTGATCGAGAGAGCTTTCGTATCGTGTAAAATTTCGTCACGTATCGAATAGCTCAGTGCTACAAATAAGAATGAAGTAGAACACTCTGGGAAGTGGTATTATTTTTCTTCCACGTATTGTCGAGTAGAACAAGAATCTGTATTTGAAATTTGCCAGACACCCCCCAAAATCTTGAGTTACGTGTAAAAAAACGGTTTTACACACTTATAAAACGCACAGTGTAGATTACGGCAACCGATAGCTCATGTAGCGATATTAATAAAAAACGAAATGATTTTTATACACTCCACGAGAGTATTATGTCTTTGTGAATTTGTTTGTAACACCCAAAAGGAAGCGAGATATACCCATTGTTATGTATTGTTAAGTATACCGACACCATACAAATTTTGCTCCCGATTTGACTCTTTTCACCATATTTTAACAGATTTTCTACAAATTTGGCAAAATGTCTTATATTTCCACTAGAAACACCCATGGTGAAAATGGGTCAGATCGGTTCAGATTTATATATAGCTCCCATACAAATTTTGCTCCTAATTTGACTTTTTCCGCTCTAGTAACCACACATTTCATCAGATTGTCTTCAAAAGTGGCAATACATCTTATATTTAAACTAGGAACACCTGTGGTGAAAATAGGTCAGATCGGTTCAGATTTATATATAGCTTCCATGCAAATTTCGCTCCCGATTTGACTTTTTCTTCTCTAGAAACCACATATTTTAAAGATCTTAAAATTTGGCAAAATATTTTAGGTTTCCACTAAAAACACCCATGGTGAAAATGGGTCAGATCGGTTCAGATTTATATGAAGCTCCCATACAAAGCTCCATTTACAAAGAATAACAGCCCTAAACAATCCTTTTAACTTATACTCTCTCAAATTTTGATAATGATCGACCAATCCAATCAAAAGTTATGCTCAAAAATGTAACTTTATTAACTAACTTCGGTATAAAAATAAACTTCGAACGCCTCTCCCGCAAAACTCACTTTTCAGACTGAGCATACTATTGTTCGGGGGCGTAGATATATATCTATTTGGAAGTGTATATGATCCTTCAACTAGAATTGTTTATCATACATAAATGTGAATAGCACCACCAAAACAAAACAAATATATACATTTGTAACGCATTTATTTTTGATTGATTTGATATTTTTAAAATTATATAGATGATCCTTATATTTATCTCATCTGCTTATCTGGATGTGCATATCAGGAACAGATACCAATCTTAAACGGCGCCTGAAATAAAAATGGACGATTAAAAATCATATGAACAAAAAAGGTACTTATAAAGGGGTTTGACTTGAATTTAATCATTCTATCAGACAGCCAAGGTTTATCATCACTGGGAATATTTTTCAGACAAATGCGAAACCTTTTGAATATCATCATGTAAATGAGAGCAATGAATTTCAAAAATCTAAAGTCTATAGTAATTACCTTCAGATTCAACATTGTGTTCTTCCATAAATAGTGATTGGACTGATTTCACGTGGATCAATACCAGATTCACAATGCGTCTTTGGGGCTTGATTGATATCAGCTGCAGGTTGATAAATAGAGGCCTAGAATGGAATAAAGAAATGTTCATTAGAAAAAGATACATTTTGAATACAATCAAAGATGCCCAATTTTTTGCCACTATTTTATCAGACAGCCAAGGTTTATCATCATTGGGAATATATTTCAGACAAATGCGAAACCTTTTGAGTATCATCATGTAAATGAGGAACAAAAATTATTTGCAAAATCTATTGTACTAACCTTTACAGTGCATCGACGTATTCCACGTGGATAACAGCAGTATTTTAACCAGCCTGAAGTTTGTAAGTAGTGTCCTCACTGGAATAAAAATGTTATTATTAGAAAATAATTAAAGAAAAATATTTTTAAAGATATCACAATTTTTGACTCCTTTTTATCAGACAGCCAAGGTTTATCATCATTGGGAATATTTTTCAGACAATTGCGAAACCTTTTGGTATCATCATGTAAACGAGGAACAAACATCATTTGAAAAATCTGTTGTGCTCACCTTATCCGGATGCGGAATTCTTTGCAACTTCTTCCTAAACAGTGTTTCGACATATTCCACTTGAATAACAGCAGTATTTTAACCAGTCGGAAGTTTGTAAATAGTGACCTCACTGGAATAAAAACGTGATTATTACAAAATAATTAAAGAATAGGATTTTGAAGGATATCACAATTTTGACTCATTTTTATCAGACAGCCAAGGTTTATCATCATTGGGAATGTTTTCAGACAAATGCGAAACCTTTTGGGTATCATCCTGTAAATGAGGTCCAGAAATCATTTCAAAGTTGTACAATGCTAACCTCAGATATTTTCCCGATGAGCATTTAAATCGTCATGCGGTCTTTAGTTTTATTTTTGTTGTAACTGCATCTCCAACTTCATGGTCCGCCATAACCAATGTTTCGACATATTCCACGTGGATAACAACTTTATTTTAATCAGCCTGAAGTTTTTTTAGTGACCTCACTGGAATAAAAAAGATGATCATTAGAAAATAATTAAGGAATAGAGGTTTTCTTAAAGATAGGCGAATTTGACTCATTTCTATCAGACAGCCAAGGTTTATCATCATTGGGAATATTTTTCAGACATATGCGAAACCTTTTGAGTATCATCATGTAGTAAATGAGCAACAAAAATCATTTAAAAAATCTGTTGCACTAACCTTAGACATTATCCGTATGCTGTTGTAGCTTGTTGGTCTTCCCTAACCAGGGCTACGACATATTTCACGTGGATAACAGCCATATTTTCCGAATACATTTGTATTTTATGTTTTCCCCCACGTGCGACAGTTAACAAGTAACAGACCGTGTTATCAGAAGAGATGGGCGATATTCTCGTACCGGTGATTCAATCACCGTGATGGAGGAATCACGGGTAACTTCAGTGATTGGATATGACGAATAACGGTTACTTGCAAAGTAGTTCTTTCAATGTTGTCACCACTCAATTTTATATTTCACTATTTGCAGAAAATCACTGACATCGTTTTCTCTAGATGAAGCAATTGTCAATTGCTTTCACGTACTACAATCATTAGAAAGAAATCGAACTAGATAGTAATATTTCTGTCATAGACCATTTCGATTGGGCTTACTAGCTTTCAATTAAGAGACTTGATAAGGTGGCAATATTTTTATCCATTGGTTTTACTTAAATAAACTCGGTAACTAAGAGAGTAGTAAGCTACTTTCTTGCTAAGCGAGTAAATTTAAGGCGACCAGACGTACTCTTTTTAAGAGGACAATACTCTATTTCAACTCGCTGTCCTCTATTAAATTTGTGTACTCTATCTGTCCTCTTTTTCATAATCAGTCATCTTTTGTCATCTTTAATTTTAAAAGAATGATCAATAATTGTTTTTACTGAGTTTTCGATTTTGAAAATAAGTGGTAAGTAACACTTACTTTCTTCCCGTAAGTTTTATGCTGGAGTTAATGTCGACGGCGTTGAAAATGTGATGTTCGGCGTAAAATTTCATTTTGCTGTTAATGCAGACGACGTTAACACAGCTGTGTACTTGAATATATTCGGCGTCGAATTTCTTACGGCGTTGAGATTAACTACTCTCATACAATTTCATACGATTCAACTTTTTAGATATATTAGATATTACAATAAGAACTTTTGAATAATTTAGTGCAATGAATTTTTAAGTTTCTTTATTAGTTTAAACTAATTTTATTTATTTTTATTTGTTATTTTTTTAACTACATATTTACATATGTAGAATGTAAATTTTTCTATAAAATACATACATATGTATGTAAAAAATGTATTTATGAATTAAAATAAATTTTTTGTTATATTTTTTTTTAATGTCCTCTATTTTCATTTCTAAAATCTGGTCGCCTTAGTAAATTCCATACAAAAATTAAGCTAGTAAGCCCAATCGAACAGGCATAATAACGTGGAACTTTTTCTGTCTGCTTTGTCCCCATATGAGCGCACTTGTTTAGTGCGAAACATACATACCAACAACAATTTTTTCTGGGCGTTAATGGGTTAAAAGAACTGAGAACGGCGCCACTGGATTGCCCATCACTAGTTATCAGCTTCAGCAATTATGGGCGTATAAAACCAATCAGCTTGCAAATTCGCTGGCGTCCAAGCCAAATAAAGAGAGAGCGTCCAGAATTGTCACTAGGCCTGTTCGATTGGGCTTACTAGCTTACAGTTAAGAGACTTGATAAGGTGGCAACGTTGCTACGCATTGGTTTTTTTAAATGGATTAACAGGAAAAATCTAGCAACACAACTAAAAGAGTAGCAAGCTACTTTCTTGTTAAGCGAGTAAATTCGAGTAAATTCCATACAAAAAATAAGCTAGTAAACCCAATCGAACAGGCTTATTTTTTTTTTTTGTTTGTCGGTTAAGAGTCTAAACCCATTCAAAAACGCTGGCGTCTACGGCGTGAAAATTCGCTGCCGTCCAAACCAGCGTCCAGAATTGTTACTTTTTGTTGTTTGTCGGTTAACTTTTTGTGATAGATATTTAAACACATTAATATATTTAAAAAACTGAACGCCATCAGTGAAAATTACTAGTGTTGTAACAATAGCGTGTTCTGCTAAGTTATTGAAAATGATTTTATTTTATTCGCCTTACAAATATGCAAAAGCGTACATATAAATGTTTGAAATTACCAAAAATTTTTTAATATATTAATGTGTTTAAATATCTACCACAAAAAGTTAACCGACAAACAACAAAAAGTGACAATTCTGGCCGCTCTCTCTTTATTTGGTTTGGACGCCAGCGAATTTTCACGTCGTCGCCGCCAAAGTGTTTGATTGAGTTTAGACTCTAATTATACTCTCACTCTACAGAGTAGGAGGGTATACATATATCATTTGGGACAGAAGAAAAGTGTAACGCATTGTAGGAGTGACTTAAGACCCTAAGTATGTTTGAACCAAATCCGTTTCACGACTTTTTAAGATGTTTGAGCCATGTCCGTCCGTCCGTCTGGCTGGCTGGTGTACACGATAACTATCGAAAGGAGTTAAGGAATCGATTCAAACTTTGCACATGGTAATACTTTTCCCAAACTTAGTTTAAGTTCGAAGATGGGCGAAATTGCCACGCCCCTTCTGGTACCTCCCTCACAAATGGCCCATATTCCTATGTTAAATTAAAAGTAATGTAACTTCCACACGGATCTTCGGAATGAGCTCTATTTTGGCATTTGATTATGTTTTTATAATCACTTTAAGTGTACTAAAAATGGTGGGTTTTGCCACGTCCTTTCCAGAACCTCCCACACAAATCACCCTTAACAACTTAAAATTAAAGCTGTTACACCTTTATATAAAAAAATTTAAGTCCTTCCATACACATGTTCTCTGAGAGGTATATATAAGTCGGTTTAGCCGACTGATGTTTTCTTACTTGTTTTTGTATGGAATTTACTCGTTTATCAATAAAGTAGCTTGCTACTCTTTACTCTGCTACAATATTTTTCTTCTTGATTCCTTTAGGATATACCACAAAGATAATGGAAATACATAGATAAAATAGTTGTAGTTGTAGCCAAGACCACTAGATGGTAAAAAGTACATTCTATTTCAAAGTGAATTATAATTCACTCAACTGTTTACCGAAAATCGAACGAAAACGATTGACGTAAAAGTTAACTCCAATGCCAGAACTGAACAAAACTTGGCACAAATACATTTTTCAGATCTTAGCTCCTATACAAAATTCGCTCCCGACTTGGCTATTTCCGCTCTAGAAACCACATAATTTACTCGATTTTCTTCAAACTTCGGACAGCACCTTATATTTAAATAAACTATAACTCTAGAAAACACATTTTCCATAACTTTCCCTATTGACTGATTTTTACATCGGTCCATGATATAGAACCCATATAAAGAACCATCCCGATTTCACTTTTTTCGTCGACTTGTAATAGGGTACGAAGTGGAGGGCATTATAAAGTCGACCCTGTCCAACATTAGTCTTTCCTTATTCATATTTTTTTAGTTTTGCAGAATACCATATTAATAATTTTAGGCCCTAGCCTCTTTATACGAGTAAAAAGAATAAAAAATAATATCTACAGTAATTTAATTAAATTGGGATAATTTTTCCAAATGCTTGGCGAGATGTTGTTGTAAAAACTTTGAGGCACTCATACTGCCGGTCTGTTGCAGTTGGTCCATCGTGTGAAGATATTGCTCTTATCATACAAGGAAAATACAATCCTTCACAATCAAAGGGGAACCCAACGAAAATAGTTTTTGGTACACTAATTGAGGTCATGCTCAAATAATTGAGAAAATCTAATGGTTCTACACTTAATTCTTTTAATAAATTGATGTGGGCAGATAAATTTCGTTGTAGTAACCACTTATTGGCCCACTTACTGTTTTTTCATTTTTGTGAGGTCAAATCGTCCCCCTCGTTCGAAACCATGGGTATAACTGAAACTTTAAACAGAACGTTTTTATACAGTTATCAGTTTAAAAAAATGTGAATTTTCCAATTAAAATTAATTTTCTGTTTATTTTATGAATTCTCTCCGTTCGTGAGGTCTCTAAAACCTTGCCTGAGTATTTTAAGAATTTTAGAATTATTTTTTTATAAAACCTGAGAGCTAATCAGAGGATTCGGTATTAGAAACCGCATAAAAATACAGTTTGAAAAAATACGGACAATAGGGTGATAAATTTGCCACCAAAACAAATATAATGTTGAGATAACTTGTATTGGAATCTCGTCAGATTTTGAATAATTTTGTAAATTTTATTTTTTTTTTCAATAAATAAAAGTGCATTTCGATGTCAACTTTCTCGATTGCGTATGACCCCTGCAATAAAACCCTATTTTTGGTACAAATTATATTCAATGGAGCTAATTGAAAATACACTAAATGTTTGGGTCCCAGACACAATTGTTTTTTGTTACAGTTACAGTTTTTTCAAATCGATTTTTTGCTATTTCTAAATTTTCCATTTCTTTTTAAAATGATTTTGGTTAACCAAACATCCTCTTCATTTACTCGTCAGAAAAGAAAAACAAGTGAAAAAAGTAGTTTCAAAGACAAATGCGAAATTTAGAACATTTTACCAACCAACAGTTTTAAACAGTCTAACTTATTATACACTCCACGAGAGTATTATATCTTTGTGCATTTGTTTGTAACACCCAAAATGAAACGAGTTAGAACCTCCGTTTATTATACAGATCGGCTTAGAATCACTTTCTGAGTCGATTTAGCAATGTCCGTCTGTCCATCTATTGTTGTAATCAAATTACAGGTCGCAATTATAGTCCGATCTTAACAAAAATTGGCACAAGTAAGTTTTGTGGGTCAAGGACGAACGCTATTTAATTTGATGCAAAACGGTTTAGATTTAGATATAGCCCCAATACAAATGTCGCTCCCGATTTGACTTTCCGCTCTAGAAACCACATATTGAACTCGATTTGCTTCAAATTTGGCACAGTACCCTATAATTGAAGTGAAAACAGCGACGGTGAAAATCGGTCAGATCGGTTCAGACTTAGATATAGCCCCCATACTAATTTCGCTCCCGATTCGACTTTTTCCGCTCTAGATACCACATATTTCACTCGATTTGCTTCAAATTTGGCACAGTACCCTATAATTGAACTGGAAACAGCTATGGTGAAAATCGGTCAGATCGATTCAGATTTAGATATAGCCCCCATACAAATGTCGCTCCCGATTTGACTTTTCCGCTCTATAAAGCACATATAGTACCCGATTTTCTTCAAATTTGGCTTAACAGCTTACAATCTAACTAGAATCACATGTGGCGAAAGCGGGTTAGATCTGTTCAGATTTAGATATAGCCCCCATACAAATGTCGCTCCCGATTTGACGTTTTCCGCTTTACAAACCACATATTGTACCCGATTTTCTTTAAATTTGGCACAACATCTTATAATTCAACTAAAAATACCCATGGTGAACGTGGGTAAGATCGGTTCAGATTATAAATTTTTTATATATATACAAATGTTGCTCCCAATTGTTAAACCGATTTGGCCAAACTTTACATATCTATAAACTTCAATAAACATACATAGTGAATGCGAGTCACATGGTTCCATGTTTCAATAAACCCCCATGCAGATGTCTTTTCCGATTTAAATTTCTTTGTCAAACACATACATCTACAGGATACAAAAATCATTCCCGATTTCACTTTTTTACAGAATTGAATTATAATAGGATATCAAGTAGAGTGTATCATATAGTCGGCTGCGTCCGACTTTAGCCTTTCCTCACTTGTTTTTTTAATATCAATCTTCAATCAAAAAAAGTGTTGCTTCCTTTTCACTAGAATTAAAATTTTGTTTATATAGAAAGATTTAAAATTTTATTAAGTTTTTTCCTTCTCGAGTTACACCCTTTTTCTATATTACGCCATCGATAGATTTTAGTCTCCGGTAGTGTTTCGTAATTAAATGTTGACCGATATTAAGCTAGAAAATCTTTAATATTTTTCACCAACTATTTCACATCCTCATTTTATTTTGAGAAATTGAAGTGGTTTTTAAAATCCATGTGTGTAATAATAAATAAATAATACATAAATCCATTTTTTTATCGTTTTATTGATCAAAATTATGCTTAATGGTTACACTTTCATTTTAAATTAAAATGATAATATGTATAGGAAATGTGTGTGCTGACTCTGGGTTTGTCTGTATCTGATAAATAAATGATTTTCAATATTTTAGTTAATGATTTGTTTGTTGTGTAATTGATTTGTTAAGAAATCGTAAATTTAAAGAAAATGTATTTCGGTTTCTTTATTAATCTTTCTTTTCTATGTTTATTACAATGCAATTTCCTTTCGCAGTAGTTTTTCCGTATGGTAATGTAAATTTGGGATTTATTCATTCAGAAATGATTACTACAAAGAAGATTGTACCTACTACATACACGTACATTAAAAGGGGGGAATAATGGAGGTTATTTTGTGTATACATATCCTTCACTAAATGGAAGTGCTTAAATGGGAAGATTTGTGCGATGAATGGAGTGAGTAGGAAATACGATGGACATGGTGAAGAGATAATTCAAATGCGCTTATCATATGATCAATTTCAGATTTATTTGCAATGACTTTATATGTATAATATTGATTTGACTTGTTTGATTTGGCCTAGGCTGCTGTTTCTTCTAGGTTTTTACGTTGTATAAACAATAAATAAAAATCTTCAAACAGCTCTGTCCAGAATAATAAGTATCAATTTAAAAAAATTGTTTAGAATAAACTTATACAAAAATCATATAAAATTTTAATTAAATTAGAAAAAAGTGTTTGCAAATGTAAAGTCTTTTCATCATTAAATACTGTCACATAGAAGTGTTGAGACTTTTCGACAGTGTACTTGAATGGTTTTTGTTTTGTTAGTTTGTCGATTAACATCTAATTCCTAATTTCTATACCTTGTTAGCAGCTATTCATAAGGTGTAGTTAAAAGGGATGGGTAATCGAAAAAATTATAGAAAAAAGTATATATAATATTTTCACTTTATATATGCTGCCACTTGATTTTTGCTCAATAATTGCTAATCTCTATGTGAATTTGAGCGCGAACGTGAAATCGAGGAACCACCCCCACCGCCATGTCTGCGAGAAGACTCTGTGCGACTACGCTTCGAATGAGTGATACGCTTGGGCGATGGTGAATCGTGTTCATAACGTCTTTTTGGTGATGGTGAATCAGCAACGGCTGGGCCTCCACCGCCACCACCATTGCGCTCTTCTTCGCTGTATCTGTATGCAGAGTCTCCGTTTTCCCGTCCATTTTCTCTTGATCGTCCAGCATAAGCTTCTCTGGGTTTGCGTACGGTTTCCCTGGTTGCAGAAACAGACCGGCTGCGTGATCGTGAGGCGGATCTGGAATGAGATCGATTGCGACCTCGTGATACACTACGGGAACGACTGCGTGAGTGGCTGCAAGTAAAGAAAAAAATTAAAACAATCAAAAAATGCTATCCATATATGTGCCAGTTAGTATGATGGTGGTCTATGTCAAAAATAAAAAATAAAAATGAGATATGCCAATTTTTCTTTTTTACTTTGATCAGATTTCTAATTTAAGAACTTTTTTTGAGATTTATAAAAAAATTATCGTTACAATGACATTTCTCATTTTATACACACCAAAATTGATTGTGCTAGATTGAAAACACTCTAAGTCACACTATATCCATTGACATTGATGTGTGGAGATATAAACAAATATTTTTTATTTATAATGCCCACTTTAAGTGATTCAATAAATTGAAATTATTTGAAAAGCAAACAATAATTTCAATATAAAGTTTCTGGACGAACAATCTGTAAATATTTATATATATTAAGGCGGATTGATTTTTATTTTTTAAATCGTACAGCAAAAACGTAAACTACATAAAATTCTCCGAAGAAACCTTGTATATCTAAAAAAATCCTAATCCGCGCTTCTCGACTTGAAAATTTGTATGCCCGCCGCCTTTGCCAAAAAATAAATTTTGGGAAAAATAGCTTTTTCCAAAAAGAAATCGAATTTTCTGAATAAAATTGTTTATTAAGGTAGTTCTTTTGCACTTTATATTTTTTCTACATTCAATTTTTTTTTTATTAAAAAACATATTCACCCAAGTACAAATTTTCAAGTCGAGAGGCGCGGTTTGATTTTAGACCCATGGTTTCTTTGGAGAATTTTCTTAGATTTTAATGTAGATTACGTTTTTGCTATTTTTAATTTTTTTATCCATACAAATCAACCCGCCCTAATATATATATATATATATCTTTTAAGTAAAATATTTTTTGCTTTCTTTCAATTTTGGTAAGGAAATATTACTTTTTCGAATTAAAAAAATAAAAAAATATTTGTTTGTTTATTTTTTTCAATTTTGAGAAGAATGAATGTGGCATAAGTCAGTGCATCCTCTGAAAGTTGTGGTTTCCTTAGAGGTACCACCGTTGTCAAAAGTTCTATATTTTTTTGCGTTGCTAATCCATGTATATTCAAAAAAGTATTTTAAATTCTTAAAACTACTCCAAAGTTCAAACTGGGAACTTTGAATCTTTAGGTTTCACTAACTAATTTATTTTTTTAACATATGAATGTATCAGAATGTATGTAATTTATATGAATTCATATTGTTATTTAAAATTAATCTTAAGTTATTTTTTTTTCTATAGTCGTGATAAGAATGTATCTGTTGTCTTTGTTATAATTGGCCGAATGGCTTCTATAAAGCATGAAGTTAGTTTCTTTCAAACTAGATTGGTGCGCACTATACTGTTAACAAATTGTGCCCGGAATGGCCTTTTCATCTGATTCTAAAACGCAAAAGCTATTTGATTTCAAGTTTTAATTCGATTATCTCCCAAACAGAATTGACCATCTTTTTGTAGAACGTAGAACATTAAATAAAATATATGTTCAAAAAAACACAAAATAACAATGCTGTTATGCCGCCAAGCTGATATCATTATTCACGTTTTTTTGTAATAACGCTTAAAGCGTGAGTAAATCCACTTTTGATGCACGTTTTTTGCCTTTACGGAAACCCATCACTGCAGTGCATCAGATTAATTTGGACAATCATTCAACTCACTAATTAAATTTATTATGAATTTTTCATTTCAAATCGCGAAAACAATAATATACCATTGATAAAAAATTAATGATGATATATGATAATGATATTCCAAAAGAATATGATCTATTGGGATTCAAATAAAATAAGTCAAGTGGGACAAATGCGAATTAACCCGAATGATGCTAGCGTTACCATATGGTCACATACAAAAGACGTTCACCAAAGCTTTTGGTGTGGACCACTGATAACATTAAAGTTTATCTCGGTTTAAAAAAATAGTTATATTTTCGACGTTAAAAAACTAAAATGACAATAAGTTCACATGCAGTTTTTGAAATTTAGGATCCTCGTATATATTACAATTGCTGACGATTTTTATGATTCGAAATCGAACTGGATGTTGTTGCACAGCCGTTTAAGCACAAAGAGATCGTTTAGGTATCATACCATTTCTATTACGGAACAATTTTCGACGAAGAAGGCTTGAAACCACCATGGAAATCTTAGACAATGTGATTTCAAATGGCATGTGTAACATCTTCACCGACTGATTATCTTGATAAAACCCCACTTCTCTTAACTATACATTTAAAAATGATTAGCTATGTTGAATTATATGTAGGCGTTTTAATTGTTTCAATTCTGATTTGATAAAATTTTTACAATTATAAAAATAATACATTAATCTAATGTACAGATTGAAAAAGGGGCTCATAAAACTTAAAATCTATGGGTAGAAGGTAAATATCAAAATAAAACTACATATTTTATTTAAATGGCTAACAAAATATCGAACAAAGTAACCTAAACCTAATCGTCAGATTGTTCTTTGTCCTTTTTAGATTTTTTCTTCTTTGACGGCGTAGGTGTCTCGACGTCTGCCACTTCTGGAGCCTCCTGATCCTTATTTTTGTTCTTCTTCTTCTTCTTTTTCTTTTCTGACTTAACATCTGCAGCATCCTCAGCCTCAGCTACGGCTTCTTCTTCTTCCTCAGCCTCCACTTTAGACGATTTCACAGGAGTACTAACATCAGCAGCAGCTGATTCCGAATGTTTGCGTTTCTTCGCAGATAGAGTGCTATCAGCTTCAGGTTCGTAAGTAAAGACCTCACTGGAATAGAAACATCGGCGTATATAATTAGTAAAATGATTAATGATGATAATGTATCTTCAAAGATTGTCGACTTATTTCTGCTCTTTTTTCAGACAGCCAAGGTTTATCGTCATTGGGAATATTTTTCAGACAAATGCGAAACCTTTATGGTATCATCATGTAAGAGTAGAAATTAAGTTAAAAATCTGTAATACAAACCTTTTAGATTGATATTTTTCAAATTTAGCCTTAGCTTTGCCAGTTCCTGAGAGTTTACGCAAATTGCCTTCTTCCAATAGCCTTAATCGGGCCTCCAGTTTCACTTTATGGCTAGCTCCGAGTTCAAATGATGCTTCTTCTCCAAAAGCATCGACACGTGTAGCAAGCGATGCCTTAGCGGCTAAGGAACGAGACATTTTGCCTTTGTTTTTTAAACTTGCTTGACCGACCAACTGAGCGTGGAAAATCAGACCATACTTAGGAGTATCTTTCTTTGTTTTGAGAGCACGGAAGAGAGCCTTTTCAGCGCCCAAAATCTGCACTGTTGACGAGGGATGTTTGGCCAAATTAATTAAAGAACCAGCATGTGCAATCAATCGCGCTCCAACTGTTTCTCCCACCAAAACTGTTAGATTGGGTGCCATGGCCATCATACGTGTTTTAAGGTAGTCATATAAATGCGATCTGTAGTCGTTAATGGACAAAATTTCATCACACAAACACTGTATATTCATGATATCTTCTTCGGAAATTTCAGTACCCATAGAAATTTCAGCAGCCTCTTTGACTTTTTCTTCTACCTCCTCGGGTAGGATGTCAGACAAATCTGTTGCAGACATATTTTCCCTCGTGCCAACCAATTTAATCGTTTTCACAAAGGCAATGTTATCTGTGATAATCTTGCCCAATTCGGGGAAATGCCAGCCGTACCATTCTCGGGCTCTCATCATATAGTTGTTCAATTCTTTATCCAAATCATCCAGCAAACATTGTGCCTGCACAATCATAGTATCGATTTTATCTGGAGAAAATTTCAATTTGTATCGAGACAGACTGTGTGCCAGACCCAAGGCCATAGCAGTCATCTCTTTTTTGGGCAGACCACCCAAAAGACTGTCGGCCTGTTGTCGTATGCATCTCATCAGCTCTTGAACTCCAGTATTGTACACACATTGCACGGAAAATTTCTCTTTGATTGCATTGCCCAACTTGGCGTCGGCCACGAGCAACGATTCCTGCACTTCATCGTTCAACAATTTCTTAAGGGTTTTCTTCAAAGGTTTCGACACTTTTCCCTCGACGGCTGCAGTGGCTGCTGCCAAAGCTTCTGTTGTGTCATTGAATTTCTCAAAATGCTTCAATTTCAGCAACTTGTTGGCCTTCTCCGGTGTTTGAAATTCCAGATAGAGGTTATCCACTTCTTGGACTTTCTTCTCATCCATCAATTTGAAGATAGCGTAGCCCGCCGGAGTTTCGTATAACACAAACATTTTGTTTTTATTGTATTATCACCAATTATTAATATGATTTGCAAACACTATTAAAATTTAATTCAATAATTATCAACGTGCTCCGTGGAAAAAATACTCCACAAGTCCACGTGCTTTCGTTGAAAATCCAAATGAAAGCAGACGATGCAAAACACGAAAATGGTAGACATTTTGATAAGCGACAAAAGCGACGCCTGTATGTGAAAAGTGGCAACAATCCAACACGCATTAAGTGTTGCCACTGCAACCTAATCAAAATGCGCGCGTTTCTATACGTACGTACAACCGAAATTAATTTAAATTGGAAATCTGCATTAAATTTATTTCTTTAATTTTACATTTCTACAGTTCCGTATTTTATTTTGTTTCTGCTTCTAAAAGAGAAACTCGAAACCAAGGCGTATTTCTAAAGGTGATAGCAAGAGCCCATCTGACTGAATTTTTTTCATTCAAAAGTAACCGAAACTGTCAAATCCCATATATTTTATTTTGCTTTGACAGTATGGCTCACCATTCAAAACATTACTTGTATTTTGTTGTTGCCGAATTTGTTTTTGCTCTGCTGCTATCACCTGTATAAATACGCCTTGCTCGAAACTCTCCAGTGCGTGCGCTGTCAATTTCGAATCATTCACGATATACGTCGACTTATTTTTCGGGTAGTTTAGAACTAACCGTCAACCGAGAAGCGTCACACGATTCAAAAATCAACTCTGTAAGGGTACAACCTAAATCCGCGAGTGCTACAGCTGCGGACAATTTTGATTGCATGTATTCTTATGGTAGCTATGATAGCGCAAATTTGACATTTGAAAATCGACCTTATGTAATTTAAGCTGACATACTTAAGATATGCGTTTAAAAGGTATTTTCTTATGAATTTATAAAAACAGATTTAATTAAAAAATTTATTATTTGACCATATAAATTTTAAAAAATAATATATTTAATTTTTATGATTTCAATTACTTTCAATTGCAATAAAGAAATTCATTCTAGGAAATTTTTGATCTCATTGCTCCTTTCGTTTAAACCCTTGCATGTTTTCTAAAGACGGACGGACATAGCTAAATCGTCGTAGAATTTTTTGACGATCAAGATTTTATAGGGTCTTCAAGGTGTCACAAACAGAATGACAAACTTAGTATACCCCCATCCTATAATGGAGGGTATAAAAATAAGTAAGATTTATTTTTGATAAGTTATTTATATTCGTTTTTAAATATTAAAATTCTCGACAGATTTATCAACCTGCCTTGTCACACTGCATGCGAAATCTGCAAAATGACGTAAGGTCGATTTTCAAATGTCAAATTTGTATGGGATCCGACATTTGTAAATCAAGTCAAATAAATAAATTTCAGCTAGATTTCGCATGCAGTGTGACAAGGCTATAACATATATTTTACTTCAATTATATTTTTATACTAATCTTCATATTGCGCTTAGCATTAAGTTCTCTTGAAAAATTACACATTTTCATACACTATTATGAATGTAAATATTTTCTTTGTATTATATAATGATGGTACACATTATATTAAAATTATACATTTTTTAGAATATTTTCCAAATGTACTCTCTCTTTTGAAAATTCAATAAAAATTGTTGCACGAAGTTTATTCAAAGCCATTAGGAATATACACCCAAAATCTACTTTTTCGGATTTTGCAAATTTGTAGTTCGACAGATTTTGATCATAACATTTGTGAAGAGTTGATAAAACCCATGGATAAATAAGAAGTTATGGGCCGTGTCGTAAAAAATACACTATTTTTTGCGCTGTTTAATAAAATAATAAAAACACTTTTTTAATAAATATTAAGCAAGTGTCAAAACTTTTAAATTTATCCATAGACATTTTAGATATTGACATTGTTTTCTGCGTTAGAATTTTATCTATTAAGAACAGAACAAACTAATTATTAAAATTTTTTAGATTATTCTAACCACTGTTTCTATGTGAAAGTGAAATTCGATACACATGATGCCATCATAATTACGATAAATCTAACATATAAGCGGGTGTAGTCGAACCAATATTTCCAAAATGAGAGTATAAAACTGCCACCGCAACTCTTTATATGATGGACAAACAGTTCAATATTCACTTTATTTGGGTGTCAGCCATAGGACATTCATGGGAACTGTATTGTTTGCCAGATTAGAAACGACTCTGCAAGTTCCATCGGAACTAACATGCAATTGCTTTTGGCAGTTAATTCAGACTGCCTGCGAAATCGAACTGAAATCTATAGTTCAAATGTTAGATTTCAACATCGAGTTAAGCCCGTTTTCAGGTATCGTAAAATGAGCGCTAACCGGCGTATTAAAGGATAACGATTTTTAAATACAAATTACAATTAGTTCTGCAAAAAATTAATTTTCGAGAGGGATGTGTCAATGTGATTTTTATAATGACATTTTGTATTGTTTTTCTGGCGATCTAAAAAATCAAAATTGAAAAGTAATGCGCGCTTTTCTACAGTCCCTTTAGATAACTTTTGGCTTTGCTGCCTATGTGTATCCTAGTACACACCTAGTTTAATTTGATAACTTGGGAAATACGAATGAATGAAATAAACGACGGTGTAATGGATTTTGATAGCACGACATAACCGAAATATAGAAAAAAATCAGTAGACCGAAATGTTCATCTTGCCAAATCAACTGTCTAAGGGCTAAGTCCTGGTATGCCTGGTATGAAACTTAGTCCCATTTATAGTAAAATACGATGTGACCCAATTTCACAATTTATGTTTATAGATGAAAAATAATACATATATTATGCTGAGAAGTTTGACCAAAATTGGATAAATTTGGTAGTTTCTAAAGCGAAATAAGTAAGTAATTGTTCAGTTCGTTTATAGGAAGAGACAAATGAGTCTATTTTCAAAAGTCTGCTCATAAAATTGTCCGTCCGACCACTTATCTTAGGCGGCCAATCGCTGCGGTGTATAACAGCGATTTATGATTTCTTTTAAAAAATTAGCAATAATGCAAAATATTGAATTTCTCTGAATATTATATTTCTGGACCATGTCTTTGTGTTAAATTCCACAAAAATAAGCAGCAAATGAGCTAAGATCCGAATTTATCGCATGCCATTTCCATACAAACTCTATTTTAACTTCAAAAGAAAAAATAACAAATAAAATTAAATATTCTTGTAAATTTCCTTACACATGCTTATTATTTACTAATACGAACAACGACAAATCAAAATAAATTTCAAAAATGACGTTATATAAAACAAAATTGTCGAGTTGCATATGTTTTGTCCACGCCGATTTTTATATTTATCGATAAAAAAGCAGATAACAAAAAAAAATTCAACAGAATATGTGAATTTTGTTAATTATTTGAAGTCGCTATGCTGTATTAATATTTATTTTTACAACATTGTTTTCTTTGTTATTCAAATTTACAAAATTACAAAGCCTAGTAAAGTAAGTAACCCTTAGTTGCATATGTTTTGGTTTCTAGAGGGGAAACATTCAAGTCGGTAGTCCCATTAATATGGGAGATATATATAAATGTGAACCGATCTGACCCATTTGACAATAGATATTTCTATTTGAAATATAAGGTGTTGTGCCAATTTTGAAAAAACAAAAAATAAATAAATAAACGTTAAAAAATGGAGCGGAAAATGCAAAACCGGGATCTACTTTTGTATGGGAGCTATGAACCCATCTCACCCATTTTCAGCATAGATGGTGTGCCAAATTTGAAGAGGATTGCTTGAAATACGTGGTTTCTAACTACATCAGAAAATTCCGTCCCTGACATTCAAAACTTACATGTGCCAATTTGTGTTACTATCGGACAGTAACTGCGATCTATACTTTGATTATGGACAGACAGACGGACATCGATTCAAAAAGTGATTCTAATTCGATCGTGAGGGTCCACCTCACTTCCTTTTGTGCGTCACAAATACATAATACACTGGTTGAGGGTATAATTAAAACTACTACTGTAGTATTTCTACAGAATTGCACACTTTCTTTCTTAGGAGAGCAGTACAGTTCTCAGTTACAAATATGAAAATTTCAATTGTTTCAGTTAAACTGCACAGATGAGAAGAACTGAAACAAAATGTTTGACCACAACATTAGTCCGTCTAAAAGAGAGGAATTTGGAATTAAATATTGTAAAATTAAACGTTTTCGTTGAAATTTATTGCACAATTAAGGAGTATTTGCATAAGGTGATATCAGCAGAGCAAAAAAAATCGGCAATAACAAAATACAGAGTCAAAGCTAAATATATGGATTTTACAGTTTCCATTACTTCTACTATTGTCGCCATGAAGGATCTTTACTTTTTTAGTATTTTTGGTTTGGCCCTTAAAAACTATAACTAAGAAGTCGACAAAAATCAACACACGATCCCAATTTCTACTCCCGAAAGAGCCCAGAAGCATTAGGAAGAAATGTAATGATGCAGTTTTGTTTGAAATCTCTATTTATTAATAAAAATTGAAGAAAATTTGAAAGAACTGTAAATAATGATTTCGACACAAAAAAAAGAAATAAAACAACGGCTGTGAGTTGAAAAACCTCAAAGGAAGTAGTCACAATTGAAGTGTTTGACACTATAACCATTTTTGTCTTTCGATGCACATTTGTAAAATAGCTATTCGGTCAGCATTTTGGAATTCACTTTCGAATTCTCAACTTCTTTTAGATTAAAGTCACTTCGGGTTTTATTTTCAATAGTTTCCATGTTTTGAAATACTGTTTGATTTACATACTATGATATATATTGATATTTGCACCAAAATATTTTTGCTAACTTCCGCGGTTTAGAACTAATTTTCGAACATTAGCTTTAATTTTTTTTGGAGGATCCATTGTCACAAGTAATATACTACTTTCAACTGTCCAAATAACAAACTACGCAAAAATAGAAATTATAATTGAGGGATGTTTTTCTTTAAGCGGGGATAACAATCTGCGATAACAAAAACGTTAATAAGAAGTTATTTTTTACTCAAAATAAATAATTATGTTTTTCACATTGTCGCCAACTACAAATAAATATTTGTATCAAAACAAATTTTCAAAAAAAAAATATTTTGTGTTGACTTTTTTGGATAACCATAAATTTGAGTTACACTGGATAATTATCCAGGCTAAGTCCAGGCTAAGTCCAGGCTAAGTCCATAATATAAAATTATTTCTTCAAAATTTGTTTTTATACACACATTTAAATTGCTGTTGGCGACAATTTTATTTTAAGTGAAATTTTAACTTTTTATTTTGATTTTTGTTATCGCAGCTTACTTATCCAGTTTTAAAGAAAAACAGCCGTTTAAGTTTACATTTCCACTATTATCCAGCAGAAGTAAACAAAATGAAGCATGACATAAGTCGTATGTAGGTTTTTGTCAATACATTTTTTAGTTTTTCGTGAATATTTAAATTAATTGTTGAAATATTATTTTTTGGTACTTAGAAGAGATTTCCAACAAACTGTATCATTACATTTCTTGAAAATGCTTCCGGACTCGTCCAGGTGCAGAAATTGATGATTAATAGGTAAGAGGTAAGATTTCAAGCTACAATCTAATCCCTTAAGATGTAATATATTTTTACATCGGAGAATGTTGTTTCTTAATTCAGTACAATAAAAGCACATAAAATGTCGATGTTATTGTTTATTTGAAATGTTTTACAAAAATATATGTACGAGTTTCTGTCGTTGTTGTTCATTTGAACAGGCTGTAAAAACCGCTCGAAATAAGTTGATTTTAAAGCGCAATTCAGTTACGTCTATCGCAAAGAAAATTTGTATCGACCACAGCACAATTTCAAGAATTTTAAGAAGATTGGTTAATATTATTCACCGAGGATAACAATAATTTTGCTGGCTTATGGAGACGAGGCCCTCCCGGTCGGCAAAGGCGGGAGTGAAAGACGTTGGGACCTTTCGTTTAAAATGAGGTGGAAGATTTCACCAAATGCGAGGATAATGCAATAATTCGGATAATATAAAGATCCCTTCGTATCAGCAAGAGCTGATGCGAATTACATATAAATATTACAGATAGATTCATTCAAAGACAAGAAGAAAATGTTTTATCGAGAAAGAAAAGAAGACCCAAGCTCGAATTTGTCAAGCACGTGTTCGACCAATACATAAGATAGTCGGCATAATTTATTCTCAAAAACATGATTTATTCTCAGAACACGATACTGACCCAAAAAACATACTGCAAAATATATCAAGGGGTTGTTTGTTAATATTTATTGGTTGTGCCTTTATTGTACCCAAGCGAAAAAAATAAAATTAATTGAAAGAAACATCAGCAAAGTAATTAATTTCCATGGTGAGCATTAAAAAATCCTATGATACAGGTCACACGTGCTATCAAAACATATCCTACAAGCTTGGTCCAAATTTGGGATATCAATATTCAGTGATAACATCATATTTGGAGTAAGTTTAGCTCACCATCGGAAATTGATAAGAGCTAAAATATTTCATTTTCAGAATAGTGATGAATGAAACATATTAATTTTCAGTACACCTAAAATATCTACCTTCAGTCTTTTAAATACAAAACATTGTTATTCAATTCAAGCGTTTCTTTCTTTTAAAGCTTGCTTTACGAAAACAAGTACGTTGGAGTTATCCAAATATGGCAAACATTCGGAATTTTCTTGTAAACCGCACCGGCGTAATGCGAATCTTGCGTAATGCGAACATGTTTCAGGCCATATTCCCGCAGTTAACGTGTAGTTAAAATGTGAGAGATCACTTGAGTGGGAAAAAATTCTGGCTTTTCTAGGATATTTAATACATAGAGCTGTATTTTAAATCGAAGATTATCTAAAATTTTACGTTCGGTGGTAAAATAACTTTTATGAAAATTAAAAATGTCACCATGCCATTTGTAAATAAATTTGCATTCTATTAAATATAGATGCAAAATGGTCTTGAGCCAGGACAATATCCCAGTTCAAATCAAATATTGATTACAGACCAAAAAAATTCAAACGAAAAAACTAAAACAAATGAGCATTGGCACAGCAGAAGTATTGCTGGATATACACATACTGACATATGCAACTCAATGAGATGCTTGTAAGATGGCATGTGTACTTTATTACTTGGTGCGATTTTTTAAACGCAAATTCGGCAAGTGAGTTGCGCTTCTCGTTCGTTTGTGAGAATTATCTCCTTGTAGAGGCCGGGTTTGATGTTGAAAAGTCGCTGCGAAGCCACTTGAAAAGACTTTTGACATGGTCGAAATCATGATCGTGGTAGTCTGCAGCCAAGTAATAAATGTCACCATGCCATTTGTAAATAAATTTGCATTCTATTAAATATAGATGCAAAATGGTCTTGAGTCAGGACAATATCCCAGTTCAAATCAAATATTGATTACGACAAAAAAAAAATCAAACGAAAAAACTAAAACAAATGAGCGTTGGCGCGGCGGAAGTATTGCTGGGTAACTATACCTGCATATACACATTCTGACATATGCAACTCAATGAGATGCTTGTAAGATGGCATGTGTACTTTATTACTTGGTGCGATTTTTTAAACGCAAATTCGGCAAGTGAGTTGTGCTTCTCGTTCCTTTGTGAGAATCATCTCCTTATAGTGGCCGGGTTTGATGTTGAAAAGTCGCTGCGAAGCCACTAGAAAAGACTTTTGACATGATCGACATCATGATCGTGGTAGTCTGCAGCCAAGTAATAAATATCACCATGCCATTTGCTAATAAATTTGCATTCAATTAAATATAGATGCAAAATGGTCTTGAGCCAGGACAATATCCCAGTTCAAATCAAAAAATTAAAAAACTTTTTGTAAATACTTAAAACGATTGTCATGCCTAATAGCCTTGTCACACTACATGCGAAGTCTAGCAGAAATGACATAAGATCGATTTTCTTTTTCGTCGAACGATCCCAACGCCTCTCACACCCGCCCCTTCCGACCGAGAGGGCCACGTCCCCATAACGTAGGGACAGCGTACACACCATAGTCCGAACCATGGCGGCTAAGCAGTAGAGGGTGGACACCGGCTACAGATCAAATATCAACAGCCGGCAAAACAAAAATATTAAACAAAATATTAGTATCACATGCAAATAAAAGTTATTCTTAAAGTTAGTAACTAAATATATTAAAGTAAAGTAAACATGTCACAACAAACTAAACATCCAAGCAGGAGAAAATCCTCGACTTTATTATATCGACTCCTAATCCGAAATCTATGATGTGACACAATGAATTGAAATCAATACACATTCTGCGAATGGGCTCTGCGGAAGCGTAATTCGCACGCTGAAAGTCAATATGGATGAATTGATAGTATCTAGAAGGTCTAAATGACACGTTAAACTTAATCCTAGAAATAATATAGTCAGAAGAGAAATCACCATTTATAACCTTATAAACCATCACGGTGTTCAACATAACACGTCTGCTTTTCAAGGAAGGCAAGTCGATCAGCTTCAATCTACTAGTATAAGGGGGAAGAATAAAATCACTATTCCAATGCAAATGTCTTAATGAAAATATTAAAAATTGTTTCTGAACTGATTCAATTCTGTCAATATAGATACCATACTGAGGATCCCACACTACGGAACCATATTCCAGAATAGGTCTGACAAGTGATGTAAATAGCTGCTTCGTTACGTAAGGATCGGAGAACTCCTTAGCCCATCGCTTAATGAAGCCAAGAACACCATATGCTTTGTTAACCATAGTAATAATATGATTGTTGAAATTCAGTTTGGAATCCATTAGAATACCAAGGTCTACAAAAGAATCAACTAACTCTAGCTCAGTTCCTCTAATATTATATCTGACAAATCTTGGATTCGATCTAAAGAAACGCATGTGTCTGCATTTCCTTAGGTTGAGTTCCATACAATTCATGTCACACCAGCGTCCAAAACTATCTAAGTCATCCTGCAATGGATTCGAAAATTCTGGCCAATTATAAGAAAAAAATATTTTTACATCATCTGCATACATTAGAAGTCGAGAATTAATTATAGACCCCGGAAGGTCATTTATGAATAATAAGAAAAGAATCGGCCCTAGATGACTACCCTGAGGAACACCTGA
The DNA here is from genome assembly GCA_947397865.1 of Polietes domitor. Classification (NCBI taxonomy): domain Eukaryota; kingdom Metazoa; phylum Arthropoda; class Insecta; order Diptera; family Muscidae; genus Polietes; species Polietes domitor. The sequence continues at coordinate 140,098,886 of OX377619.1, forward strand.
TGGAATCAGAATAGGTCTAGAATAAGAATTACAAAATTTTACAATCTGAGAGCGATTTGAAAGATACGAAGATATCCACTTCAAGAAGTTAGAGCTAAAACCTATACGATCTAATTTGTATAACAATAGTTCGTGGTTCACTTTATCAAATGCTTTACTAAAATCTGTATAGATGACATCAGTCTGATTACCTTGAACAAATTCATCAATAACGTGAGAAGTAAACTGAATCAAGTTTGTCACAGTAGAAAAGCCCTTACGAAATCCATGTTGATATGGACTCAATATAGAAGAAACTCTATGAGATACAACCTCAGTAACCAATTTCTCAAATAGCTTCGGAATAGCACTCAACTTAGCGATCCCTCTATAGTTTGAAACATCAATTAGACTGCCAGACTTATGGAGGGGATCAATGAATGAACTCCTCCAAGCCAAAGGGAAATATCCAAAACTCAATGAAGTATTAAATAATAATGTTAGCGGAATAGCCAAACCACTAGCACAGAATTTCAAAATTATACTTGGCACCCCATCTGGGCCAACACTATTTGTGGATTTGAGATTATTCAAACTCGACAAAACTAAGGGTAAATCAATAACAGGAATTTCTAATTGACTCAATGCAGAAATATTATAAGGGTAGGCGTCACTCGACCCATAAGATCGCTCTGAGTATGTCGTCGCAAAAAATTTTGCAAAACAATCAGCAATCGCCTGATCATCACCAAACTCTAAGCCATCCATTCTAATCCTTGTCGGCTTAGTTGAGGATCTACGTTTCAAATTCACAAAGTCATAAAAAGATCTAGGGTTCTTCCTAAAATCATTCTTTAGTTTTTCCAAGTAGATCCTATAACATCTCTGAGACTCAATGCTATATTTCGACCTAGCAACGGAATATTTGACATAATCTGAATTCAAACCGGTCCTCTTAAATTTCTTAAAAAGTCTATTTCTCGAATTCTTCATGCCAGACAACTCACGTGAAAGCCAAGGCAGTCTTCTAGAGTGCCCAACACGAGTTTTCGGTACTGATTGTGACAAAAGTCATTCAAAATGTGATAAAATCTATCCACGACAATGTCAATATCAGTATAGTGACGACAGCTACAAACAGAATTCCAGTCAACATCCTGAATAAGTGAATTAAGCTTTTCGAAATTAGTTCTCTTGAAACAGAAAGAGGTTCGATTATCTTGCGAACTAGAGGGAGAAGATTCACCAGAGTACAACATCGATATATTCAATGTAGGATGATAGTTGTCCTCCGGGAGTGATATGGGAGGAACTCTACTGATTTCGAAGTAATGGGGATCATCGACAAATACTAAGTCTAGTTGCCTAGCATTTGCATTTCCCACATAATTTATCTGCGACAAGTTAAGATCAGTAAAAAGTCTAACTATTTGCGAGGGCCAATCATCCCTATCAAAAGTTGACGTCAACGGAGTTAACGCCTCAGCATCTGGCAAGGTAAGCCAAGATACAGAGGGTAAATTAAAATCTCCTAAAAACATAACATGGTCCAAATCACCTGCTTTTGAAGCAACCATACCAATCGCAGTCAAGTGCCTCTCATATACACACAACTCAGACGATGGAGGAATATAAGAGCATGTGACAAACAACTTACTACGTCCCATATTAATAAGTACTGCAATAAATTCAATGTCATCAAGCCCTTGTAGAATAAAGCGTTCGGATGAGAACTCATTAGCAACAGCGATAAGAACACCGCCACCAATTTTCCCTACGCGATCCTTCCTAAATACAACATATCTCCCACATAAAATCTCAGAGTCCAAAATCGAAACTTTCAGCCATGTCTCAGTAAAGGCGAGAGCCGAGAAGACAAAGTCAAAGCTATCAACAAACAGACGACTCAACTTCGTATTCAAACCTCTAACGTTCTGATACCCAACACTAAAAGAGCTGCTTAGTTTTTTGGAATAGTGGCTGACATTGATTGGAGACGCGCCAAATTGTCAACCCTATCCACGAACTCTTTGACAAAAGCCCTAGATGGCCAGAATGAGGGGACAATTAGCTTGTCGAAAATTTCCCTCGAGACAACAATTTTAAACGATGCCCGACTTTGGGCAAAGGATGACTTCAATTTAAACGTCTTCATACGGAAGTCACCCTCAATTTTTGATTTGACGAAACAATTTAAATCTTTCACGGTCGTATCCGGAGCGAAACGGGAAACGAAAACCATTTTCATTTCCGGAGCCCTGGACAATCCACCGGAATTTCCTCCAGAACGATGCGGACGGACACCACCGGCAACAGCAACTGGGTCCGGCCGACCAGTCGCATTCACACGGGCCAGAGAAGGACCCGCTACAACTGGCGTCTGATTTTGCGATTGTTCAGCCACATCAGACACCGGCCCAGCAACCGAAGCATAAGTCGGGGTATCACCGTCCACAGTGATTGACCCGCCGACTACAGTAGCCTTAGCCTCAGGAACAACCGAGGCCACCGAAACAACACCATCCGATCCAATGGTGTTAAGTGAACCAGACTTCACAGACGAGGGCTTAGCAGACCCCGTCCTCGCCGTTCTCTTACGTTCTCTTAATGTCAATTTTATATGGGATCTGACATTTATGTCATTTCTCAAGGCGTATTAATACAGGTGATAGCAGCAGAGCAAAAACAAATTCGGCAACAACAAAATACAAGTAATTTTTTGAATGGTGAGCCATACTGTCAAAGCAAAATATATGGGATTTGACAGTTTCGGTTACTTTTGAATGAAAAAAAATTCAGTCAGCTGGGCTCCTGCTAAACAAAAGCAAAAACAAATTCGGCAACAACAAAATACAAGTAATTTTTTGAATGGTGAGCCATACTGTCAAAGCAAAATATATGGGATTTGACAGTTTCGGTTACTTTTGAATGAAAAAAATTTCAGTCAGCTGGGCTCTGCTATATTTCGCATGCAGCGTGACAAGGGTATAAGGCTACGTCGGTGGAATGAGAAAGTTACTAGAGTATTTTTAACGAAAATATTCTTTCATTCGAACAATTTTATTTACAACTAGCTTTTTACCCGGCGTTGCACGGGTTCATTCTTCCGTATTTCTCTACATCATATGATTTGGAAGATAAGATGAGTACTAATTGATAGTTTTAAAATAGAGTTTGTGTGGGCGGTACCACACCCCTTTGTCATACAATGACATAGTATATCCAGGAACCATCCCTTTTCAAGAGTTAGCTACAGTAAAATTTTCAATCGAATCGGTCCACCGGTTTGGCGTCCCATACGGAACATACAGACAAACAGACTCACATTGATTTTTATATATATCGATCCTCGGGTATAACCAATTTCCAACCCCCAGATTGTTAGGGTACACTTGGACTTTCACGTCATAGATACTATTCTTTGATACACATGTTAGAGAAGTGTATCTTAGAATACAGATTTTATGTCGTCATTAATTTAGACGTCTTGGCGATATACCAATATAAGATTATATTTTTCATAATCAGTGTTGTCATAGAATCCGACTGTCGTCGGAATCGGAATTAATATTGACGTAAGATTCGAAACAAGGAAAACGCAATACGATTTCAATTCATATGGGAATTCCGACTTGGATTCTGTAAAAACCTCGAATTCTTGCAGATTTTAATTCCGATGCCGACAACAATGGAAAATTAGTAGGTCCTATATTCTGACGACATTGTCGAACGTTAACGTGTGCTTGCTCTTCATCGCAAAGAAGGCATCCGATCGTTCACGTTCGACATAATGGTTCAGGCAGTAAGATGTCATGTTCACAAAGATATTGTTTTGATATAAACATAATCCTTAAATTGTTGTATGCAAATCAGTTAGAAGTCTAATATATATAGAAATATCGGATACTTACCGCCGCCTGCTACGGCCATGCCGATGACAATCTCGTGCGTAGTGGCCACGATCACCACAGTCATAGCATTTACTGTCGCCACCGCCAGCACCACCGCCTCCGCCAACACCGCCTCCTCCACCACCATTTCGACCACCTCCTCCTACACCACGCCCGCCTCCGCCACCTCCTCCTCCATAGCGGTCACCTCCACCGCCTCCTCTGCGATCACCACCACCGCTGCGCCCGGTCTTTGTACTTTTGCCTGTAGATAGTTCTACGCGAGCGCGACGACCACAAATTGTACGTCCATCCAAACCTCTGACAGCATCCGCTGCATCACGAGCATCCTCAAATTCAACAAAGGCAAAGCCGGGTGGTGAACGGGCTATCCACACAGAGCGTAAAGGGCCATAAGCACCAAATGCGTACTCCAATTCATTTTTACGAGCACTATTGCCCAAATCTCCAACATATACTTTGCGGTCAGTAGGATAACGAGACATTTTCTTCGACTGAAATAAATAAATATTGTCATTTTTACCATTTTTACACAGAAGAAAACATAAAAACCAATCACATAAACACTTTTATCTACTCTTTTTGTCTACAACCAGAGAAAACCGAGACAACCTCTCGTATAACTGAACAAGGGTTAAAAAAAGACACCATACAAAAAATCGATTATACTTTTTTCCTTAACTATTGTAAACCAAGTCAAAATCAGCTTACCATTTTGATAATTACTTAATGTGTTGTTTATATTTTATATATGCGACTTGTGGCTTTTTCGTTTAATTTTCTTGTGTATTAATAAATTGTTGAAAACATGCTCACGAAAATAATGAAAATCGGGGTCCTTTTGCAACAAACGCGCGACGACGATGCGAATTATGCCAAATTAAACTGTGTTGCCACACAATCGCACAATGCTAAATTACAGAGTTGCCACACTGCCGAAGGACAGAGTTGCAATTGGGTGAGTACTAAAAATGCAAACAAAGTCAACATATCAATGTGCATGTCAACAGGAGAAGAAGATATCACTCCGCAACCTAATTAAAATGCACTCCGTGTGACGGAGCCGAAAAACAATTTTGAAAAATCCAAAAAGGAAGGTTTTTTTTATCCCGCACTATTAATGAAAAGAAATGTGTATGCAACTAATAATTTAATAGTAAAAATAATGTAAATTAGTCATTATACAAATTTATAATCCATAATCCATCTTAAGCTCATATCGGTAGTACGTACGTATAGATTATCCACGGGAACACACGTGCCAGTAAAAGTTCTAAAAAACATTCACATTTTTTACCAACACATACCTGTTCGATTGGGCTTACTAGCTTATGATTAAGATACAAGAAAAATCAACAGCAATGCTAATAGCCTTGTCACACTGCTTGTGAAATCTAGATTAAATGACTAGTGATGGGCAATCCAGTGATTTTTGGGGAACGTCGTTCTCAGTGACCGTGATTTGTAAATCACCGTTCTTTTAACGAGTGACCGTGATCACTTTTTAATCAATAATAGGCCTGTTCGATTGGGCTTACTAGCTTAATTTTTGTATGGAATTTACTCGCTTAACAAGAAGGTAGCTTAGTAAATGACATAAAATCGATTTTCAAATGTCAATTCGTATGGCATCTGACATTTGAAAATCGACCATATGTCATTTTAACTAGATTTCGCATGCAGTGTGACAAGGCTTATTATTCAACATTTTGTACAATAACACAAAATGGCACCCATAATCAAAATGTTTGCGCATCAGCCTTTTTCACAAATATTCGGTAAGTCTAAACACCCCTTAAGGGCTGTTTACATTTTATGAGCGAGATTTCTTGTCTTCTACATTGAAAGTGTTTGGAATTTTTCTTCTCTTTGCAGAGGACTTTCGGCGTCTTTTATTTCATAGTCTGGCAAAATTATTAGGATACAATGGTATGTGAGAAATGCGAAGCTAAGCTAGCTAAAATAGCCACTCCTGATCCATGGAAGACTGGACCGGCACGTAAAATCAATGAAAATAAAGCTTTAACAGCCAAAGACAGATATAACCCCATCGGAAAAACATTACCCCCTTGCAGGTATGTAGATGTATAGTAAAGCTGGCAAAATTAAACATTCTTGATATACTGGTCGTAGGAGTCAACTTCCGTATATGTTTACAGCGAAATCTTGGGGAACAAGACCTAACCGATTTTTGTTTCCTTTTTAAGGGGTACGGAATTACATTTGAAGATAAAAATTCCCCTAGCTCTGTATTTCCAGAGTTACTGGACCCAAAGTTCGAATATATAATTGGAAATATATCATGGTTCTCGATGATGTATCGGGACAATATTAGTATCCTGGGAAAGCTTATCGTAATATTTAATTTGGTATTTTACCGCACTAAAGTTTTTTTCGGTCGTAGCTGGATTTTGGCTCCACAGACTAAAGTTTTGCTGCGATTCTTACATTGTACAAAGTCAATCATGATACTTGCCGTTACTATTTGTTTTCTAAAATATTGTCCAATGATCATTTCTTACGCCCGCCAGAGAAATTGGGTAGAAAACCCCACAAAAAATATTCAAATTCTGTAGTTAGCGTCAACAAACTTCGTCAAGAACAATCTTCTCTCATTCTATTTCATAAGAAAATATAAAAAACTGCATTGAAGATGACTCCTACGCCATGGTTGCTGTTATACACTTTCTAAAGTGTTTCCCTCTAAAGTGTAATTTTACCATAAAGCTAAAACGTATTAGATACTGACATTTTTTGTTTTCAGAATCTGTCGTCAGAAAGTACATCAATCAGGATCTCACTATTGTCAAGCATGTGCATACAAAAAGGCAATATGTGCCATGTGTGGGAAGAAATTAATGAGCACGAAGAATTATAAACAAAGTTCAACGTAATCTTATATTTTTAAATTTAGTATAAATCTAGTTCATACTTAAGAAAAATGTACAATTTTTATATTTCGTAAAAAGACTTATGAGATAATACTATTTGACTACCGAAGACTTTTGTGTATATTCATTGTTTGGTTCATTTGATGACACTTCCTTTTCTTTGTCTTTCTTCTTCTTTTGACCGGACGAGGCATAACTTAAGGCATCTTTGTTAAATTCCAAAGGCATAATGCCTAGATCACCACTATATCGATTTTTAACAATTTGTAAATATTTCTTTCCTTTTACTGATGTCAAGCGTTTATCTTGTATAATTAAAACATTGTCAGCTTCCTGACTAGCTTTGGCTGAGCCGAATATAGAGCTCGCGGTCAAATCATCTTCAACTCGTTCTTTCCGCGGATGCATTACCAGCGTAACATGGACATTGTGTTTAGTAGCTAACGAGCGAAATACTGCAATAATATTGTCCTGTTCCCAAAATTTATCATTGCGGTATGTATTTGAAATTCCCATCATAAACTGTAAATTGTCAATGATGACATGGTTAATATCATGAACATAATGCGCGTGTTCTATAGCATCTGTGACTAATTTCAATGGCTGTTGTCCATGGAAAGTCATAAAATACATGGGATGTTTTTCAAATTCAGTTGCCCAATGGTCAAATTCATTTAATTTCTTTTCCAATGAGTAGCCCACGAATTGTCTCAGAAGTGTAGCAGCGAGACGTGCATTACGTATCTCAAATGAGCCCCATAAGGTTGAAACTCCTTGCAATGCTAAATCCAAAGAGTATTCGCTCATGAATGTAGTTTTACCACTTCCTGTTGGGCCAGTTATTATTGTGAGTTCTCCTTTGCGATGGCCTTTGAGCAACTTATTCAATATTGGAAATCTTTTCCATTTAACTCCATTTACCTTTTCAATGTTTTGCAATTCACTTAATATGTCACTTCTTAGTGTGTTAAATGTCGTGATGGATTTGTGCTTCACTGGCGTAGCTCTTTGTAATATGTTACGGATATTTAAACGGTTGCGCTGAGCTTCAAATGGTGAAGGTTCATCATCGGTGGGCCTTATCAGAAGGCATCGTTTTTCGTCAAGTTTATTAGAAAAGGTCTTTGCAACATCCCAACCTGCAGAGTCATATTTGAACCACAATAGTAATTCTTTAAAACGCTCCAAAGCAGGTAGACATTCTTGAGGAAGATTTTTAAGGCCATATGGAAGACAAATTATACTATCTGTGGGATGAAAAAAACCATTAAAATGGAAAGTATACATTTATTAAATCAGGTCACAAATAAGTCGCGGTTTCCAAACCTAAAATTAAACTTTCGGTTATATCTTTTACCAACTTGGAGCTGGAACGAGTTTTTAAAAATAATTCCTGAACTTCATACCCTACTTTTTTACTATGGTCAAAAAATAGCGCTCCAGGTTTGTAAAATAAATAGACGAAATATTTTTTGGGTATTCATTAAAATACCAAATATTTTTTGTAACACTTACGTGTGTCGATACGTTGCGCTATTAATACCAAAAAGTCCAGTAAATTCGCCACAACTATCGCTTTCTGTTTAGTGCTCTGGCCATATATAATAATTCCTGAAAGATTTTCGTTTTGAAATGTCTCTTCCCTGCCACCTTCCAAATAAAGCCATTTCTCGCCAACCACACGTTCCGATGCATTTTTCAATGGAAATTGCAATATATTATGCACAGGGTCGTGGCCTGCTTCTAACATTTCAAAATCCACTAACTTTAAGCCCTTCACTTGTAGGCCGTCACATACACTGGATGGAACTTGCGTAATAAGTTCACACTTCGTTTTGTACGTTTTTGCAACTTCTTTGCTGCGATCAACGATATATTTACCCTTCTCATAAGCATTTTTGGCTTGTAGTAATGAAACTCGTACATCGCAGTTGGGGCAAGCAAAATTGCCCGTTCTTTTATTTACAAAAGCATATTTTTCCTTGGCGGGCGCACATAGCCCACATGGTAATTGAAGACACGTGTGCCCATCCTTGTAGGCCAAATTAAGTGACCTTATGAGTTTCTTGAAATCAGCATAATATTTGAGATCTTGATCTTCTTCGTTGTTGTCTGATGTTGCAACAGTTTTAATATTGCTAATATTACTTATGCGTCGTTTATTCGTATAACTGAAGAAGTTCCTATCCCACATCCAACAATGTGGGTAAACAACGGAGCGCCTAAAAGCTACTGACATTTCGCCGGTCACAATGTCATAATGAAAGAAACTAACTTAAACAAAAGCGACAGCGACAACGAATTTTGTTTTCAGGGCATACCTTAAATACGGCCGTATTAGAACCCAAACACAATACAAGATGCTAGCGGCGGCGGAGGCCGTTTCCGCATGCCCAGTTTTTCCGTCAGAGATCATTTCGTAGTTAGGTTTAAATCACTGCCAACACATGTTACCAGCGCTCGATCTCAATAAATGCTAGATTTCAAAACAAAAAGTATGTCGACTTTCTTATTAACGAAATAGGCTTCAATGTGAAATATTACGGGAAAAAAGGTTTAAGTAAATCGGCTGAGCAATTACGGTTCTCAAGAAAGTTTTGAAGAAGGAAAAATTCGTTCCCAAGTTTTTTTTTTAATTTTACTAGTAAATTGCTTATTTGTTGATGTTTAAAATACTGCAATACAATTAAGCAATCTCTTATAAAAAGGTTTGTAATTTGCTTATAGCCTTGTCACACTACATGCGAAATCTAGCTGACAAGACATATGGTCGATTTTCAAATGTCTAATTTGTATTGGATATTACATTTGAAAATCGAGCTTAAGTCATTTCAGTTAGATTTCGCATGCATCGTGACAAAGCTATTACCCTACAGTGTAGGAGAATGGATATCCTTTGATGTGAACAGAAATTGCAACGGCTGCTTGTACTGGGCTTACTCGCTTAAAATTAAGAGATCTAATAAGGTGGCAACATTTTTATCCATTGGTTTTATTTAAATAAGTCATAGATAAAAATCACCACCTTATTCGGTAACTAAGAGAGTAGTAAGTTACTTTCGTGTTAAGCGAGTAAATTCCATACAAATATTAAGCTAGTAAGGCCAATCGAATAGCCCTAATAAGGTTGTTTTCTTTAAGACTGGATAACTAAGCTGCGATAACCTAAAATAAAAGTTAAAATAAAGCATAAATAAAAAGTTAAAAGTCCACTCAAAATAAAAAAAAATATTTTCTAAAGTTGTTCGCAACAGCTATACCAATGTGGCTACAAATTTTGAAAAACTAATTTAATATTAAAGATGGATAATTATCCAGTGTAAGTCAAAATTATGGTTATCGAGGCTAAGTCCAATAAAGTCAACACAAAATATTTTTTGGAAAATTTGTTTTCACACACACATTGATATTGCTTCTGGCGACAATTTTAGAAAATATTTTTTTATTTTGAGCAAAAAATTAAATTTTTATTAACGTTTTTGTTATCGCAGCTTGTTATCCCGGCTTAAAGAAAAACAGCCCTAGTATACAAGATTACAGTTAGGGTATACACTCTTGGTAGCATATTCTGCAACCCTTGCAGAATTTACTACGATTATGCTATGAAGAGTGAACGTCTTTTTCTCGCAGTTGATTGCAAATTTTAATTTGAAGAAGACGACGCAATTTGGGCCAAAGTTGTTAACTGTAGAGTAAAAAACACGTCAAAATGGAATAAAAAATCGTTTTTTGCTTAAAAGCTAAATTAGCCACACAGAACAAACAGTTGTCCTACACTTGCAGAATTTGCAAGAACTACAAGGGTAGATATGCTATGGGTTTTAGTCTTGCAAATGGCACAAACTCTAGCGAATAACGTTTCTTTGTATTTTGTTATTGTGGTGTAGCAAATCGTAGCAAACTCTGCTTGATCTGCAAGCTTTGCAAGATATACAACCCTCATTTGCTACCAAGAGTGAAAACCCTAAGTGTGTATCACAATCGTAATCATAAGTTTAACGCAAAGTACACGCAGAAAAAAACTTGTGTAAAAATACCTAATTCAAGTTTGTAAATCTTTTTTATATAGAGTTGACAGAAGTCATACAAGTAAATGCTAAATTTCCCTCGTACATGTGTAAATTACACATGTGCTTCTTTTGTACAAATAACTAAGTTTCAGTGTTGATGTACCTTAAAATATTCCACCATGTTATTTTTCCCAATTTAGAAATTTGTAGCTTTAAACAATTTTCCTTGTTAAAATTAATTAGTTAGTTGGATAATGGTGTAAGTAATAATATGCCTGTTCGACTGGGCTTACTAGTTTAATTTTTGTATGCAATTTACTCGCTTAACAATAAAGTATCTTGTAACTCTCTTAGCGTTGCTGCCATATTTTTCTTATTTGTTCATTTGAGAAAAACCAATGGGTAGCAATGATGCCACCTTAACAAGTCTCTTAATAGAAATCTAGTAAGCATGCTTGCTTTATTGAATTAATACAATATTTAAATGCGCTTAAGAGCTAACATTAGTCATTCTTACGTTATTACTAACATACTTAAAGTATTTTTCCAGTACTATATATTCTAACGTTTATATGTTGTAGTTATACATACATGTCACTTATACTAAATCTATAATATATCAAAAAATGTCCCCTAAAATATAAGCTAGTAAGCCCGATCGGACAGGCCTAATATGTAAGTTGCAAATTTCTTAAGTTTTGTAGCAGATACTTGCAACTGTGCATATGATCTTGCAAGACAATCTGGCAACAGCAGAACAACATTTTATTTTCCAAAACATCGATGTCGCAGACCTAATCTCCAACTGTAATTCATAACAACCGTGCTCATGTTTCTTCAACTCTTTCTTTTTGAGATTTTTTTACTATTGTGGCAAGAAATTTCAAAGAAAACGTGTAATTTTACAAAATTTAATTCAAAATGTCCCCTCCTTTTTACCAAGTAAAGTTCTGTTCTCATTTTTCAAAGAACGAAAACTAACATCTTGTACAACAGTCGTTGGTTGGAACAAAATTGTACATCCTTCGGGATGTCAAATTTATTAGGGAAGATGTAAGATGTGATGTAGTGTAAAATGGTTATAAGATTTTCCTTCGGATTTTGCTGCCAAATCCGGTAAAATGTAGTAGATATTTTCCAAATTTATTTCTCTGCGTGTAGTCGCTGGGCGAAGTGTTTGGTATGGCAATACTGTTTGCGCATTCTTTTGGTTTTGATGGAACATACTTTACAGTCACAATTTCCAGTATGGCAAGTCTTTTATATTCTTATTACTAATTGAACGTGCTCTACGAAAAAAGATGGTTCCGCATTTTTTTAATTGAATTTTGCCGAGAAAATATATATAGAACGGTGTAAACATTTATAAAAAAGACGTTGAGAGTTGTTAGTATTTGTTGAGCCATAAGGAACATATTTTATTTCAAGGAGTTTGAGTTTTTATAATACTATAATGCGTAGACGAAGTGAAAGAAAAAAATCTACAGATGTGTCCTCTCCAGCTCCGGCGCGGCGTACAAACCGCCGCCGTAAATCGCCCTCAATATCAGACGACAAAAATGCTGAACCAAATAATGATATCAATGAAAAACATACATCGGATGTAGATGAACATAGTGCTGACGAAAAAGCCAGAGATTCTAGCGAGGAACGTGTTGGCATTAGGCGTAGACGTAGTTCACGCAGTGTGCGAACACCCGTCAAAGAGCTGAAAACAAGCCCCACCAGGCGTCGAAATCGGAGAGATGTATCACCAGATAACAATATACCGGCTATACAAGAAGAAGAAAATAGTAACAATAATGATGAAAAAGAAGCTGAAACGAGGAATGATGATGATACTAAGGAAAAATCTGAGACGGTAATAGTAAGTAAAGAAGAAGAGGCTGAACAGAAAGAGATACAACTATCTCCCGACAAAGGCAATACAAATGAAGAAAACGAGGAAAAGAGGAAAGAAGATGAAAAGCCATCAAGTCCTGTTAAAGATGAAAAAGACGTCGATAAAAAAGCGCAAACTAGTCCAAATAATCAACTTGCTGGCGCGCTTGATGACGAAGAATCTCGTTCCTCAGTCAAAAGTGAAAAGGAAAATGTTTCAACCGAGGATCAAGATGATAAGGAAGACCAAGACGAGGTGAAACTTCATACACGTGATAATTCCCCGAGGTCTCGTAGCAACAGCAGCGAAAGAAAACAACCCTTACCTAGCAAAGAGGTAGAAGAGGATGAAGAAGCAGAAGATGGCGAAGTTGTGGAAAAGGAAGAGAAAATTGATGAACCCAACACAAACAAAGAGGATGTCTCACCCAAAAAGGATCAACATAAGTTGGAGGAGGTAAACCACAATCAAGACGGTAAAACTAATGAAACCTCTAATACCACTGCAGCAGCAGATACAGGTCGCAACATTATCAGCAGCAACAACATTACAGCCGTCATAACTAGTACCCGCAAACGCCGTTGGATTACCAAGAAAGCCACTGAAAGCAAAGAGCCCATTTTGGCCATATCCACTGATTCGTTGAAGACTCTTATTGCAGACGTTCATCCAGTGCCGTTGAGCGATGTGCAATTAGAGTCTTCTTCTGATGTAGAGGATGTGACCTCAGAGCGCGAAGAGGGCGAGCAGTCTCCATCACCAGAACCAGAAAGGCGTCGTATTTCCACAGACAAAATAGAAATATCCGTAAAGCCAAGACAGCAAAAGGATAACAATCGTCAGAACCAATTGGTTCCTGGTGTTGGAACTGTTCCGGCCCCAATACAACGATTACCTAGTCCGGCCCGTAACCAGGCTAGCTGTGTTTTGTATATTACAAATTTAGTACGCCCTTTCACAGTCCTTCAACTTAAAGGTTTGTTAGCGAGAACTGGAAAAATCGTCGAAAATGGTTTTTGGATAGATCGCATAAAATCAAAGTGTTTTGTTGAATACGAAACGGATGAGTAAGTTCGCAATTTACGTTTACTAATAATATAAATATTCACATTTCCACACATTACAGCGAAGCCATCGAGACACGTCATGCCTTACATGGTGTACGCTGGCCTGCGTCAAATCCAAAATGCTTAAATGTTGATTTTGGCAATAAATCTGATATGCTAAAAGCAATTGAATCCACTAAAGAGGAGGCGCCGAAATTTGGACACGAAACAAATAAAGACAATGTACTTATAGGTTCGGGCTGGAATAGGGAGCGCCAAGACGACGATAAAAGGGTAATTTATTTTATACCACTAAATATTTTCGCTATATAATAATGTTCTGATGTATTTATCTTTAGGGCTCTCGGCCAGTGCGCGAATGGGATGTTGGCAAGAAGGAGAATTTGGACCGCGACAACAAGGGTATTAAGGATATGGAACGACGTCGGGAACGCAGCCGAGAAAGGGAACGAGATAACTCTAGGAATAGGGACATTGATCGAAATGAACGAGACAGAAACGATCGCGACAGAAATGAACGTGACAAGGAACGAAGGCAGCGTCCTCAACGAGATAGAGAAAATCGAGCAGACAGTTTATCACCAGGTATGATACTTAAAACCTAAACCAAGAACATTCATAACATTCATTTATCTTTTGTTAGCACGGAAGCAGAAGAAAAAGGACGATCCACCTCTAAGGTTGTTGGATGATCTATTTCGTAAAACCAAAGGAACACCGTGTATTTATTGGTTACCTTTAACTCCGGAACAGGTAATGATTTTTCATATGCAAATATAGCAATTTTCTTATTCCGAATCTAACTTTTTATTCCAGATAGCCGAAAAGGAATCATTGCGTTTAAAACGCTTAGAAGAACAAAAGCAACGTCTCAAACAGAGAGAGCAGGAACGAGAAAAAGAACGGGAGAAAGAGCGAGACCGCAATCGGCAGAATGATCGGGATAATAGAGATCGTGATCATAGGCGCCCTAGGTCGGCGGATCGAAGACGTTCTCGTAGCCGTGATCGACGTCGTTATTAAGGTGGCGCGCGGTGGTATTTTTCTTATTGCAGATCGATTATCTTTTAATTGACATATTTTTTGATGTCGTAATTTCCATATGGTCTTTTGGGATGACATCGTTTATTCATCCTTAAAAACTTATTCTTTTAACCTTCATAGTTACAATTGGGAAATTTGTATTTTTCAAGTGTAGAGAACGCTGACTACAACGTTCCTTATGTAGGCTTTTTATACATAACAATGAGTTGAGTTTTTTTGAGAATTTTTCATAATGGACAATTATTTAGCATAGAAATGATCTTTCAGTTTGAATGTGTCATTTCATTTGTTATTGGAATATGTCAATTAATATCTTCTCATTGTTTTCTTTTCTCCTATAAATGTTAGGTATTTAACCAAATTCAAAAAGGTTTTATGTCCTTTCCCACCACACACGTTGTATATTATCTTCTTTTTATACATTTATTTCAAAATGCTTTTTTGTTTTTATATATCTTTTTTGTTTTTCTTTTATTAAAAACATTTTGATCTTAAGAACTTTTTAGCATTCTGCATAGAAATTCGAAATCCGATCTGCCATCCTTATATTACTTACTACTACACTCAGCCAAGTTTTGTCATGTCTATAAATTGCCACGCCTCGGTAATGGGTAATGCTGGATTTCCTTTTCTGCCAGACAACAACAGTGATGATCGATGATCACAGCCAACAACAACATCCTCCAACACCAATTAAAAATAAATATGAAAATCGTCAAAGCCTAGTGCGTATTTATGGCTTCTTCGAGAAGCACTTAATATCTATATCTACATAGAGAACGGTGACCAGATATTCTTCAGATTTTCAGTAATGATATAATTTGAACAATTACAAAATATTCGTGATATTTTGACATTCAAAAATGTTTCACGTCAACACAATTGGTAATTAAAATAAAGAACGAAAAACTTCTTATTATTTAAATGCCAGTTAATAAAGAAGAATAAAATACTTCAATTCATAAATGTTTATATCACCAACTCAAAAAAAAAAAAAAAAACAATAAAATAAAGATACATATTAAACAACCAACATACAAACATGTCTTTTTACAACGAACACGAAATAGTGAGAGTTCATAAGGTGGTATTTATTTAGTAGATCACTCAATGTCTCAAGTGCAACTTTAAAACTAATTTTCACTCCTCAGACGATGGAAGTTCACTAACATTTTTTGGGTATTCTTTAATTTGAAATTGTATTGACTGAGGGGTAGGAACCAAAAATGTGATTCGCCTGAAAATATCTAATAGGATTACGGGATTACGTTATATGTGTAAATTTGGATTTATATCGACGCATTGAGTGACCATTCAAAACTTATCTATCCAATTTTCGGCCAAATGTAACTAGCATTATCAACTTTAAGAAGCTTTTTTTCAATGACCATTGATCACAATTTGTTCTAGCAAACAACTATAGAAATAACAGTGATTAAGGTCTGCTAACTAAGAATTTTAAACGCGACATCAATTGTGTAAAATAAAATTTCATAATATATTTTTGGAATTGAAACTCGAGAACAAAAAAAATAAAATTCGCGATTTTTAATAATTAATAATGTATTTTTTGAATTTAGGTTAATGATCTTACATTCGAGTCTAAAAGATAAGTTATAATTTTCTATCAAGATTTAAACATAATCGACATTGTTCTGACTCCGATGACCATTTTTTTTGGCTGAGATCGAGATTCTGAAATTTGAATATCTTCACCTGATAGAGAAGGGTTGCCAGAATATAAATCACCGATTTTGTTGCTACACTTTTGACAAATTAATAAAAAATATCAATTCTACTTAGAAAAAACTACTCAAATAAATTATCTCATTAATATTATAAAAAAATATGCCACAGTCAAATTCTGAAATTTGAATATCTTCACCTGATAGAGAAGGGTTGCCAGAATATAAATCACCGATTTTGTTGCTACACTTTTGACAAATATCTTATCATCCCACAAATTAATAAAAAAAATAATATCAATTCTACTTAGAAAAGACTACTCCAATAAATGCGATGCTGGGAAAAATATAAAATAAGAAAAAAACATAAACTTACAACACCAGCAAAATTATCTCCTTAATATTATAAAAAATATGCCACAGTACCGCCTGAGGGATGTGAGCGAACCAAAGTGTTCTCTCCATCAGACAGAGTTAGATTATCAATGTGATCAGTAGATTGGCGGTGTTAGTTCCTGATTTTTACTGTTTGCAATCGTAATCATTTTAATTCTCACGAGTGTGGGGGAGGTGTGATCCAGTGCATTATAGCTCCCTATAACACGACAAGGACTTGGTGGACACCTGTTACACGTTATGGCGCACAGATATCATCAGGGCCCAGTTCTAATACAGTCGGTGACTCCTACTGCAAACTGAAAAAGGATCAGCACGGATCGCATAACGCTCCAGATTCAAGGTTTTTTCAGTAGAACCACTATAAGAAAATATCAATAGAGTAGCTAGGGAGACTCCAGAGTGCACTTCACTTAGTTGTGTACACTATGCAGAAACCAACAATTTGAAGCTTTTTTATAGAGCACGATTGAAATTAAACTAAAACGACTATGCATCTGCAAATCTTATTATTTTTCTATCACGAATAAAATTGCCCTGGAAATAAATTGTTTTTTAAAATTTCCAATCTTGATTTATTGTATTTTCATCAAGTTTCTTCTGTTTTTTACTTCGTTTGATCGCCTTATTTCTATTACAAGGCAAAGGAGTGAAACCTATTCTCTGGTTATATTCATAGGGAATAGAAAATTCCACGTAAATACATTCCTTTAATTCGCGATAATAGGACTGTTTTTCTTTAAGACTGGATACTTAAGCTGCGATAACAAAAACCTAAATAACAAGTTAAAATTTCACTCGAATTTTCACAGCGAATTATCCTTGTCAGCCGCAGATATGAGCATTTATGTCTCTGGCTGAAATGCTCCACATGTTGCATTACTCAACATTAGCGCTATTTTTCTTTAAGCCAGGATGAAAACGTTAATAAAAAGTTATTTTTTCACTCAAAATAAAGAAATTATTTTTAAAAATTGTCGCCAACAGCAATATCAATGTGTGTATAAAAAACATATTTTGAGAAAAATAATTAAATGTCAAAAATTTTAGAGTTAGCCTGGATCTAGTGTAAGTCAAATTTATGGTTATCGAGGCTAAGTCCACAAAATGTTTTTTTTTTTTGAAAATTTGGTTATATTGTAGTTGGCGACAATGTGAAAAAATATTTTTTATTTTGAGTGAAAAACAGCAATTATTTACTACCGCAATCTATTTACTCGAACAATCCATTTTCCCTTTACTTGTGAGGGGAACAGTTGGAAAAATCTACACTTAAAATTGGAAATAAATTTGTTTGAATTGTTCTTAAATTTTATTTATCATAAAAATGCTTAACAAATATCTAAAATTAGAGTAAATTAAATTCAGAAACACATTAAAATTCAAATATAACATACAGTCGTAACAGTCGTAAAGTGAATAAATGAAAAGAAGACAGGTTGATTCGTTACGAATATAATGCGATTACTTTTGTTGTACGAACAAAAACTGAACAATGTTTTTATTAATAGAACAAAATAAATATTAGTATGGATAATCTATGAGCTATTTTTTTAAATATTATATATTTTCTTATTTACAGAAATTTCTTTTGTTTTCTATCTCCAGTATTTTACGTTTTAATGAAAAATGCCATTAAAGAAAGACACTACTTGTGCTAAGGTAACAATAAAAAATAAAAAAATATGATAAAAACACAATTGAAAATTATAATTCTCGTATTCTGGTCGAATAGTAGGTGGGCTAATTTAAATGAGTATTGGGATAGGATATAACACTTGTTTGACAAAATTTCACATTTTATAAGAACGTAAAGAATGTAAAATGGAAATTAAATTGAACGTATTAGTTAATAAATAGAAGAGGATGGTAGGTTAAAGAAAAACGCTAAAACGAAAGCAATAACAAATTAATACTTAAAATTGTTGATAACATTTTTGTTACGATCTCGCAAGCTCTCCAATTTGGTATTCATACAAGGAGTGTGTTTTTTGCGGGTAAACGAACGAAGACATCGCTGCTGCTCGGATAACCTTTGAGGACTATTGAAGTGTGAATGATGGGCTGAAAAGGTTTTTATTTTAAAATTATGTTTATGTTTAATATTTCAAAAAATCACAATCAACCTTTTGTATTTTGTTCGTAAGCTTTAATGGTCTTTCTTGCTTCTCTCAATTTTCGCAACAATATTTCATTTTTACGCTTCTCGATTGTTAATTCTTGGCTTAATTGAGCTTTGCTTTTTGATTCTAAAGAATTTAAGACCCTGTGAAAGAATGAAACATATAAAATTTAATATTATTTTCCTTGTTTATACTTCCTAGTTTTACTTACGAATGATTGAATATGGATGTGGATGAAGGTCTCTTTTGCGGATCAGGATGTGTCATGATTTTTATAAGATCATTGAACTCTCGACTAAGCGTAGGTATATCTGGCACTTTGCTGTCTCTTAAATTATGCCATTCAGGACCATTTTTGGGTAATGGTCCGCCACCGGCCGCTTCGTACAGTGTCAAGCCCAAGGAAAATATGTCCGCTTTAAACAGATCGGAGAAATCATCATCTAGTATTTCTTTGGGTAGATAACGACAATCACCCTCTTCGACACATGGCTCGTTAACCGATGTAACATGCCCCAAATCACCAATTTTATATGTTATTAGCCATTCAGAATTGCTTAATTCTTCGTAAACTCCATCCATTCCCGTCTCATAACATTCTTTGGTCAATGGCGGCATTACAGTTTTATGTACCGATGGCACTTTTGTTAGAAAAATATTTCCCGATTTTAAATCCATATGAACTAGATCATTTGAATGTATATAACGTAATCCTTCGGCAACGTGTAGTAAAAGAATTCTTAATTCTGACTCTACCAGAAACCGCTTCTGAAGTAACGATTGTAGACTACCGCCATTACAATATTCGTTTTGTATTAGCATATGATTGTCTTCTGCCCACGCGGAATAATAACGTACAACATTATCATGCTTCCCCAAAACAGCGTGAGCCCATACTTCGTTGAGGGCTTGTTTTCTGAAAATGAAAATATAAAAAAAGTTTGTCAACTACACTTCCTTTATAAGATTTGTTTTTAAGTAAAGAAATAAAACAAACGAAAAAGTAAAGACAAATGACACTGCGTGATTTATTACGTGGTGGTGAAAAGTGAGAGAAGAATTATTGACTTAAAAAGTTCTGGCATTTTGTTGAAAAATCGCGGGACAGAAATCGTGCAGCAAATTAATAAATGTCACCATGCCATTTGTAAATAAAATTGCATTTTATAAAATCTAAATGCAAAAAGGTCTTGAGCAAGGACAAACAGTCATATTACGGTTTCGGTTGTCGAATTCAAGATTCGGCAGCTGTCGACGTCGTCGTAGAACTTTGTATTTTTCGACGACCGTAATAAGCCTGCATATCACAATTCAAATCAAACTTATTGCCTTCAAACCGAAATAAAACAAACGGAAAATAAAGATAACAATATAATAGTATAAATAAAATAAATGATGATAGTATAACACTTATATACCACACCTAGAAATCGTAAATTAAATAATTAATGTATTTATCCTATTTGGTTCATCAATATCAGAACTTATATCCAAATCAGAATCCAAAAAGTTTTCCCGAATCTAGAGATCTTAATAGGACAAAATCTTATTGAGTCATTATCATTGCTTCTAAATCATACATTCAGCAGAATTCATTGCATATAGAAGAGCCTGACCAAAGTACATAGAAGCCGAACAGATAATCGTCAAATAATTGTTGTTGTAACTGGGTGATAATCCTTAGGCCAAGTTTCCACACGTATTAATTTCCCAGCCAACTGAGTCTGTGCCGTTGATGGCACGGACAATGACATAACATGTTATCCACTTTTTCAAGTCCGAGGTATTATTATCTCATTAACTTATTCTAATCCTATGATTATCAAACATCTTCTAACTAATCTTAAAAATACCCTACCGTCCGACATGAAATAGTGCCCTGGACACCCTACAATCACCGTTGGCATTCATTCATTATCCTAGAGAGGAGGTGGCTTTATTGACTCTTTATCGTTCTTTATTCCTGCAGCGAATCCTTTTGTGGTTCTGCTCTACATTAGGATTATATTTATTTTCTAATGTTTGTGTTTTATTTGTAAACTCCTGTTTCGGTGCTAAGTAGCTTTTAGAAGTCCTTCAAAGTCTGTTGATATAATGTTAAAATCATACATGATACACCAATATCGACGTAGTTTTTCATAAGTTGAACGACTTCTCAACTTCTTCTCTCTTATGCCATTTTGCTGGGCAGTCCTTTGCCCTAATACCATTTAAATTTAAAATTTTCAAAAATCCCCCAAAACTATAGAACAGATGTTTGAATTTTTTATTTTAGTACTGTAAAAATTGTATTATTGCACTTATGCAAAATTTATTTCTCGAGTTTGGAAGGACGTGGTCTTATTGTCATTAAAATGTAATAAAAACAATGTTCTTATAACCCGCTTAAAGTTGTAATTTTTTTTGAAGATGCTAAAAGGCCACCGTGAACGTCTTTTTAAAAGGACTAAGCGCTCTAGAAGAAAATTCAACTTACTCAAAGGAACTTCCAGCTACAGGTTTGATACTCTTTTTAATGGCATATATACATCCATCCAACCGATTCAAGCACTGGTACACCATTCCAAATTCTCCAATGCCGATCACAGATAATTCAACAAATTCCTTTTTATAGCGGCTAATATTTGTGTCCTGTAATGCAAGCCTTTTTGGGGCCTGGTGCATTTCAGCGTTGTGTTCATTATCGTTGACTATATCCTCGTCACTGTTGAGAAACATTTGCAGTGAACGATTACTGAGATTCTCACGGCCGAATTGTGTACGACAACGTTTCTTATTGTGTGCCATAAGACCTGGGAAAGTAACAAAATATATCCAGTGTATTGTGACTTGTTTAAGTTAAATGTCTTGCAGCAACTTACTATCTGGTGTAAAGGGGTTAACATTTGCTGTCTGCTGTTGCATGACATTGTCCAGAGCACGATTGTGCAAAGGCAACGACCGCGGCCTCTCAGCCGTTTTAAGAAAGAGTGATTCCTGTCTTTTGGTAATATCTGAAGCTGCTACAGCAGACAGGTGGTTCAAACACTTCCCCGATGATTTTTCCAAGATGGTCTTTGGTGTTGCTGGAGTGTCGAAAAGACGCAAGGCCCGCACTTTACGGTATGGTGGCGAAATTGTCATGGTTGTTGGTGTTTTGTCGCTGTCATTTTTTTCATTGACTGTATGTCTTGAGTATGGGTCATCATTTTGCGTCTCCTCATCATCATCGCGACTGGGTGAAGCGAATCTTAACTTTCTTGGTAAAATAGTGCAGACAGGCGGCGATGAAGATGGTGAACTCATTTCAACTTCAAGTTGTTCAATGTTGTCCTGCGTACGAAATGCCATTTTGGCAACAAAAAATGTTTGAGGTATTGAATGTTATTATTTTTATGCACTTGTCACTCTTTTGCTGATTTTCAGTATCTTAATTGGAAAAATTACGATTCGAAAGAGGAAAAAGAAATCAAAGAAATCACAGGACAGAGTCAAATTCAAAATCAACCCATCAAATATAAACTCAAACTCAATAAACCTGAAGTTGGTTGCAGTTTCTATAGTTCTTCTTCTTTGATGATCGCTACAATGGATTGATATCACACAGGGTTGCATTTCTTATACTTTCTTATCGTACACGCAGAGAAAAATGTACAATATTCAGATGTGGCGTTCTTTACTGACGTGAGTCAAAATTGTCATATGATTGCATGAAATCGAAATACTACACACATTTTGAAACTCGTAATGCATTTTGATGCTGTTTTATATTTGTACGGGAAATAACGCCATACAGAAGGCCTGTTCGATTGGGCTTACTAACTAAATATTAGTATGAAACTTACTCGCTTAACGAAAACGAAAGTAACATACTACTCTCTTAGTTACGAGTAATTTTAAGCTAGTAAGCTAGGTTTAACTATCCAGATTCTTTTAAGTGTGACAATAGTACCCTCTCATTCGTTCTTATTTGAATATGTGAGGTGGCACTACTGTGCGTCTGTGTTACCAAAGTCGCGTCAGACTGCGAACAGCTTTTTGTTCCATTGGGCTTACTAGATAAGAAATATTTTGGTTATTGGTTTCTCTGAAATGAATCAACAAAGACAATCTGGCGGCAACACTAAGAGAGTAGTAAAGTAGCTTACTAATTAGCTTACTTGTTAATAGAGTAATTTCATACAAAAATTAAACTAGTAAGCCCAATCGAGCAGGCCTATAATCATAAAATGTAAAGCATAAATGCATTTCTTATGGGAGTAGCGAAATTAATTTTTGTATGGAATTTACTCGTTTAACAAGAAAGTAAACCAATGGGTAACAACGTTCCCACTTTATCAAGTCTCTTAATCGTAATAGCCTCGTCACACTGCACGCGAAATCTAGATTAATGATATAAGGTCGATGTACAAATGTCAAATGCCATACACATTTGACATTTGAAAATCGGCCTTATATCATTTAAACTAGTTTTCGCATGTAGTGTGACAAGGCTATAAGCTAGTAAGCCCAATCGAACAGGCGCTCTGAAAAGGCTGTAATAGCCTTATCACCAGGGATACAAACCGACCGACAAGCCACATGTTTCAGCACGAGCCGCGCCGCCACACTGCATGCGAAATCTATCTGAAATGACATAAGGTCGAGTTTCAAATGTTATCAAATGTTATCAGGCTATAAGTGAAATAAAGTCTGTAAATGGAATCCTCAATGGGATTTATATGAGTTTCTAATCTGCGCTTCGGCTGGGCTTAATTCCAACCGTTCTGCAACCATAAGACATATTTGTGCAAAATTTTAACCTCCTAGTTCTTTTCGATCGGAAGCTAGCGCGTTTTCAACAGACAGGCGTACATCGCTAAATCGTCTTAGAATTTTACCAGAATACAGAATGTATTTACTTTATGGGGTCTCCGTTGAATATTTCAAGGTGTTACAAACGGAATGACAAAGTGAATATACCCTCATCCGAAAGGTGGATGGTATAATGAAGAGACTTGATAATAGTCTTTAGTGAAAACATCAGCTATCTTTTCTTTTGTAGACAGATATTTTAAAGTTATTTCCTTGTTGTCAATCTTCTGATTTATGCATTTTGTTTTAATAGCCACATGTTTCGTTCTTGTAGAATAATTATTTTTATAGCCACTTGAATCGCCCATTTGTTGTCGCAAAACAAAATTGTGTTGATATTACTTGTGGGATTAAGTTCGAGTTCAAGTCGCTTCAGTCATACTGATTATTGTATTGCTGCTGTGACTGCCATGAATTTAGCTTCAGTTGAAGACAATGCCACGGTTTCCTGCGTCTTAGTCTCTCAAGAAATCGCAGCAGATTGGAAGATGAAGACATACTCAGTTGTCGATTGACGATCGTTCATATTCCCTGCATCGCAGTAAATATCGTATAGACTCGTATCTTACCACAGGGGAAAACGTTTCTGTAAAATCAATTCCTTCTCGCTGAGTAAAACCTTTGGCTATGCCGAAATGGGTTACCTCCATCGCATTTTGTCTTGATTATAGCCTTAGCACCCGGTGGAAGATCAGTCAATTCCCAAGTATTATTGGTTATCAGCGAATCTGTTTTCTTCCTTCATTGCAATCTTCCATTCAGTCCAGTTGTCAAACGTTAACGTTCTGTGGATCTGTAGAAACAAATTCCACAGCACAAAATGTTGTTGATGGTTGATTTCTGTTTGCAATTCGCTCTGATCGACGAACGTTTCCAGTCACAGGAATTTGTTGGGTTTCATATGAATTCGGCGTCCAGTTATCATCTGCATTTTCCGTATTCTCACCGTTTGATGTCCAATCTGTATAAGTCTGTGTCGGAGTCAGTTGGTTGCAACTCATTTTGGATCAAAGTTTCGTCATAAACCTCAATCGATTCAACATTGACTTTTTGATCTGATTTTTCTTCGCCGACATATTGCATATTGACTATGTTCAAGAAATACGACATCGCGGCTATTACTATTTTGCCATCGGCTCTGTATCATACCATTATACATTCAGTTGATTTTGAATCTAGCTTAGTCCTCTTTACCTTTGGTACCGTTTTGAATTGAATAAGCACTACTTTAAAACTGGTTTTCCAGATTCGTTCACACACCACAATTTTTTACTAATTTTTATTATCCGCTGTATGCATTACTTTTAATTTCTGCACAGTACAGTGTTTATAGATTGTTTTAAAAAATGGTGAATATTTGCTAAACGCTGCGTTAACCGAATATCCTTATAACCTGATACATTCCGACCCACTAATATTTTTTGACCGGACTCTACAATTAGATCCAGCAGTTTGGTAAATATTTTAGTTCCACCTGTGAAACTGTATGCAATAAAAGGAAAGATTTGATAAGATGCTTGTAATTTGTTCGATGAAATGTAACTTTTAATATTTTTCACAATAGGCAAAATTGTTTGCGGTAGTAAAATAAATATTGACATCAAATTGTAATTTGTTCAATGAAATGTACATTTTAATATTTTTCGTATTTTATTCGCAGTCTTTTGTGTGACGTCGATAGCTACACTTAAAGAAAAAATCTGTTATTAATATCAGCGATTGTCTGCTATCAGCAGGCAATTTTCTGTTATTATAGCAGTTTTTCGCCATAAAAGCAGTTTTTCTGCAATCTTGCATTAGCATTCACACTGCTAAAGTGTTTGCAGTCTGTTTGTAATTTTAAAAATAGATAAAAAATAATCGTTTACAATTTAAAAGGCGAAGACGAATTTAGCTCGAATTTTGTTTTATATTAGCTTGGGGCAACATTAAAAAGACAATCACAATATCTTTCAGTGGTAATAAATTCCCTTATAATGACATTAATTCTAGAATGTGTTGTTAATAACATTGTTAAATGGCTACATTGTTCTGTATATATGTTTAAACTTTTGATTTGCTTCCTGCTAAGCTCTTCATCAACCGATTTTATCTCAATTAGCAAGCTTCTTCGTCAATTTCCTCTCGGTCGACCACGGCTTTGCGTTCCAGTCAAGGGGTTGTTTTGCGATATTGATCGGTTTCCGCAATGTGTACCCAATCCAGCGCCATTTTCGCATTCTCATCTCCAAACCAATATTTTGCAGGGATCGGCTGAAGAAAGCTTGAAGTTTTCTTTTGTTGCTTCCACTGATACGAGTCATGTTTCGTTTCCGTAAAGAAGTACAGACCGTATTTGCATCGACTGTTCGTATTTTAGTTACAGATGTTTGCTGTTTTTAGTAGACTTTTTTCCAGATGTTACAGCAGACAATTGTAGCTGTTTCAGCAGCATGTTTCTGACATTGGATGTTACAACAAACATTTTTAGCGAATTACGCAGCCTAACCCCTTATTTACAAATAATCACATATCCAAATTTTATTTTCGATTAGTTTTTTTATAGTATAAATTATAATTATATTATATCGTCGATTTTGAGTCAACGTCACTTTATATCAAAGTCAACAACAATTCAATGCTAATTTGGTATTCTGTAACACTATTGGGTCGACGACGACTGTTAATCGATAATTTACACAAAACAAAAAACACATCTTTAATATTCAGTTAGCTGATTTATATTGTGTTGTATTTTTGCGGAAAAATATTTTTTATTTCTGATTCAAATTCTGATTCGAGTGATGGAGAAAAGAAATACAATCTAAATTGAAAAGAAAATTTGAAAATTAGACAGGAGTCAATTTACCAGATGAAATGTGAGTGGCAAAAATTATGGAATGTTGGTGTGTGTGTTTTGTTATTTCTTCAAAAGGTTCCAACATTATTTTCTTGTCAATAAAATAACATTTATGCATGCGCTGGAAAACAATCACATCGACATCAAAATTAAGATCTAGCCGACACTCAGCTGGGGCGATCGCCGCGGAAACGAATTTAACTTGGGACTATGAAAAACGCTGAAAGAAAGGAAGCTTCTGTATCCAAACCACATTCATCACATTTATCACCCAGAAAGACGAATGGACGGTGCCCTCAAAATGTATCAGATATGCCCAGCGGGCTGAGTGTGAATTGCTTGAATCGTTCTCTCTGGTAGCATTACGCTCGACTGTTGGCGACAATTTTCATTTTAATGAAATGTCATGTTGTATATCTCGGCGGACCAAAGACATTTAATTTTTTTATTCCATCCATCCCTGCAAGCAACTGGAAGATTTTCAAAATTGTTATCAAAATTAATTAATTAAATTTTTTCAAATCTTTTATTAATTAATTAAATTTAACGGCGACGACAAAAATCAGAGTCGCGTCAACACAATATTAACGTCACATAAGCTACAGAATATCAAATATGCGACGACGACGATCCATAAATCTCAATATTGACAACGCGAATACCAATTTACAATCGTCAACTCATGACGGCATCATTTTGTGTCGACGACGACTACTGGAATAAGGGCGAATTAAATTGTACATACCTACATACTCTGCTAAATAAAAAAATAACGACAAGTTACAGACGGTTGTTAACGGCACCTTTTAAAGAAAGTAGTGCCTTTAGGCACCGTTTTGAATTGAATAAGCACTACTTTAAAACGATATGTTCAGATCGTTCACACAACACAATTTTTACTAATTTTTATTATCCGCTGTATGTATTACTTTTTGTATCTGCACTAACTTCGTACACCTCTCCGAGAAAGTTGATTAACAACGCCTGGTTGTACAGTGTTTATAGATTGTTTTGAAAAATGTGGAATATTTGTTAAACGCTGCGTTAACCGAATGTCCTTATAACCTGATACATTACGACCCACTAATATTTTTTGACCGGACTCTACAATTAGATCCCGCAATTTGCTAAATATTTTAGTTCCAGCTCTGAAAATGTCTGCAATAAAAGGAAACATTTGATGCATGTAATTTGTTCAATGAAATTTACCTTTTGATATTTTTCGTATTTTATTCGCGGTCTTTTGGTTCACAATAGGCAAAATTGTTTGCGGTAATAAAATAAATATTAACAACAAATTCAATGAACAACTTTGTCTAACACATACAAATACTTACATTGTAATTCCAGAGGAAGCTTTCGTTTATTGTGGCAGCAACTTCATTTATTTCTTATTAATTTTATATTTTGCCTTTTTTATTTTTTCCTGTTCTGTTTTTTTGGGGTTCTGAGGTTTCACTTTCTAATAGCGTCGGACGATCTCGACGTGCACGATGCGTGACGTCGATAGCTATTTTATTCTATTTTAAAGGCGTTAGGAATTTTTGATTTATGGTTTAAAATTAACTTTCTAATTACGTAATCGACTACTATATATTTTGTTTATGGGGTGTTAAGACATTTCTTATTGCGCAAAATGCGATATAATATGGCTGTTTTTCTTTAAGCCGGGATAACAAGCTGCGATAACAAAAGCGTTAATAAAAATTTAATTTTTTGCTCAAAATAAAAAATTATTTTTTCACATACAATATAAATATATGTATCAAAAGAAATTTTCAAAAAAATATTTTGTTTCAACTTTATTGGACTTAGCTTCGATATCCATAATTTGGACTTACACTGGATAAGTCAAAAATTTTTAACACCAAATTATTTTTTCAAAATTTGTTTTCACACACACATTGATATTGCTTTTGGCGACAATTTTAAAAAAGAATTTTTTATTTTGAGTGAAATTTTAATATTTTATTTAGATTTTTGTTATCGCAGCCTAGTTATCCAGTCTTAAAGAAAAACAGCCATAATGTATGTATGTCTAATGGATATATGTATAGCTTAATTAGTGACACTAACTGACAGCTAAAACCGATTGTTACCGCTAAATTCAGATTATGTTGTAATTGTAAAGGACTCGGAGTGAAATATTTAGTGGGCTATCTGAAATTTCGAAGATATAGTTTATCATACCATAGTCTATCTACCATGTTTTCATTAGCATTTGTCTTGAACTAATAAAAATATAAGACCATGCGCCATTAATCTTTTTTAATTATAATTAACAGCAACAATTTTCAGCAGCCAGCAAACTATTAAGCAGTGTAGCTGCTGAAGCAAAACTGCAGATAATTTGCTGTTATAGCAGACAAATTCCTGTAATAGTAAAATAAATAAAAAGTGTCTGCTGAGGGTCAGCAAACATTGTCTGCTGTTAATAGCAGTCTTTTTATTCTAAGCGTAGCATAGTTTAAGCGGCAAATTCAAAACAATTAATGGAAAAGTTAACAGCGTCATGTTATTTAATTACGTGTATTTATTGTGAAAGTTTACATGGTTTTTGTTGTTGTATTTATTTGAAATTAATATACCACTACTTGTTGGTTTATGTTTTACTGTTCTAAACACTTAAATATGCTGTTGTTATTGTAATGTAAATATTTATTTCCAGTTGCTTGGTTTACGTCGACATTAATACTATTATTATGTTATTGGGTAGTTACAATTTTTAGCTTTCAAGTTATTTTTCTGGGTAGTTTCCATTGTTATTTTCTAATTAAGTTCTTATAAGTAAATTTAACAAAACTCTGCTGAAGAGTATACACATAACACATACATACTTATTTTATGGTTTATCTATTAAGATCATGTGCTTATTTCTTTAAATATATGTAAATGAAATTATTTATTATTCTTATTTGTCTTTCATACTTCAGGGTTTCTATGAGAGATAGAGACAGAGTCAGAAAGTGACAGAATGTGTAAGTGAATGTTAATTATGTTATTTATTATTACTTTTGTTGTCTTAAAGGGTTTGTATTTTATTTTTAAAAATCTCAATAAACATTCATCCATATTATGTTTTAGGGTTCTCGTTATTGTTTGTATGCAACATGTAGTAACAATGTCCTTGAAAGATATCTTTTTTGTTTTGTTGTTTTTATGTTTCTTCCTCTCCTTTTGATTACTTAGGCACTGTGTTCAATTTATTACAACTAAAGATTAATAATTTAAATATTGTAAATTTTTGTTAATGTTTCATTTTATTCTTGTTCGTCTTTAGTTTTATTATTTGTTGTGGTTTTGTTGTTGTTACCTTCTATTAAATATTGTATAGCTTAAACGAGCGATTTTTTGTTTGTTTAACATTATCATCCTATTTTTGGTATCGTACTTTTTGTAAAATTGTTGTTCAAAAAAGTTTTCGTCTTTATTTTAATATTTAATCCATATTTAACAACTTAATCAAGGTGAAAATTTAAATGTTTAAAACCTAGAAATGCTATAAAACAGACCGTCATTATTATGTTTTCTTTTTCTGTGTGTGAGTGTATATATATTGTTTTATTATTAATAATAAATGGCTTTGCTACCTGATTTTATTTCGAGTTCTTACTACATAACAGCTTATTTTTTAAATTTCTTATATATCCATAATCCTGAAAAATATTTCATAAAATTTGACGAAGAAACAAACGAAACCGAATTTACACAAAACAGTAAAGTGCATAAATAAGAATTGGTTGCAAAATTCTGAAATTTCTTGAAAATTAAATATTTAATACGATTGTTCCAGTTAAATTTAATAATAGGTCGCCGTTTATAGAGTACTCTTGAACTATTTACTATGATGGGCTTCGTGTGACGTGTGCCAAATCTTTCAAATGTGGCTGCACGAAATCGAAATACCACCGATATGAGCGTTTTGACTATGTAGCTCGCATACAACAGAAATTAATTTTGACCCACGTCACACTAAAGCACCCTTTAGTCTATGAGATTGTGAAAAACTATTTTTGGTGAGAGAAATCTACCACTTTCAAAAAATCGCGTCGAAAGTAATTTAAGTGTTTATAGTTATCACATAATAAATGCAAAATTAAACACATTTAACACGCGGCTTACTTTATTTCTCATTTCCTTTGCTTGTCTCGTGGAAAATCGGTCAGGCTGTCAAAATTTGCATACGATCCTCTGGCGAAATCGTGAGGTTTTGCGAACATTATGCGACTTTTCATTTTT
This sequence comes from Polietes domitor, assembly GCA_947397865.1. Taxonomy (NCBI): domain Eukaryota; kingdom Metazoa; phylum Arthropoda; class Insecta; order Diptera; family Muscidae; genus Polietes; species Polietes domitor. The sequence continues at coordinate 140,129,785 of OX377619.1, forward strand.
TAACAGATCGCGCGCCTTGCCTTGATCGCTTAATCTAAAGGCAGCTGAAGTCGTACCGTAATGAGCAATTCCAATGTGACGAGCACGACACTTTTCCAATATGTATGAGTTCTGCTAAAATTATTCTTGGACAATTTTGTGGTATTGGGAATTGCAGTTAATCATTTCCTGTTTATTTTAATATGATTACAAATATAAATATGTTTTAGGTTTTGATAGATTGGATATATGCTTTAAATTAACTGTAACAGATCCGACATTACATTTAGATAGATACTTTCGCGATTTGTATGAAATTTGTCTTTGTTATAAGTCATTTTGATTTGTAAATCAAAAGTGTTTCAAACACTTTACGAGGAATTACCCTAATGTAAAAAGCTGTTAACATTAGAGATAGATTAATTGATCGTTTGAAATATGTGATTGGAATACAAAAACTACACAAAGAATTTTTCATTTAATTCTAATACAATCTATAACACGCTGATTTTGGTTTTATATAAAGGCATGTTCGGAAATGTTAACAAAATATTCTAAAAGACCTATTAGTTTAATACTACAACTGTTAGATCTGTACGTCTAAAATCAAAATCGCATAGACTGACCAAGTGGGAGAGAGATTAAATGTAAAACTTGTGTCTTTCAGACTTTTAAAATTATTGAAAATTTTCAAAAGATGTTTTTTTTATGTGTGATTTGCAAAAGATTTCGTTTTTTTGAAAGTGGCAGAGAGTTTCATGTGATTTCTTTCATGGAAAATAGTTTGACTGTAGGATAGCCTAATATCCTCTTCAGACAGCATGGGACAAAACGTCGATTTCAAGTGTCAAACTCCTTATAAAAGAGATTTGGTTGTATATTAGATCGATTTCAGCTTGATTTCGCATACAACCTGAAAAGGCTACGACTTGACGTCAAGTGTCAAATTTCAATGGGAACTGACATTTGAAATCCATTCACTCGGCCCTGTTCTGAAATCAGCATTTTTTTCAATAATTGCCTTGACACACTACATGCGAAATCTAGCAGAAATGACATAAGATCGATTTACAAATATAAATATTTACAAGATCCCATACAAATTTGACATATGAAAATCAACCTTATGACATTTCTGATAGATTTCGCATGCAGCATGCAGTTAAAGATAAACTATAAATTTATAAACTACAATCAGCATATTTTTTGCTGAATGAAAAAATTTCTAAAGTCAGAACAGGCCGATGGTAAGTATAATGTTATGTGCATACATCGTATTTTTTAGTACAAATTTTACCTAGTATTAATAGAACGTACTAACTTGATGCAACTCTGGTAAATATGTTGTTAGTATTTTTCACACATATAAATATTACGACCATACTATAATTTCAGGTATGTTTTTTCTGAGTGTATTTTAAATTATCATGTGAAACAATTTACTAGTCCTGTTTGATTGGTCTTACTAGCTTACAATTAAGAGACTTGACAAGGTGGCGACATTTTTATCCATTGGTTTTATTAAAATAAATGAGAGTAACAAATCTGGCACCACCTTAATCCGTAACCAAGAGAGTAGTAAGCTACTTTCTTGCTAAGCGAGTAAATTCCACACAAAAATTAAGTTAGTAAGCCCAACCAAACAGGCCCATTATCTCACAAATGTACATATGCTACCATTTCTCATACAAATGTGTTTCAAGCGATGATGACCTCAAACTGCAAAATTTTCGATTTTCCTTTCACGTTTATAAAAGGCAACAACGCAAACTTCCACTCGTAAGCTTTCTCCGTACATTTCGGTACAAATTGTTCTTAGGCCTGTTCGATTGGGCTTACTAGCTTATGATTAAGATAATTGATAAGGTGGCAACATCTATACCCATTGGTTTTTCTTAAATGAATTAACAAGAAAAATCTGGCAGCAATGCTAAGAGAGAAGTGAGCTACTTTCTTGTTAAGTGAGTAAATTCCATACACAAGTTAAGCTAGTAGCCCAATCGAACAGGCCTATTCTAGCAAAAAAACAGGCTAAAAGACTATAGCCTTGTCACACTGCATGCGAAATCTAACTGAGATGACATAAGGTCGATTTACAAATGTTAGATCCCATACAAATTTTATATTTGAAAATCAACCTTATTTAATTTCAGCTAGATATCGCATGCAATTGCGATTTCAAATGTCAAATTTGTATGGGATTTGACATTTATAAATCGATCTTATGTCATTTCATCTAGATTTCGGATACAGTGTGGCAAGGCTATCAGAAAAGATCGAGAAGTGAAAGAAGTCTTATAGCCTTGTCACACTGCATACGAAATCTAACAGAGATGACATAAAGTCGATTTACAAATGTTAGATCCCATACAAATTTTATATTTGAAAATCAACCTTATTTAATTTCAGCTAGATATCGAATGGGATCTGACATTTGCAAATCAACCTTTTGTCATTTAAACTAGATTTCATATGCAAGGCTATAAGATTTAAGTAACTGTTGATGGTATATTTTTCATTGCGTACCACATTTCGCGATGTGATTAATAGCCTTGTCACACTGCATGAGAAATCTGATTCCATACAAATGTGACATTTGAAAATCGACCTTATGTGATTTAAACTAGACTTCGCATACAGTGTGACAAGGCTATAAGTCAAACTGCAGGTAGTTTTTTAATGTTTAAGACTTGAATTTCGTTAGTAAAGTCATTTCAAATAAAGTCATTTATCACAATAAAAGGATAAAATATTCAGAGGATGTGTAATGAATTGAATTTTTGATGTCCGGACCTTTTGCAAATTCCAAACTATAGGTTATTATAGCCACTAGGAATATAGTTAAGCTCGATTTGTAGTGTCAAATTTATATGGATTCCGGCATTTGTAATCCACCTTAGATCGATTGCGCATGCAGTCTGAGAAGGATACTAAGGAACTCAGACAACACATATCACATGCAGAGCAGTGATCCAGGAACAGGCTCACTTTCTTTATAGGATACACATATTCATTTCGATTGACAGTTATATAGATAACACTCATTGACGAGATTTTCAAACAATTAAAAAATACCAGAAATTTCAAAAAAAATCCAATGAATTAACCAAAAAACACAGCACTACATTAAGTTTATGCAACTTCAGCCTTAGTCGGTATGGGAAATATGTATGTATGTACTTTTAGTTGATAGGTTCGAATGGAAATTAGAAAACAACTTTCGAATGGTTTTAAAAAACAACATAGTATACGAAACATAACTTACTCTGTTTTTATACTTAATAAATTTCCTGTTTTCATTATATTTTTCGTCTCGTAAATATAGTTTAAGATTATGCCTAAAGAATTAACAAACAAATTTGTGGAAAATATATGTATGTATGTATGTTTACCACTTACTTATCGCTTATTACTTATTTAGAGATTAGAGAGAGATTTCCTAAACTGGGAGATGTTAATTGTTCACGTTCCTTATTTGTTTTTGGTTTTGTTATGTGTATATTGTTTAATCTGTACTTCATTTGTTTATAGAGAGAGAGCTCGTTTGAGATAAATTCACTTAAAAGTATTATATTCAATAATTAATAATTAAAAATCAGTCCATATTATTAATAAATTAGAAACGAAATATCTATTATTCTTCTTCTGTTTGGTTTACTCTTTTAATTCGGTTCTTATGTTACATTTATCTCGACTACACTTGCATTGTTTCGTGTTGTTGATGTTGTTTGATTATATTGATCTTATGTTTTGTTGCTTATTTTTGTTGTATGTACTTAAATGACTTACTGAATGTTTATTTTCATTGTCTTTTTTTAAAAAATAAACCAACTGTCCCATCTTTATGTTGCTCAGCATCAGATTTTGTTAAATTTACATTACAGTTTTTTTGGAACTAAAATTTATGTTTGATGAATTTACACCGATTTTTTTTGTATGTGGATAATAATGAATAATTATAAATGGTTAATGATTTTCTTTCGAGTTAACTGAATAATCAATGAAATCGGATAAAACCCTTGACGGCGCCATTTCATAAGTATTTCACAAATGTATGCATTACAAAAACAAATTCGAGGTTTGTCAATCGTTCCATATATTGCACTTCTAATCCACACCAAAAGCTGATTGACACTGCATAATATTGCATAATTGATTTGCTTTCCTTGAGTTGGTTTCTGTGAACCACGAGCTGATGGACTGGGACATAATTTAGCTTCGAGCATAAAAAGCCTTGACTACGCAGAAAAACAATCATTTGGAAGCCATTTTCCAATTCCATAAATACTCGAAACACCGATATACATAAGTAATTAACTATAAAGGCGCTTGCAGACCAACGCGATTACCCCGTCGCACACTTTATTGCTTTATATGTTCTTATTATATGGTTCTTCACGAATTTCTTACAGACAGTTTTCCGGAAATATTTTTAAAGTACGCTATATTTTATTGCAACATTTAATTGTTTAATGTGTTATGTATAAATAATGTTTCGGTTCTTTCGAATTTTTCCGGCCGCAATTAAGGACGCATATCGCGTATTAATTCAAATGCATTAGCATATTATTCCATTCGGTTCTACATGTATAAACTTCCGTTCTAATCTAAATTAAATATCTAATCTAAAATTTCCTTTGAAGCCAAATTATGACCAATCTCCTCTCACCGTCACAGTAATCCAACTGGAATTCCTTTTGACTACGAAGGGATTTCGTTATCATAATCTGAAATATTTTTAAAAGATTCGCTTATACTTTGTGTATTTCCATACAATATTGGGGGACACTATTTTGTATGAGTGCCCATCGATTTTTCGCTGCAGATATGTAAATCGCAGAGGTACAGTTGAAAGAGTGGTGATTTCAATGATGGTTTGAATACTTGAGTATAACTACATTTCCTGTATTCATAAATTCATTCAATAGGCTTTTAAAATATTCTTGTTTGATTTTTATTTCTCGTTGGAGGTAGATTCTCAATTTTCAAAAGTCTTGACGTAGAAACAAATGATTTTGAAATCTTCAGAGCTGTTCTGACTTCCAAACAGGGCTGATAATAATGCTTTACTTCTAGACCCTTCTAGATTCTTTTCGCAAGATTTAAATGCTTTTTACTTACCGATTGAAAAACTATGTTATATGAACCTTGATAGAATTTCTGCAATGTTGAAAATACCTCCAGCGATAATAAAAATCTATACTTTTTCGAACTTAGGAGTTCAAAATACATTCACTTTTATTTTCCCTACATATTTCTCTTTATAGTATAGTAGTTCACCTGGACTTTTCTATTCCCTTTAGCGTAACCCGGGAAGATGTTTCACTTCTTTGCGTTGTTATAGAAATAAAGGCGATCTAATTGAAGTAAGAAAGCAGAAGATACGTGAAAAATACCATAAATCACGATTGGAAATTTAGGGGTACAATTCATTTCCAGGGAAATTTTATTCGTTATAAGGAAGACGTCGAGGCATTGCGTTGGAATAGAAATAAGGTGATGAAGTCGATTCCAACAATTTAAAGGTAAAAATGAATTCCCGAGGAAAATTAACTCACGATAGGGGTGATAAAAAGGCCTAGAAAAATATGACTGCTACACTTTTCAGGGAAATCCAACCTATTTTGTTATATTCAAACTTTACTTCGTTTGCAAATAAAATTCATTCATTTCACTTGTTTAGTGACCTTTTTTGTGTGTCCTTTTTTGTGTTTTGTTGACTGATGAAGTTTTTTTCTGACGATGCTAGTGCATTGCTTGTAACAATCAAACTTGTTCAGAATTCTATTGACGCCGGTAATTTGTAATTTTGGTTTCACTATCACATTTTGATTTCGTCTGAAACACTTGATATTTATTTACCATTCCATTCCGATTAATTGAAACCCATATTAACTATCTGTTGAATACTTATGAAAGCGCCCATAATATTATTTTACTCCCGACGATGGCATCTGCAGGGAGATGTGACTTAAAACTAATCTAAAGTAAATAAAAAAGGTTTTGTTGTAATAATTTTTTTTAATATATTTTGCTTAAAAATGAAGAGTCAAAGAATGTTGAAAAATTATAATATTTGAAGAAAAATATTCATTTTTTGTTGTAATAGTTTATATTTGTTTGTATATACCTTGTTAGTTCGATAATATGTTGTTGTGTGTAATGAATAAATGTGTAATTGTTGTACTGTTAAAAAAATAAAAAAAAAAATTTCTGAAGGATAGGATGGATGGTAGGGAATATAAAACGAGTTTTATTGTGTTGAGTGTGGTTGGGGGGGCTTGCTAATAAATGTATTTTTTGTTGTAGTATATATTATTATGTATTTATATATTTCATTAAAATATAACGTTAAATTTAAATCATAATCGTAGAGAATAATAAATTTGTTTAATTAATTTAAAGAAATTGTTTTACAATTAACAGTCAGTGTTTGTTTTCCATTTAAATTTAATTAATCCTGGTTAATTTTAAAATTTAATTTAATCATTACTTTACTCATATTTGTTTTGTTTTCGTATAGAAATTAATGCTTACACCTTTACGTTACTTTTAAATACGACGTTACTTTTTGCTCTATAAAATAGTTTGTGGTAAAAAATTAAATAAAAAATCAACGAAAGTAGAAATTTAAATAAATTGTTAAATATGTTTTTGCTTTAAAGAAAGATGTGTGTGTGTGATAAATCTAATTTACGGTTAATATAAAAAGAAAATTAAAAAAATATTTTTTTATGAAATATATAACGATGTTTTGTTTTCAGGTGTTGTGAGGCTAAAAATGTTTAATGGTATTTTTTAAACTACTTCTTTTTATGAATTTTACTTTAAAGGGTTAAATATGTATATATATATTTTGTGTATTTTTCTTTTTTAAATATTACTTAGAACTTTTTAAAACTTAATCCATTATCTTTTTGTTTACTTTTTTCCATTTTTGTATTTTTTGTTGTTTATTTTATAATGTAATATAGGTAAATATATAGATTGTATGTGTAATTGTTTATAGTAGAATAGTACATAGATTAATGCATATAATATAATATGTATATAAACTATTTATTTCTGGTTTTTCTTAATTAGTTCTTCTTATAATGTTTCATTTTTATATTGTATGTTGCTTCCTACTGTGTTATTATTGATGTTTTTTCTTCTTCGTTTTAAAAGATGTTGAAAATCAGTGCTGTTGCTGTATTCTTAAATGTTGTTTTTGTATCCTTCGTATAAATTAATTAATCATCAATAAGTGAGTGGGAGGGCAGCTCTGGCTTATGTTGTTTGAACAAAAGAATGATGTTTTCACTTTTGTTCAAATAACTCCTCCAGGCTGGCCAGCAAGCTGCCTTCCAAAGTGGAGAAATGCTATTTCCCAAAATGTTTACAACTTTAGATCGAAATATAAGTGTGAACGGAGGTGGGGTGCATACATATTTCTTTTACTTATTACTTTAAAATATCGAAAGTCGTACGTTTTAATGCACAATTTTAAAAACTGTTATGGTTAAGTTTTTGAATTTGTTTAGGTCTTAAGAAAAAGGGGTGGGGGGAGGTATAACAATTTTATATTTTTCAAACATTTTCAAAGTCCACACTAACATTTTGATCTTTATGTGTAAAACAATCACGAGATCCAAAGTTAATTTCTTGGCCCAATACAATTCTCTTATCCGACTATATTTTTCCGGCAAACATAAATTAAATGAAAATTTAATCGATAACTGTGTGTTCAATTTACAAAAACGTTTTTGAAGATGAATTTTCCAAAATCTTACGATAAAAAGTCCACTTAATAATTACCATGGTATAAGTATTTAACATTTGTTCAGAGAAGACTGTGATAAAACAGCTATTTTTCCATCATACGCCACACACGCCAAAGGAAATTCAATGGAATGACACTCTTCTATTTTACAGATTTAACATACTTGTTGTTGTATTCTTCTTATATACGATATATTCTAACACATTAAAATTAGGTTAAAAACAGGTTTTCCATAAAGTGGCTTAAGGTTTACTGCAAAAATTGTCATTAATCTCGGTGACGCGACAAGACAATTTGTCCGAAACTGTGTTGAAAATTTTCAAGTTTCTTTATGAATACTTTTAAAACTAGACTCGCGGCTTCTGTTCTATTGTTAGCACTGTAAGAAAGAAGAGTTCATAAATGATAATACGATCCGATTTCCATCTATTACCACATTTATCGTTTATTTAATCAACTTATTACTTTTTCAGCTATATTATGATGTTGTTACTTAGATTTCTTGCAAACAAGATTTTTCTCAAACAATTTATCCACTCTTTTATGATACACGCTGCTTTGAATCGGCAGAGAAATTGTTTTCATTCTATTCAAAAATGTTAAACTATTTTTTTATATGTAACCAACTTCTTTTCTTGTTGTTTGAAGAGACGTTTTTCCCCTAAAATGGGAAGTTTAAACTAAAGTGTTTCCTTCATTTAATAAATTAAACGATTATTACTTTACCAAAAAAGAACAAAAGAAAAAATAATGAAACAAAGAACAAGCATGCCTAAACACTATTATTTTTCTATTATAGGTAAAACGTTTGTTTCCTTTTTTTGTTTATTAATATAAAGGTATGTTTGTTATAATATGCTACAATTCACCAAAGAAAAATTATAACATTAAATTATAAAAAAAACGTATGAAAATAGGGATAATTTAAAAAAAGCCTTAAGTTCTGAGGGGGGAGTAGTATAGGGTATTTAAATTGTAAACGACGACGTGCTTTTGCTTAGTTTTTTTGATTTTTCAATTTTTTCCGTTTAATGCTATTTGTAGGTTTCATTACTTTATATGTTTTTGTATATATAAATATTTAATTTTAAATATTAACCTTTAAACTATATATGCAAATGTCTAACTGTACGGGTTGTTTTAACTATATAATGAATATGTCTGTAGTAGTAGTAGTAATTTATATTAAATTTTTAAATGTAATCCATTTGTATTTTCTCGTATTTGTATTTGTAAAATTCTAGGTCTAATAGTTTTACATGCAGACACATTGTTTTTGCAATTAACATTAAAAGTTATCTTGTAAAAAAGGAAAAGAGAACATTTTGTTTCGATAAAATTATCATTTTTGAAATTAAACATAAAAATTCATATATAAAACTTATACACGTCCTGCTTTCGAACAAACAAAAAACTAAACAAAAAGAGAAAATGTTCTCTCATTCAAAGCTTCTGGAAGTTATGAAGAAACCAAAGATAACAAAATGTTAAGTTTGTTTTCGCCATGTGCTGTGGTGTGTTTTTTCTCTCTCTTCGTTAATCTTTTTCGTTTCTTGCGAATCTCGTTGAGAAGCTTCGAACGCTTTGTCGTTGACATTTTCTCCTTCGGTTCGTGGACATGTCTACGCGTGTAGATGTGTGTGTGTAATTGTAGAGTAAATAGTTGTAATTCTAATCTTGTTTCTCTTTAAACCCCTATTTTAAGTGTTGTTTCTTTAACCTAAACATTCTTTTGTGTTTCTTTTTTCAGTTTTCTTTTTTGCTTCTATAACTTTAGTTTGTTGTTTTTATCAGTTGGTTTACATCATAATTAACTAATTTGTTTGTTTCGTATGTTAATTATATATTAATTACTTGTTTAAATTACTCTCGTTTTTGCAACTGTTGTTTGTTTAGTAGTAATAGTAGTTAAGAGTAGAGTTGTTTACACATACATATATATAAAAATGGTTGGTTGGTTGGTATCTTCTCATCAGATGGTATTGTATGTTCTTAAGAATTTCCGTTTCGTGGTTTCCTTTATATATATATATATAAGTATGTATATAAACTTTTTGAAGTTTCATATATGCATATATATATATAGTTCATATTTGTTTAAGATCTCTTTATAATTAATTATTAATTAGTTATTAATATTATAATAATATATATAAAAAAATAATATTTAACAACTGAATTGTACTGTACGAAACAGACGACGCGCTATAGCTTAAAATATGTCCACCTTTTGTGTGATTGATGTTCTTTCTCTCTGTAATAATTACTGTGATTATAGTTCTTGAAGATGATGTTGTTGTTGTTTCTAGCTATTAAGGTTCTTCTATATATATTGTTTTTGTTGTTGTTTGGTTGGTGAGTTTTTGTTGTTTGAACTTTTTGCTATTTTCTTCTTTTTATTCGGGTTATACTTGAATAACAGCATCAGCATTTTCAGTAGCAAGTAGGCAAACACATGCTTATATTTACTTTGAAACATTTTTTTAGACAGCCTGCGATGCAGCATATGGTGGTTGAGTAGAACTATCATTACCATATGCTGATCGGGGACCGGCTCCATAATTGGAGGCACCGCCCTCTTGTTTAACATAGTTGCTGTAGTCGTAGTCATAACCTGAACCATAACCACCATAATCATATTCTGAACCCGATTTTGAGGCAGAGTTACCAGGTCCTGTACGTGGCATGCCACCAACGGGTCCAGTTGTTGATGGACCACCAGCAGCCCAAGTTTGAGCTCGGGAATACATGTCGGTGGCTGTGCCAGCACCAGCGCCAGGTGCACCAGTTGGCCCAGCCGAATTTGGAGGCATATTCCAAGCATTCCAACTACCACCACCCGATGGCCCAGAGGGTCCACCAGTCGACGTGGAATTATACATATCATAGCCGCCATATCCTTGTGTTTGTTGTGGGCCAGCATAGTTCGACCATTGTGGTGGTGGTCCCTGAGGTCCTGGTGGAGCACCCCAGCCTTGATACGAACCGGGTCCACTATTGCCGTAACCATAACCGCCCTGTTGTGGTGATGTACCCCAGCCTTGGTATCCAGGCATCATATTGGGCGCACCCAATGGCATATTTAATGGTGGGCCTCCCATTTGTCCATTCTGTCCTTGCATCATATTAATTGGCGCATGGGGTGGACCCCAGTGGCTGGGATCATTGCCAAGTTTGCCATAGCCACCGCCAACAGAACTGTTATTGGCATTCTGGGAGTTGGACCCATCGCGCGGTTCAGCTTTCTTGATTTCAACCTAAGTGAAGTATAGATCAAAAATTTCATTATAGTGAGAAATAAGTAAAATCTCAAATAAATAAATAAACAAAATCAAATTTCAAACAAAATGAAATAAATACAACTACGATTGGCTATGTAGACGGACATACAAGCAAACAGTCCTAAATAAAATATCATTGTTAACATTTGTATGCAGTTGTCTGTTTATATATATTGAATGAGAATACCATCTAAAGAACATAAGTTAGCTTGGTGATTCAAAATATATGTCAGAATAGTTTGGTTCTACTAACCATTTCTACTAGCTAAATGAATGGATTTGAACAACGCTGGGAAATAATAGATTCGTCGTTCGTGCCTGATGCACGCAAGTTTGTGCAAAATTAACGTGAGAATCGCTTTAGGTACGCATTGACGAGAGTGTGGCTGACCAATGAATCCTTAGAGAGTGACCGGTTGGTTCTGATTTAGGAGAGGTGACATAATTCTCCGTTTACTTTGAAAACACTTCTGGAAGCCGTGAATACTGCAGAAGTATGATAAGCCATTTTTTGTAGTCGCAGATATGAAGACATAGACGATCGTAAAAATATATGAGTTAGCCTGGATAGTGTAAGTCCAGTGTAAATCAAAATTATGGTTACCGAGGGAGGTTAAGCCCAAAAAGTCAGCACAAGATATTTTTTTGAAAATTTGTTTTGTTACTAATATTTATATAATATTTATACTGAAATGAGCTTAAATAATCCTAATATTAATTGTATAGTTCGATTGCATTTCAAAAATTTAATTTTGAAACCATTTACAGCTTTCAACCACCTGTTGCCTAAAGACATACGTTTCAAAATTCAACCGCATATGTATACACACACACCATACTTCCCTTCTCTTTTTGGTGGACGGACTGGACTTGACACATAATTAAATGTATCTTGTTATGTGGAGAGAGAATAGGTTTGTATGTATGTACATGCAAACGTGCTTAAAGAACAAAACCAAAATTATAATTGTAGTTTTTATTCATTGTAGTGAATTTCATTGAAGTGAAGCAAGTATAAAAATATGAGGAGATTTTATAAAATAAATGTCAAAGTATCTAACGACTACAATCCTTTTTAAGATATACGTCATGGATATAAAAATGTATAAATGTAGTGTACAACTAAAAAATATAACAGATGACCCATACAATATTCTCAATAAAAAACAACTTTGGACCTAGAAACCTAAATTGTTTACGTAGTCGAATTTGGTTTTTGTTTCAGAAACAATGTTTGTCTGGAACATATTCTAAACCGCTGCCCTTTTCTGCTTAAGGGGCATGTCACAGATTCCGTTCGAAATTGATTTGATTCCGTAGTGAAAATCCGAACGAACTCTGTAGAAGTCGGTTCGATTTTGTAAACAATTTTGCGTGTATTAATAGAAAATTTACTGTTCAATAAGTAAAAAATAGATTTATTTTAACTTTTATATTTAATAAGTAGTATTTTCTATACATTTTATTTGGTTTCAAAATAATATTTGGATGATGATTGACAAATACAATTACACTTGAAAAATTGTTTTACATTTTCTGAAGAAGAAAAATTCGGATTACATTTCGTTTCCGAACGGAATTTGACTCGTTTGCAAAAAAAGAAAATGATACATTTTTACTGCACTTAACATGTATTTTCGCTTCCATTTCTAAAAAAGTGTCCACTACCTAGGCGTGTCTTACTTCTTATCGACCAGCGTTATTAAATGTTTTTTTTTATAAAATTAAACGTCGGTATTTTTGTGGTTCCGCCCGTTTTTCGTTTTCATTTCAAGAACAGTGCAGGCAACACTTTTCATAATAGAAAATACCATATAAGCGTTTCCACAAATAAATTGCAAGTCTTCTTTCTTATCGTATCGAAAATAGTAATTCTTGACAGAAAATAAAACGTCATAGTACCTGAGAAGAAGACGAACTTAGTACGAAAACTTGGATTCATATGCGGAATGGAAAAATTATCTCAAACCGATCAAATTCACAGTAGCGACAACAAAAGCTGTTTCAAGTATGCCAACTGTTTCAGTAACTCTATGTTAAGCAAACATGTTTATCAAAATATCCCCAATTTGCTGGTTAACCTACAGTTAGAACAGTCACAGTCACTTTATGTGGAATTTGACATTTATAACTGCTGGTTGTCTCTAAGCAGAGTTGGTGAAAATGGGGGTCAATATCAATCTGCCTAATCGTGAATTAAATTTCCCTGGTAATGAATTATTCCCTTCAAATTGCAATCATCGTTTGAGCCATTTTTTTGAACATTTTCTGCCCTCTTTCTTCGAATTGATGATCTAATGAAAATAAGGGAAAACTATTCCGGGGCTGCATTCCTATTTCCATACATACTGGGAATAGAAAATTCCACGCGAATAAGTTTTATTCGCGATATGGGTGATTATATTTTACTAGAATTGGTTTTAATTTTATCAATTTTACAAGAAAAGTTCAGGGCAATTGCCATTTTATGAAACATGGTGGTGGTGCGGTTTCATCCGAAGAGGTCATTTAAATACTACCTTTTCGGTCAATGCGATGGTATTTTCCTAGAACGAATACTAGGCGGAGATCTCAAAATTAATGAATATAAACAATCAAATTCCAACCAAGTGGAATATGTTATATTTTATTAGGATTTGAATTTATTTAACAGTTATAGCTACTACAATTACAAACTATTAATAAATATTATTTAATAGTGAACATCAGATAGAAATATTGGATTTTATAATTTTAGTTTCATTAAAAAGATCAAAAACAAAATTACATCATTTGTTTGAAATTGCCCTGGGGATCATGGATCAACGCAATAGAAATCTTACCAATCTCTTATAATAATTAATTTATTTTATACGAATTAAAAACTTAAATGTCGTTATCAAATAACGCGTTTTTGCGTTTAATTGGCAGAGAGCTCTCGCAACTATACGGAAGGGATGTGGTTGGAATATTCAACAGTTAATCCCAGCTGTTCGCGCAAGTATCTGTCACCATTAAAGACACAATAAATGTGCGTGTTTTAAAATTCGCTGCGAAACATTTTCAGTTTTTAGAGCAGAAAATGTTCTGGCGTGAACAGAATATTAGGCTTAGGGCCTGTTTTTTGAAATTATTTTCGTTCGTCTGATGCGAACGATCCAAAATAAATCACTCAACTATTGCGAGAAATCTATAGGCCACAGATGTCTATAATTCGTTGTCTATAAAAAAGCACACAAAGAGCTCGTAGCTAAAATATTTCTTATCTAAGTTCTATAGAATTCAAGTAATAATTGAGTGATTGTTGATCGTTCGCCTCAGACGAACGAAAATAATTTAAAAAAACAGGCCCTTAAACTACGACACATCAAGACTCGCAAAGATTTAATAAAAAAACAAAATGATAAAACTATAACGACGCCTCCAAACAATAGTTTCGGTTACTATTGAATGAAAAAAATTTCAGTCAGATGGGCTCCTGCTTTCTCCTGATATAAATACACCTCCTTGATTCTATTCTACCTTATTTAACAAAAATCCACTCAAAAATATTCTAATATTTTGTTGTTCGCAGGCGTCGATATGAAACCTAATAATCGGTAGAAGATATTCGCCCATGTGCTGACAACCGCATGATTTCCAAATCGCATTTTTTTTTGGCGATTTCGAGTCTCTAAATTTCGCATTTTTACTTTAAACAATTGTTTTCAGTTTTCTTTCTTTACTGGCGGATAAATGAAGAAGATGTTTGGTTAAACATAGCAATTTTAAATAGAAATGTAAAATTTAGAGACTCGAAATCGCCAAAAAAAATGCGATTTGGAAATCATGCGGTTGTCAGCACATGGGCGATTATGAGAATGAAATTCAGAAAAGAATAGAATATTTCTCTCCAAGATTATTAACAAATTTACACACAAATGGTCACGTAGAGCTTTAAAATGTTCAACAAGTCAATGAAGGCAAAACAACGAGCAAACAAGTAAAAACTGGCGCTATGTTAGGGTGAACTGGATTGTATATACACTCCTCACCATGGAGTTATGTCGTTGGCGGAAGAACTAGTTCGACTTTTCTCCGAACTTGACCCCTTCTATGTTACTTTTGTTCTTTATTTCAGATTCTACATTGTTCTCTTTCTCGATCTGCCCAGTTGTTTCTTAATAAATTGCATTGGACTCAATCGTGTATACAACTAACAAATCTACAGACTTTACTTTATGGATAATTCGTTGTCACAGAAGGGAGGACCAAAGATTTTATATTTATGAATTAGTGATATTTGAGAACTTTGTTCTGTTTTTTTATAGATAACAAATCACCAAAATAACTAAATGCTTTTCAGTAAATGCTAATCAGTGACCAATGTTCACGATATAGAAGAATCTTAATTATTCGAGTATCCTGTTTATATCCTAATTGTTTTTCTTTTCGAAATATGAAACTAATTGTAATGAAAATCTTCTACTGCTCGTTTCTGGCATAATATCAATCCTAAAAGTATTTATACTAATAGTATATACTGAACTGAAGGAATTCTTTTGTCGTACACTTACCTGTTTGCCATTAAGATTGATGTAACGTTCATTGGTAACATGCTCAACGGATGACTCCTCTTCAAACGATAAGAAACCGAATCCACGTGATTTCTTCTTCTCTTGATCGTACATTATAACAACTTCAGTTACTTTGCCATAACGTCCAAAGAAAGTACGCAAATCGGTTTCGGTAACATTGGAGGGCAAACCGCCAAGGAATACCTTGAAACCACCACCCTTCTTGGGCTTTTGCAATGTACGTGGATTACATGGTTTGGGATCGATGGTACGGCCATCCAAAGTATGAGGTCCACTTTGTAGAACATGTTGAACATTAGCCGGATCCGCAAATGTAACAAAGCCGAAACCACGTGAACGACCACTTTCATTGTTTTTCATAACAACGCAATCGATGATCTCGCCGAAGCGGCAGAAGTAACGTGAAAGATTCTCTTGTGTGGTTTCCCAAGAAAGACCACCAACGAAAAGTTTGCCCCTCTCGTCTTCCTCCATTGTTTTCTGAGGACTTTTCTTAATTGACGTAATTTTGAACCAAGCGTAGTTGTTGAACCTTCCGCTCAAGAAGAAGAACTATTATGAAAAAAATGTGGATGTTGTTGATGTATATCTTTTTATCACTATAGTTATGTTTGGTTGTGTCCTGCAAAGAAAACAAATTCAATTAATAAATAAGCATTTTCATAAATTTTAGGAATACGTTGAATGATTATAATAGTCACTAGATACACAAACAAAAAGCGGTTTAAAACTATGTTACAATTCAATTCCAAAGTGTTGCTTTCGTTTCGTTTTCTTACTCAGGTGTTTTAGTTGTTAGAGTAATTGTTGAAGTTATCGCTAATATTTTATTGTTAGTAATTTTATTGATGAAAACCAAAGCCGCGGCGACGTAGACAGACACGTAACTTTCTAAATTTAAATAGCCGTAGCCATACACACACGCACACACACACTACCAACCAGCAGCAGACCATCGACCATGCGAACATCCACAAAAATGGAAGAAGTAAACACACAAGAACAACGACAGCAGAGTACAATGTATTAATTGAATGTGGTGTTAAAGAACAAAAACGACGATGGAGAACAGACAGAGAACATCAAACGAAGGAAAAGTGGTGTACGTATGTCTGTCGTCGTGGATGTCGTACTTTTTGAGAGTTGGTGTGTTTTTTCCTTTCTTTCATAAACTGCATTCAGTGGAGGCTCTGGACGGACTCTAGTGGTGAATTGAAAACATATTTCGTAAAAATTCCTCAGCGTAAAACAAATAAAATTCAAAAATATAATTTTAAATGTAATGTTCGTTCATGTTCACACTATGCATGTATGGATGGATTTCTTAATTTTACAACAGCTTCATGGTATATGGTTTTATTTCTATTTACCACATTCGTTTTTGTTTTGCGCAATAAGGGAACGAACTCTGCCTGCTGTTTCTGCTGCTGCTGCTGTTTAACAAATCAGCAAAAGCCGTATCAAGATATAATGGAAGCAAAAATATTGTGGAAACACGAATCACCACCAAGAGAGAATGAGCGCAAAAAAAAAGTCCAAAAATGCCGGTTAATTATCTCGCCGAACAAAATCCACCACGGGATTTTTTTTATATTTTTCTCTTTTGTTTGTTTTAAGGCAAGTTCGAACTCAACACTTGTAGAGCTGCCACAGTTTTAAATGCTTAATTGTTTATGTTGCCGTAAACAACCACACCACAGCACACAATTGTTTAGCTATTTTTGTATGTCTTCTTGGTGGGAAAAGTTTTGAACACAGCAGCATGTAACAAACAAACAACAATGGTGAGCAGCGGTGAGCATTGTGGTTAGGTAAGCCAAGTGGTTGGTTGATACAACTAAAACAAGAAGGCACATTTTTCGGATTGTGTGACACGTTTCAACGAAAGTGAGCACACAGAGAAAACATACATAATATAATAAATAGTAACCGGTAGATTTTGTATTAATTGCAATCGGAAAAACCGGTTTTCAGCGCCAAACAAAATTCTCACTTTAAAATATGTATGTAATATTATAATATACTTTTAATAAGGAAATATTGTGGATGAGTATACCAAATGTTTTATTTGGGCCACACATGAGTCCCAAGAAGAGTGCATGTTTATGGGAATCGGAAGAACGTAGGGTGTGCGATCGACTACTTTTAGCTTAGCATCTGTGTGGAATTTACTCGCTTAATAAGAAAGTTACTAACTACTCACATAGTTAAACCCAATGAGTAACCACACAATCCAGCATTGTTGCCCATTGTTGTTATCTGCATTATATTCTAAACTCATGTGCAAACAAAATCTGATATATAAACAAAATATAAGTTTTTCGACACAAGCAATTACAAGTGAATCTTAATCTAATTGAAAATTGCAGATTTCATTTAGATGATTGCACAAAAAATTAGAATAAATTGACACGGACAAGCCACAAGAGGACCCAGGACCGTCGCAGGCTTAATATTGCTCCAGTAATTCGCGAAATCGCTGAAGATTTAAGAAATTGTGTTAATATATTAGCTAGCTAGGCCGGGACGGTAACACGAACGAAGTGGTATTTCATCAATAATCAGAAGGATTACTGTTCTTCTCAATGAAGCAAAAGTTTTATTTGCAAATCGGAGTTTGTAGATTTTTTTAAGTACATACACCCATACGGTATTATCAAAACAAGATTCTCAAATTAAACATTGAAAAAGTGAAAATATATTCAATTTGAAACAACGTAATTCGGAAATAAATAGCTAGATGTTTCACCCTCTAAATTTATAAATTGATTAAAACATCAACAGGTGGGAATCCTCACAATATATAATATCAATGACTTTACTTGCTATCCTTTCGTCTATAAAATGTAATTCCAAAAAGTCGAAAAGAAAAAACATTCCACGCCATAAAATGTATCCAAATTACTCTAATTGTATAAACTCTGAAAGGGGCCTGCAGTTTCGAACCGGATCCGAACGGATAGCATAGTAAAGATTTACTATCACTAGGCTTTGTAAACATAGCGAGGTGATACCGTTGCTGTAAATGTTTCAATTTCAACGTAGGAAATTCTAAATTTTGTAGATTTTTTCTGCATTTACAATGTTTAATACCGATCTATAGTGAAACAAACATAAAATACATACACCGGACAGTGTAGACTTAGATTAGGAGCAACATCAGTAGAAGAACGATAGTAAGTGAATTTTGTAATATGTTTAGTTGATAATATTAAATATTTCTGCGTAATATTGGAAAGGAAAAATAATTTATTTTATAATTGGATTGGAGAATATCGAATAAGAACATTTAAAAATTGAAATAATAAACAATATTTTACTGCTCAATGAAATAGAAGCCTTCCCAATTTTATCTCGCTTCAAATGACTAAATGGGTCAATGTAGCTTCCATTCTAGGTAAGTCTACTATACTACTCTGTCTTCGCATGCACCAAGAAATTTCAAATTAATCTAATTTTTTAAAGTAATCTCATAAACATATGTAGAACTGCTGTAACAGGTATACTACCGGTTGAAATTAGTTTATAAAAAGACTGTCAAATAGATAGCGTTATCAACGATAACGGAATATATACATAGATGTTCGATACGGACTATTTACGATATAAAAACAATATTACTATAATTCTGTCACTCTATCAGATAATCTGTATGATACTGAAATGCTGTTTGCGATATTGAAGAGAATAATCATTCACCATATCTTCTTACGGTCTTTGGCGTTATGCCAAAGTTTTTTTCATCAAAAGAAAAATTAATTATGAAGCAAATATACAGGTCTGCTCTGGTTTAAATGGATCTTCTTAGCAAAAGAAAAGACTCTCACTGTAAAAGACAAGTGACAAGAAGTTTGTCACCTGAAATGCCGTGAGAGCGAGTTGCAAAACACTTCTCTTATGAGAAGATTCACTTCGACGCTGCAAGTGTTCAATATTCCTAAATTGAGTTTTTAAATTGTGGAAAACGTATGAAAAAAAATCCGTATATACGAGTGAATAAAGTTTATCAGTGCAAGGAATATGCAGATTCTTCACTGCTCACTACATGGGCAGCAGGAGATATGGCAGCCTCTGATAGTGAAGGTCGGCGACACACCATTCCCAGGAATCTCGGAGTCACATTCGACACAGGATATTCAAGTCTCTCGCCGGTAGCACTTGGGGAACCGACAAAAAAACATTGTTGGCGGCTTATAGTTTAAGGCCAGTCCAAGGCAAACTATGCAGCTCCATTGTTGTTACCGAATGTGAGCGAGACCTAGTAGAGAATATACATTCATAAGGAGTCGAAGATGAAGATCATACCCGTGTGGACACAAAATTTTATGTTGTCGAAGTAGTACCTCCTGGGTTGCTACCGGAGCAATCATTCCAACCATCACTGGGCACGAGAGACCTTCTTGATTTTGAGCGAGATGTGCAACGGTATAAGAGATCTTCTAGATCGGAGAGCGTACCAGACAGGTTTGAATTATATTCATGCCGACGAAGTCGCAGCAGCAGTTACCGAGTGAATTTCATACTCAGAGAGCATCCTAAAATTTGATCAAAGGGAGAACTTTCTTCTTATTTTGATAAATTTCTTAGAATCATGTTGTTGTCTTTTTCAACTTCAATCCAACCGATATTTGCTTGAATATATACAATATACCGTGTAATCAAAATATTGATTAAAGTCTCACAAAATTATTTTTTCCCGTTATAATCCAATAACCCAAAAAATACTATAAACCTTGAAAGTATTCCTGTCTGTTTGCACTTAGTGCATTTCTTTTTCACCAAACTCGTTCATATTGCCAGTTCGTTAAATATTTACTGTGCTTTAAGACTGCATAACTAAGCTGGGCTAATAAAATCCTAAATAAAAAGTTAAAATTTCACTCAAAACAATTTTTTTTAATTATCGCCAAGAGCAATGTCATTGTGTGTATGAAAACAAATTTTATTAACGTTTTGGTTATCGCAGCTTGTTATCCAGGCTTAAAGAAAAACCGCCCTGAAAAAACTATACTCTGAAATAGGCGCACTATCGGCGTAAATACAATTTATTATTTAATCAGCCCTCAAATGATACAAGTTGAGGAATACCCTATCTATATCCACTGTATGCACGAACCTATAGAGTAAGCAGTGTCCACGATCAATATATCGAAGTGTTTCATAGAGAAAATAAAATTCATTGAATGAGTTCATGTGGTATACAAAATAAACACACAATTCATAAAAACTGTTTCGCATTCCTCAGATAAATAGTCTTATGCATCTGGCAACTACATTCAAAAGGAGAAGTCAAAGATAATGGAAATACATAGATAAAATAGTTGTAGTTGCAGCCATGGCCATTAGGTGGCGAATGTGTAAAAAGTACATTCTATTTCACTCAAAGTACATTCTAATTCACTCAATTGTGTTCTCTCTTTCGCTTATAATACTGAAAATTGAAAGAAAACGAATGAAGTAAAAGTTACTTCCAATGACTTTTGTGGTTTTACGTCAAATACCACACTTCAGTTTATTTAATTCGCTTTTATTTTCCATTTATTGCAGTTTTTAGAAAAAAGGGAAATTTTCTTTCCAAAATGACATTCAGTGCCATCTAAATAATTGTCTTCGTACTACGCATTTCTCTGAGAGTTTTGTTTAATCTATAAATTTCCATTATCTTTGGAGAAGTGAGAAGAAATAAACAATTCACCACATCAGTATTAGTGGAGAATAAACACACAAACGAAAACATGTACCGAAAAACAAAATGGATGACGGAAGAAGAATGCGACCCGATTTCTTAAAAATATTTAATAAAAAACGCATTTACTTACAAACATGTATTTGTTGCAAGTAATCCCGAAAATATTAACACGCTAAACAAAGGAGAAGGAATATATAGCACCTTTTCACAATTAAGTGACGTATAACTAAACAGACGGACATACTTCAATTTTAACTTGTTTAATATTTATAATTTTTGTTCAAGTTACCTTTGACTTTTTATGTTTTGTGAAAAAGAGCTTTTTGTTTTTACAAATAAATGTTTTTAAATTTAAAAATATAGAAAATAATTTCAGCTACACACACTCTGTTGAACCGAAAAATATTTACGCAGTACTTTTTAAAAATATCACGTAGACATTATGACTTGTCATCGTCATAAAAGTGAATGGCCAAAGGATGGTGACGGCTGAAAGACTCGAAAAAAAAGAGCGGGCGGATGGCCCGACTAAATTTGGGACGTACTATGGCGGCGGATTATCAAATTTGTTGAGACAGACAGATACAAATAGAAAATAGTCTTCGAAAGTAGAAGCAATACAAACTCTACGATGGTGTGGTGTTGTGTTTGCATGTTTAGCGAGCCGCCTCTTTATGTGCGCGTTTGCAAACGGCACTGCATGTTATGTGTTTGTATGTATTCGCCTCACTTTTTCATACAATCTCAACCATAAAACTAAGACAAGACCTCTCCTGGTGTGTATATTGTATACATAGCGCATTTTGTATGTATAAAATGTGAAAAATTTTCACTTATCACACACCAACAACAAGCTTAAAATTTGGAGCTTCTACTTTATTGACACATTGTTTCTGGAATATGGGGGAAAACACCCAAAAAGTCCATACATGTGTTTCATTATATTCAGCATATATATTCTTTGGATGTATCCATGAGACACATTTCCAAAACCTTAACGAAACACCGCATTGAGTAAATCTCTGTTTTTTGTTAATTAACTAACACCACCACCAACCACAAATTATTGTATATACGAAAATAAAACTTTGGATTTTCACTTGTGCACATTTGACCTAACACGACGACCGATATACCGTGCAGTCGGTTTGTTGGCCAGATCTTGCTGCGTTATGTAAATTAATATGTAAAATTTATGAAATAATAAAGAAAATATATCTCACCGCTTGCCAGGTGTTCGTCTGAGGAAATCTCAAAAATTTTCGCACTGCAAATTCACTAAATTTAAGTTTTTCCTTAAAAAACTAGCTTATAAATAATTTTTATGATTTGACGATATAACCTAACTTAACCATGATAAAATGAATTTCGACAAATGCTCAGCATTTTCATTTGTGAAAATGGTGAATAAAACCTCTTGTAGACAGTGGTGAACTTCAATATGCTTTGCAAGTGTGAAAGTGATAACTATCCAAAAAAATCCTATATTTAGCTCTTACTAACACATCGTAATTTGATTGTACGAAAACGGGAAATGTAAATAAATGCATGCCACGTTAAGCATTCGAACCAATGACAGAGTTGTATTTATACAAGGTGCTGTTAAATGTGACTGCAAATAACGAATTTTGTTTTACGTGGTGTTTACACATGAAGATTTATTGTACAACTTGGAATCGATTCTAGTTCTGTATAGACTTAAATATTGAATAATTTAACATAACTGTGCCTAAAATAACAGATAAAACATATTTTTCATCGTAAAATGTTAAAATTAAGTTTTCGCTATTATATATTTTCAAGCAAAGCTACGGCCACACCACAGCTTGCATTTGTCTAGGTCTGTTCGATTGGGCTTACTAGCTTAATTTTTGTATAGTATTTACTCGCTTAACAAGAATGTAGCTTACTACTCTCTTAGCGTTGCTGCCAGATTTTTCTTGTTGATCCATTTAAGATAAACCAATGGGTATCAATGATGCCACCTTTTCAAGTCTCTTAATCGTAAGTTAGTAAGCCCAATCGAACAGGCCTTCTATTAGTTTTATAGGGGGTTTAGACACTCCAAATAGTTGGGCAAGAACGTATTGCCCAAAATCTGAGATAATACGTTTTACATATTCTACTGTTGTCACGAAAATGCAAAACTTTATCCAAACCGACGTTTTACGCAAATATTTTGAAAGTTTAAAAAGCCACAATAGCCTTGCCACACTGTATGCAAAATCTAGCACGACATTTCATAATATTTTACTGTTTTTATTTTTTTCTATTTTTCATAAATTAATTATTGCATTGTCATAAATTTGTTTTGTTTTATTTCTATTTTCTCCCTTTTTGTGTATTTTTATTAGCACATACACATGAGAATATAAGTAGTTTGAAATTCTTGTCGAAGTGACAAAAGTCAGCTACAAGTACAAAACATTATTACAAATTTAGCAAAAATCGAAAAAAATCTGATCTGATCGAAAAACTTGAAAACTAGTATTTAGTTTCATTTTCCCTATTCCCCAACTTCGTATGCTTTGGAAGATAAAATGAGTAATTTTCGATAGTTTTAAAATATTTTTTGTGTTGGAGGTACCACCACCCTTTGTCCTATCATGATCTAGTATATCCAGGAACCATCCCCTGTCCAGGAGTTAGATACAGTAAAATTTTCAGGAGAATCGGTCCACCGGTTTAGCGTCCTATATGCAACATACAGACACACATTGATTTATATATATAGATAAGGGCACCCACAAATTCAAAATATTTGCCCAACAGCAATTTTTAATGTTTTTTTTAGTAAATAGAATAAAATAAATGACCAAATATCATTTAATTCGTATTCCATTTTCCTCCCAACTGAAAACGCTGATGGTTTTAATCAAAATCAAAAACGTATTTATCTAATATATTCACTAAAAGGTGTTAAAGGCTTACACTAAAAAGACGTCGATGGGGAACCATGTAACAGATCACTGCTGTTACAAGCGATATAATATTGTCGCCTTTATGAATAAAAACATACAAATATTTATTGTTTATTGGAAGTTTCGTTTCAGTTTCAGCATCTAAACTAAACTAAAACTTTCAAAAACACACACTTACCTTATTATTTATTCGACTAAGGTTCTTTGCCCATTTGTTTTGTATTCCTGTTGTTCTTTTTTGTCTAAAATGCTTAAAAATAGTATATTTATAAACATTTTGTACATTTGGACGACTTACCTTGTTTAATAAAATGTTGCCAGATTGTCTTGCAAAATCATACGCACAGTTGTATATTTTTGCAAGTATCCGCTACAAAATTCCTGAAATTGGCAACTTACATATTCACACTTACACCATAATCCAACTAACTAATTAATTTTAACAAAGAAACTTGGGTAAAAGCTACAAATTTCTAAAGTGGGAAAAAGAAAATTGTGGAATATTTTAAGGTACATAAGCATTGAATACGTACCAAGCAAACTTTTTTATGTATACAAAAGATGCATATGTGCATGTACGAGGGAAATTTAGCATTTACTTCTGTCAACTATATTAAAAAAGATTTACAAAGTTACACAAGTTTTTTTCTGTGTGTGTAAATCGACTTTATGTCACTTCAGCTAGATTTCATTAATGTGTGACAAATTTCAAATTTGTATGGGATCTGGCATTTGTAAATCGACGTTATAAGCTGAAATATAGCCTTGTCACACTGCATGTGAAATCTAGTTTAAATGACATAAGGTCGATTTTAAAATGTCAGATGCCATACGAATTTGACGTTTTAAAATATACCTTATGTCATTTCTGCTAGATTTCGCATGCAGTGTTACTAGGCAATTATGTCATTTCAGCATTTCATAATACACGCAAAGAAAAAAATGTGAGAAATAATACAAGAAAAGCGTACAATTTACCTAAGTTTCTTAGGTGAAATTCAACTTTAAAAGTTCTTTGGCAACTCATACAGAACACTTCGGTAATTTGGTACCAAAAAAACTACTGCCAGTTATACAATAAAACATGAGTAAAATTACCTTGTATGTTTGGCTGTATTTCAAATCGCAATTAAACAATTTGCATTTATCAGTATTTAAAAAATAAAGAAATAAATGTACAAATAGATAGAATATAAGTAATCCAACGCCATATTTCATTTTGATTTTTCTATTTCCACCCGATGATGACTTAATTTTGTTTAGCTTTTTGTTCGTCCGTCTGGAAACAAAAAAATGTTTATTTTAAATATTATACTCATATGATATAAGGGCTGTTTTTTCTTTGATGCTTCTGTTGTTTTTGGTGGGTTTGCTGTTGTGTTGATTGGGCATCGACGTACAGATGACGCTGTTGTTGTAGCTGCTGTCTGTTGCGATGAGTTTGACAGCAACAATATGGATTTGTGGTTTCTGTTGTATATCGTTCTCAAACGACGGTATTTTGTCGATCAGTATTGTTGTTGTTGGTGTGGTGGTGGTGGTTTCTGCCGTGGATGATGTTGTTGTCATTACCCACATATTGTTGGTATGTTGCTGAAGCACAACCACCGCCACCCCTACAGCACGTGAACTGTCAATCATAAAAGGATTAAATTAATAATGACGAAATAAACTTTTGAAAACCCACACAGCCACACTTACCTTGTTATAATTGTACGTTTTTCGGTTATCCCCAAACAGGCACTGGCAATCGATACCAGAGGCCGGCTGCTGGTTTCATTACTAAAGACAAAATATGTCCCAGCACCACCGAGCGTAGAACCAAATGTTGTTGTGCATAGTGCATAAATAGCACTGCTGCCGAAAACATTTACGAGTCGAGACTGCATAATGTTGCTCCGAAATGTAACCAAAATTGGTAAATAAATTAAAAGATTAATCAATCTTCATTTTGCGAGTGAAACAATAAATAAATTTCACCATACTTGGTTTGGTTTTAAGGACCAGAATGCTCCTGCATTCTGAACGCTCGGAGGCCCAGTTGGATCCATTGTGCAAATCCTTTTGTTTCCTGGAAGTATAAGGTTATAGGAAAGGGATAGGGGTGATGGGATTTGGGAAGGAGTTAGTGGCGTTTGGAGATTGATGAGTAGTGAGGGAAGTATGGGGATATGGGGGTAAGGGTAGAATGGAGGTGTGTTTTAATAATTCTATGTGTGGGTGTTTTTTAATGGTTGACGAATGGGCGGCGTTTGGCCATGGGGAGACAAGATTGCGAATCACGGATTTTAGAAAGGTTCCCTTGATCCACTCGGCTCCCTTGAAGGATTCCTCGTCATCGCACCACTTCTCCGATAGCATCTCGTTCAAAAGCAGCGTTTCCAGCAGCAGCCATCTTTCAGCGTTTATCCTGCCATCAGGATCCGACCTGTCGATGACTACTACCTGTAGTTCCGAAGAAACTTGGAAGCTGCCCGTGCTCTTCTGCTTCTTCTTTTCCTCCACTTAAGGCTCATCCCCTGATCTTACTCTTTTGAGAGCCAGTCCACCAGCAGAGGACTTAAGAGACGCATGGCTGGTAGAGGGTCCCACAATTGAGCTGCAGGTCTTAATCACTGCAGTAGAGGGAGGAGGAGAAGCAGATTCTGTGTTATTGTTTATGTGTGTACTGTTTTTGTTGGTATCGCTGATGTTTGTATCGTTTCGAGGTCTTGTCCGTCGTGTACGAGGGAAGGCTGCTAATCAAGAGACGATCAACAGTGATGTGTGGATAAATTCTTTCGATTTTAGCCACGCACTGACGATGTCACCTGAGTACCGCCCTTTCCCTGTCAGTGAGCAGAGCAAAGTCACGTCTTACGAATTATTTCAAAATACCGCAGGAGCGCCTTAAGCCGCTTTTGGCATTCTGCTCTGCAGCTTTGCTCTGCTCAGACTTGCCCGTGGACTTCGCATCATCTGTAGTGGTCTTAGTTTCACCACCTTTAGGTTCCGTCCTTAGTAGAGCCTTAGGCTCTTTGGAGGAATCTCCGGTGGTTACGCTAAGATCCTTTTCATCTGACCTTAGGTCCATGGCGTTTTGTCGTAGCAGATTGGCCGCTGCTTCCGTCCGTGGCGGGTCGGCTCGTGCCGACTCATTAACCTCAGGTAGAACAAGAGTCGTCTGGAAGTCTCTTGGAGATTGTGCCAAAGTGACATCAAGATCTTCCGAGAGTATCCAGAGCTGATCGAAACCTCATATGGTGTAACTGAGATCACTGAGCGATCCCAGAGTGGACTCTCGTTCGGCCACTAGTTGGTGCTGGAGTTCAGACTGCTGCTCCAAAATGGCACCTGCTACCTGTTCGAGAGCTAGAGTCGTCCGTTCTCTCATTGGAAGTCATATTTCGTACATTGTCGCTGAGAGTAGTCCGTGGGCATTTCGTGGTCAAATTTCCTAAATCAGTAAGGCTGCTGGCGACACGTAGAGGAGTCCCGACGTCTCCACCGTGACCGCCGGAAGTCGCCGCCTTTGCTCCTTCCGACGTTGGGGTGTATATTACTACCTCCGACTTTATTTATTATTATCACTCCTCCCATAAAGTAAATCCCATTGTATGCTTTTATTGTGTGTATTTGAACTATGTAAGTTAGTCCTAGGTGACTAGGACTAGATAGATTCAAATACAGGCGGTGTGCACACAGGAACAAACACCGGCTATAGGAGTACCCTCTGGGCTTATACGGTCTTCTCCAGAGGGATGGTTTTTTTGAAATTACGGCTATTCCAGTTACATAGGAAGGAAAGAGGTAACCTTTGGTCATGCAGACGGACAATCGGACTACCACCCCAATTAATACGACTACATTTAAGCCCCTACATCGCGACAAGATTGTTACCTCCGGTAGGGGTCTTCAACATACTTACTTCTTCGTCTGTTGTTTCTTCTGTTCTGTTGCTTTTGGTTTTCTTGTAATTCTGAATGAAACTTGTGTAAAAACTACAAATTTATAAATTGGGAAAAAAGGTGGAATATTTTAAGGTACATAAGCACTGAACACCTACCAAGTAAACTTAGTTATTTATACAAAAGAAGCACATGTGTAATTTACACATGTACGAGTGAAATTTAACATTTACTTGTATGTTCTGTCAACTCCATATAAAGAAAGATTTACAAAGTTGAATTCGGTATTTTTACACAAGTTATTTCTGCACAAGTTTCGTTTTTCGCATTGATTTACAAATTCTGCTTTTACTCACATCGACAAACAGTGGAATTTTTTGTTTCACACTTTCTCGATGCGAGAAGTTCTTAAAAAAATTACAGAAAAGGGGTATCGATCCCAGCCAGATTTCGGTTGTCGCAAGGCGTATTTATACAGGTGATAGCACTAGAACAACAACAAATTCGGCAACAACAAAATACAAGTAATTTTTTGAATGGTGAGCCATAATGTCAAAGCAAAATAAATGGGATTTGACAGTTTCGGTTACTTTTGAATGAAAAAAATTTCAGTCAGCTGGGCTCCTGCTATCACCTTTATAAATACGCCTTGGGTTGTCGTATACGTACAGGGTTTTCACACGCCAAACCAAGGCGTATTTATAAAGGTGATAGCAGGAGCCCAGCTGACTGAAATTTTTTTCATTCAAAAGTAACCGAAACTGTCAAATCCCATATATTTTGCTTTGACAGTATGGCTCACCATTAAAAAAATTACTTGTATTTTGTTGTTGCCGAACTTGTTTTTCCTCTGCTGCTATCACCTGTATAAATACGCCTTGCGCCAAACGGAGCGCATTTTGATTAGGTACATTGACAACGAAGAAGAAGAAGTGTGTGAAATTAATTGGAAATTATTTGGAGCTTTAGTAAATAAATAATGAGTAACAAAAGTAAGGGCAATTCAAAAACCCAACATTTAAGGTAAATTTGTCGATAATTTATATAAATAAATGTATTAAAAGTTTAATATTTTTAGTAAAGAACAGTTAATAGAAGCTATACGAAGGAAGAAGGAATGCAATGCTCGAGCTCAGAGCATTGTCGAAGGATTGTTGGAACGCCATATTCAGGAGGATGACTTTCTTATAAAGGTGGGCACCAGTAAGTGTGTTCATCCGCTGTAACATATTGTTTTATAAGCAGAATGTGTGTTTATCATATAATCTTTATTTTTTTGTAGTTAAGGGACATAAATCAAAGTCATTACGAGGATGTGGTGGATGAGAGAAACATACTGCAACTGTGCTCGTACCCATTGTGTGGTGAAACTTTGGATAAGTAAGTAGTACTCTTACCATAGCCCCTATGTAAATACCACTCCCGTTTTGAATTTTTCGAGCTAGAACCCGTGATACGTCCAATTTTGGCAGATTTCCTAGGTTAGGGTTACGAAGGGTGGTGGAATTATATTTTACATTCACTCGGAGACCCCTTGAATGTATTGTGATTCTTTTCAATTTGGGCAAATAGGGCAAAGCAAATAGTGGTTTTAGGGGGAGTAGGGTGTTGGGATTGATCGGAGTGTTGCTTGACTGAACTTATGAAACTAATAAAGTCATCGATAGATATAAATCAAGGCGTACAAAATAAAAGTAATTTTTGAATGGTGAGCCATACTGTCAAAGCAAAATATATGGGATTTGACAGTTTCGTTTACTTTTGAATGAAAAAATTTCATTTAGCTGGGCTCTTGCTTTCACCAAATATAAATACGCCTTGGATATAAATCTAGTAGGTATTAATTTCTCACCTACCTCAGTCTGTTTGTTTGAAGTCACTGACTGTGAACTAATCAAGGCGTATTTATACAGGTGATAGCACTAGAACAACAACAAATTCGGCAACAACAAAATACAAGTAATTTTTTGAATGGTGAGCAAAATATATGGGATTTGACAGTTTCGGTTACTTTTGAATGAACAAATTTTCAGTCAGCTGGGCTCCTGCTATCACCTTTATAAATACGTCTTGGAACTAATACGAGCTCCACTGTTTCTAGTATTTAATTTAAATAATTATATAACATTACATTTCAACTCGGAACATTTGTAGAGTTCTCGTCCACCATACAAATGTTAATTTTGCTTTTGTTTTTACCTACAATCCTCATATTAAAAATGGTTTTAGTGAAACTTGTCCATAGTAAAGGCGTGAATGAATACGCCTGCATTCTTCGGCTTTTGGCTAAAAATTGATATACTAAAAATTATTTACCGAATTTTACCCTTTGCCATATGGGCGTTTCGTACCATGCTTTATCCAAGCCGATTTTTGTTATTAGATGTTTTCCGATTGAATGGAACATTTTCAGCCCTGAGATGACATCAACTGTGGTTTCAAACCGCTGCTCTTTTCGTGGGTTCATGTTCATTCTTTTAGGTCATGCAGGTCAGTTGAAAACACCAACCTTTTTGTTGCCAAACCTAAAATTTAAAAACACGAAAACAGGCATTGGTTTGGAAGCACAATGGAAGCCATCGCACTTTTGAAAACCTAAACTAACTGAAAGATCAGATCAGATTTTCTACAGCGATTAGTTCCCATTTTCCTTCTGGAAAATAAATAATTTTATGCTGCCTCCGGATATGCATCGAATACAGCGGATTTCGTCTGTCAAATCCCATATAAAAATCCAAATAAATATGAATGTCATTTGCAAATAAAATTGTCTGGACAATAATAAGATAAACGAAAAATTATATAATATAAAATAAAAAAACATAAATACCCTCGTAAAATATGTTTTCAGAATATCGCCCTTAAACTCAATTATAATGTTACATATTTAATTTAATTTTTGGATTTTGAATTGTTACCCTTTTGTGGAACAAGTGTTGAGGTGGCAGCCCTTTATCTGAGATCCGATACGTACTTGGTCACGTAATATCAACATTCGAAAACTCATTTTTTGTTAAATGTATGAATTTAGATGATTTATTTAAATTTTTGTTACTGCTACAATTCACTTTCATTACATATATTTCAGTGTGCCAACGAAACAATATCAAATATCCACGACAACGAATAAGGTGTACGACATCACTGATCGTAAGAAATTCTGCAGTACTCAATGTTTCAAAGCGTCGGAGTACATAAAATCTCAAATGCTAACAAGTCCCCTATGGATGAGACATCAGGAGATAATACCCGATTTTAAATTGTTAAAAAATTAAGTAACAACGATTTATTTTGTTTATTTAGGATTTACGTTCTTTATTTATGTGTATGTATATTTCTTTGTTTTTTTTTTTAATTCATATTGAAATAAAATTAGATCATGTTCTCTTTTTAATCTTAAGCCTAAATACTTTGAATGCAGATATAAGTAACGTGTGTTATAGTTTTATCAAATCGATTGAATAATCACGTTGAGAATAATAGGAAAGGAAATGTAGGCAAGTAAGTAAGCTTAAATCATGACAATGTTGTCACATTCAAATGCCCTATCTACTTCACGCTTGGTATCCTCATCCGTCCATTCATCACCAGATTTGGGATCGTCTGATTCGCCCTTTGCGTTCTCATCTCTCCATTCACCACATTTGGCCAAAACATCATTTTCCGGTGGAATATCCTGCTAAGAGTTTAACAATACGACAAAAGAACACAGAAAGCAATATAGCAATTATTGAGTAAAAGAACAAAAACACACACTACTTGAAATTTGTTTTTATTTTCAATAACATAGTTATTAATAAAAGAAATTAAATTATAAAAATAATTGTAAACTAAAACCCAACATAATATAGTACAAAAGGTATTCGAAAAGCAAGTCAAATTTGTGATTATACCTCTTTATCGGCGGCAGCCAATTTGGTGAACATATTTGCATAGATTTTCTTCTCCTTGTCTTTTGCTTCCTTGATTTTATGTTTGCATATTTGTATTTGATTTTGGGCAGCCTTGTTGGTTGCCTCCAATTCAAGAACCTTCTGGAAGTCTATCAAGGCTTCGTCGTAGTCTGACACAGCAACATTACATTGTCCGCGACGGTACAAAGCTTTAATGTTATTGGGTTCCAATTTCAGAGTTTCATTACACTAGTGCCAGAGAAGTGTTAATTTGAAAGTGATTCGCGAATAATAAAATACTACAACTACTCACTGCTTGCTTGGCTTCGAAATGATCATTGGTTTTTTGATAGCAAAGGGCTTGATTGCTATATCCGGCCGCCTTCAATTTGTTGCTCTCATCATCGGCTAATAAAGTAATATTATAATTTTGGTAAATATCGTAAATGAAATACTAACTGTTGCTGTCCAAAACAGTCACACACTTCTTGTACATCTTGAGAGCCAAAGGGTAATTCTCCTTTTTGAAATACGTTGTGCCCTTTTCTTTGAAAGTTTTCGAATGTTGTATACGTTCCTCTTCGGTGAATTTCCAATCCTCAGGGCCCTTTTCGCAATCAATCAATTTGATGATATACTCTACAGCTGCATTTGCTGGAATATTGAATTTTTCATTTCCCTTTGCACCGAAGGCATATCTCGGCTTAATTTTGAATCTACATGCGTGAATAGGTAAAATGGTTCAGCTTTTTTGTTGCTCAAATCATTGCTGCACTTACCGCGATTCTTCGCCGATAACCATTTTTTCAATGGCAATTTCTACACCTTCAATGATTCCAATATCACTTCCCTCGCCCAGGGTGAACTCGACCTCACGATCTTCGAATACGTTTCCCTCATATTTCCCGGTAATATGAACTGCAAATTTAAGAAAAATAATATAAACAAGGAAGTAGATTTGTTATATGTAAGCTTAGAGTTTAATTTTTGCATTGCATTACAGTAAATTTGTGCAAAATATTTGATTGCATGACCCAAAAGCATGTATCGTAATATTTATCTCCGCTCTTTTGCTAACGTTTGACACACTGTATTCGATTTGGTCAATGATATCGCCAAAAATTGACCATAATGGCCTTCTTTCGAAATATGGATCTTTTATATTAATTATTTTCAATATCGACAGCAATCACGTTTATAATTGTTTTAGAATAAGTACAAGGAACTACATTATGAAGCGTGCTTCTGACACCATTAACAATTAATAATAATTATTTTACAAAAATAGAAGGTATATATTTTTTTGTTTAAAAAAAATATGAGTCATTCCATGTCAAGCGGTACGATTTTTGACCTCGATAGCTGTGTGAGTTTGGAGGTGGTGAAATGATGGCTTCTACTTTTAACGATTTTTTCGATCAGCCGATTCGAATCAGCCATAATTGTCAAAATGATTTTTCATTAGTTATTAAGACAAGATATAAAAACAATAAAAAATCTAAGCATACAACTACAAAAAAATGGAAAAAAAGTTAATTTGTCCATAAACTACTTGTCTTGAACTTTTCTGTTTTTATACCTTGTTTTAATAAACCAATGAAATTCGTAAAAAATAGAACCCATCATTTCACCACTTCCAAACTCACATAGTCGCTAAATTGAATAGTTTTTTTAGCCATGCTAAAAAAGTTTTATAAATGCATTTTGTTTTAAATTGGCCCGATGGCTTTGAATTACAAGTTGAAATAAATAAATCAAATCAAAAAAGACATCTACAACATTACTTTAAAATTTCAAAAAAAAATAGATTAATGAAATAATTTCGTAAAAACTTTAATAAACATAAAGCGACTATTTCATACCACATTACTATTTTAGAAGTAATTGAAATTACCTTCAAAATAAGGTATATCACATTAAAATAGGTCAAGTGTTTCAGGAGTTACAGGCGATTGAATAAACACAGCTTTCTGAAAAAATCTTATTTTTATACCCTCCACCTCCAGGATGGGGGTATACTAACTTTGTCATTCCGTTTGTAACACCTTCAAATATCGCCCTAAGACCCAATAAAGTATATATATTCTTGATCGTCAAAGTTGAAAGCACGCTAGCATCTAATCGAAAGGAGCTAGAACGTTCAAATTTTCCATAAATGCGTCTTATAGTCGTAGATCGGTTGGGATTGAAACGGGGCCCAAAGGGAAAAATTTTTCCCTCACAAGGACTAAAAATACCCGTAATAATCCCTAATATTTTAGCGTATTTAAGCATGTTTTTTTCAATATGTCTGTTTATATTTGCTTGATATTGGGAATGCGTAATCCCCCTATAACAAAAACGTGCGTCATAAAGTGATTTTTATTCGTAGGGGGTGAAATGGGGAAAGAGGGATAAAAATGGTACATATCAAACGACAAAAGCTAGAAACACGAAATTCGGTGTATACCTTCCTCTAATTGAGTAGATACATAATACAAAAGTATTATTTCCAAATTCGTACTTGTAAGGGGTAAAATGGGATACCAACCATACGGCTGTACCTAGAATAATGAAATTCGGTGTATACATTCCTCTGATTGCGTAGACACGTAAAATAAACTGCTTTTTCGAATCGTACTTTTTGGGGTTAAAATGGAACAAGGGGATACAAATAGTACCAACCAAATGACCGCAGCTAGAGTCACGAAATTCTGAATATACATTCCTTTGACTACTACGTAGACATGAAAAATAAAAGGTTTTTTCCAAATTCGTACTTTCAAGGGATACAATGGATACGGAGGGAAAAAATGGTACCAACCAAACGGCTGTACCTAGAATAATGAAATTCGGTGTATACATTCCTCTGATTGCATAGACAAGTAAAATACACGAATTCAAAATTCGTACTTTTTGGGGTTAAAATGAAAAAAACGGGATAAAAATAGTACCAATCAAATGACCGCAGCTAGAGTCATGAAATTCGGAGTATAAATTCCTCTGTGTAGACACGGAATATAAACTGATTTTTCGAAATTCGTACTTTTTGGGGTTAAAATGGAACAAGGGGATACAAATAGTACCAACCAAATGACCGCAGCTGGTGTCATGCAATTCGGAGTATACATTCCTCTGACTGCGTAGACACGGAAAATAAACGGATAAGTTTTTTTTCCAAATTCGTAATTTTTGTACGGCAAAAACTGGTAGAATCGTGAAGTTAGGTTATTTTGCACTATGTACGTCTTATAATGGATTTTCAAAATTTGTACTTTTGGAATTAAAATAGAACGGAAATACAACAAATTTTTTTCAAAAATACGTATACAATATTTCAATGAGAAGAATGCATACACAAACTTTCAAAACAATCGCAGCTGTCGCGGTCAAAAATATTACCGCTTGGCATGGAATGTCTCCCATATATTTTTTTTAAGATTTCACATATTTTTCAATTTGCCTTATGACAAATACTTCATTTCGATCCAATCTACAATACAATTTCTTGTTTTTTGAAAATCGGGAAATGGAGCTTTATTCGTAATATAGAAAAGTATATATTTGGAAAATTTCGTTACAGTCGGAGAGAAGAGAAAACTTTTAATTTTGCTTAATCTAATATCTGCTACCCAGGAAATGTCGAGAGTTTGTAAAAACCCTACGGTCTGCTATAATTCAACAGAAATTAGAACATGCAACAGATTAGGAAACAAATAAATTTTTAAAAGATCGTTGTCGCGTATTCAATTCTGGCAGCAGCAATCATTCAGACATAATAGATATTAATGTGGACATTGATGACCGAGGATTTTTACAAGCTGAATTAAATAAAATATCACCTAACAAAACAATGGATTAAAAAGTAAAAAATATAAAAGATTACTTTTTGGATATATCAAAAACCCGCTTTAATCGGTTTCAACGGGTTTTTTAAAAATATGAAAAATTATAATTTTTTTTTTAAGAAACCAACATTTTCTGCGACTTTTCAGTATTTACTATGAAGACTACAAGATTAAGATGCTGATCAAAGAAGAGTATGTCATCTATCAGAACTACTAGGCAATGCATATTACTGTCAAATCAACATTAGTTTTATCATAAAAGTAGTTTTGTTGAGTAGTTTTTTTAGCCATGTTAAAAAAAGCATTATATATGCATTTTGTAATTTGTTTTAAATTGGCCCGATGGCTTTGAATTACAAGTTGAAATAAATTAATCAAATCAAATAAAACAAATGCATTTTTTTTACAATACCCTGCCTGCCTGTGGAGAAAGACAGTCTTTGTTTTAGAAGCATTGACGATGAGTGAGATTGCTTTACAGCATTCAAACAAGCAACTCTTCAATACTACTCCATAACGTATGACATCTATGAAAACAACTGTATATAATCCGCAAATGCGTACGGAATACATCAAATGTCTAACTTCGAGAACAAATCCTTAATAAAAATACGTGGACCCAGAACTCATCATTGTGGTAACCCATTTACAAGTGGCACCCTACTACATCTATCCTCAACACAAACAAACAGAAAGATGTGAATTTATACTACTCGCAAACTGCACACTATATTTAATAAGGTTGAGTAATCAATCCTATCAAATGTTTTTCCGTGTCCACTGAGACAAGCAGACAAAATCGGTTATTGCTAACATTGAGACGTATTGCATCTGTCAAACTTATAAGAAAATATGAAGTATTTCTATAACACCTAAAGCAGCACGATTAAGTGTACGAAATCGAAAGATAATCCCCAATATTTCGTATGATAACGAAAATTATAGAACCAAGATGAAATGTGGAAGAAAATTGGCAGTATCACAGGACGCTTTTAAGCGAATCCTACTAAGGGTAAAAAAGATTGCGTTGAAAAAAGCTACCGAAAAAAATTCTCAAGCTAATGCGCCTATCGGTACATGTTTTGTGATAGTTTTAAAATATTGTTTGTGTGGGCGATGCCACGCTCTTCGTCGTCTCATGACCTAGTATACCCAGAAACCATCTCCGTCCAGAAGATAGCTACAATAAAATTCTCAAGCGCGGTGCCAAGTCCCTTTGTTGAAATGTGAACTAGTATATACAGAAACGATCCTCTGTCTCTGAAGTTAGCCACAGTAAAAATTTTAAGAGAATCCGCCTGTTTTTTGATAGTTTTAAAATATAGTTTGTGTAGACGGTGCCAAGCCCATATTATACAAATTAGCAACAGTAAAATTTTCTGGTTAATCGGTCCTCCGGGTTGACGTCCTACACAGAACATAGAGACACACATTGATTTTTATATATTTCGAACGAGGCGGGGACCTACGTAAAGAAAAACGATACTTATCACATCGAAATATTGGTGGCGGTAATGTCATGATGCTCGGTGCGTTTTTTTCAGCAGGTACGCTGGGAATTCATTTCACATCATCAAGAATGAATTGCAGTCTGGTACCTAATGGAAACTGGATTTTCATGCAAGAATTCATTCCAGCAACGAAACTAAAATGTGGTTTCGCGAAAGAAACATTCACATCTGAAAATATATGGCTTATATTGGTTCGTATGGTTCACGCCAATGGGAGGCACTTTAACTCTGCTGAAGAGCTAAAATCCACATTTTAATTTGGATTAAAACCTATTAGAAAACT
Source organism: Polietes domitor (assembly GCA_947397865.1). Taxonomy (NCBI): domain Eukaryota; kingdom Metazoa; phylum Arthropoda; class Insecta; order Diptera; family Muscidae; genus Polietes; species Polietes domitor. The sequence goes on from OX377619.1 coordinate 140,167,374, forward strand.
TGATCATTTCTAAGCATAAAGAATTATTTAAAACATTGAGTGCCATGTCGTACGTTTCCGTACGACACCTAAACCGTCGTGGGGTGCCACGTCGTACGTTTCCGTACGACAGTGATTGCTTTTACTTATAGCCCAAAAAATGTTTGGCCTCCTGGGAAGGTTTGCGTCAAAACCGCTTGGCATTCAATGTGTTAAGGTGATATTTTTTAATTTATGGTGTTATCAAATTGACTAATAAAAAGTAAAAAAATGTCTTTTCATTAAACAATCGTCACCTGGGTTATAAATATGAAACTCAGAGATTTGGAATAAAATCTTTTTCGCAGCATAGTTCTAATAGTTCCGAGATTTTGTAAATATCGAAGTGTATCCAACAAAACAAACAAAAATAAAAATAAATTGTTAAGTTCAAATTTTTTGGAGCTATAGAGTATAATTTCATACATGGGTTTTAAATATGAAACGGACTGCATTAAGAGATGGTTGTAACGTTTCAAATTTATCATTATATTATTGAATTGTTGTATTGTGAGGTATGAAATAAATGAAATGAAAAACAAGTAAGGAAAGGCTAAAAACGGTCGAACTCGACTACATACATGATACCCTCCAATTTCATTCCAATTACAAGGTTTTTATTATAAAGCCTGGACGATTAAAAATGCCAGTCCAATATACTACAACAATGTGCCAAAAAGTTTGACCCAAAAAATATGAAATATGTCGTTTTAGGTTGGTGAAGAATTCAATCGTAAGGGACATTTGTATAGAAACTATATCAAAACACGTGATCCACTTTCGCAACACATTTTCCTAAGTGAAATATACGCAAATCTGACCACAGTAGTATTGTTGTATTGTTTTCTGGAGCGTTAACCCTAGAAAGTCATCCTTATTTTTTGTACACTAACGTTTGTACACTGCGCGTCGTCATTTTGACGAAGGATGACGGTGCAGGGTTAAGAAGTCAAACCGGGTGGGACATTACTAGAACGTTAAGATGAAAATCGGGAGGGACATTTGTATGGGGTCATTCATATCAAAACGTGAATTGATGTCGTCCACTTTTTCTGTAAGTGTTCTAAGTTGAAATATAATATAAAAATATATAATGGTATATACAAATCTGATCAAAGTCGGTTGCAAAATATATCTTCTAGATATAAATTAAAATATAAAATTAAATCTGAACCGATTTTCTTCACATCCAATAGCGACCGTCCTCGACTTACAAAAATGTTTTTTCGTAGTTTCTCAATTTTGAATCTCGTAATAATGGCAAAGTGTGATGTATACGACAGATAAACTGCGGTTTCTAAATATGATTTTTTAAAAAATAAAGAAAAAAAACACAACTGTTTATGCTCATTTAGTGTCCTGAATTCATACATGGTAGAAAAATCTTTAAATCAGTATAGGAAATATTTTTTTTTTGCTGATTTCTGTCTGAATGTTACGCTGTGCGATATACTTACTTACAAAATGAACATACATGTGTGTAACGTCGCCAAACCGAACTTCTAGAAAACTCGGATACTATGTCGTGGTAATATTATCACATTCAACCAACTACACTTAACATAAAATGAATATTTTAAACCGCAGAAAAACCATTGCATATATGCATATTCAAATTATCTCTAAGCCTTATCAAACTTTAAAACATTAAATAACTTACCTTTACATAAGGAACCCTCATTGGGAGCACGTCTTTTCTCACTACTAACAATAGTGAACCGTTCAATGCTGCCATCTTTATTGGGGCTAATATCCGCTCCCATCCAACCTAACATTTCAAGCTGCCGCAAAAGACGTATTTTAAATCAAAAATATGTACATTTCCTTAAAATATGAATTCTTACCTCAAAAATTAAAGTAGAATTTGGTGGTATGCTTGGAGGACTTCCACTTTCGCCATATGCATATTCTGGAGCACAAATTAAATTACATTTTTCACCCAGTTTCATAGTAGCCACCCCCAAATCAAATGCTTTTATAACACCCCCTATTGGGAAATAAAACCATATTTAACATTAATTTCTCAAAGAAAATTGCACTTGGTCAAACATACCAGTTCCAAGTGTAAATTCAAAGGGTTCTCCACGATCAACACTGGAGTCAAATACAGTACCATCGGTTAACTTGCCGGTATAGTGCAGGGAGACTTTACAACCACTGCTTGCGGTCTCATCACCACTACCCTCTTTGAGGATTTCTTTTTGTACACCGCCATCAGCAGTTATTTTAATTTTTTCTATTTCTCCAGTCATTTTTATTATTTATGCAAAAATTTTGTAAAGTACCTACTCTTGATAGTTGCAAACAGAAAACGACTCGACTCTATAGCAGCGTTTGGTAAGTCGACTTCGATTTGAGTCGAAAATCGACTTTTTACTCCAAAAACGATTTTGTATTTTAGAAAATCGACCAAAATCGATTTTGTCATACCGATTTTCGACTTTTTATATGTATGATGTGTGCGTACGATTAGCGTATCGATTCTGCAATTTCAAACGTTTCATGGACAGAGGATGGTTTCTGGATATGCTAGGTCATGATAGGACAAACTGGCGTGGTACTGGCCACACAAACTATATTTTAAAATTATCAATTAGTACTCATTTTATCACCAAAAGCATACGATGTAGGGGAATAGGGAAAATGAACCCGCGCCGGGTCATTAATTAGTAATTAATAAATTTCTCCGTTTTCAAAGCTTCAACCAACGACTCTCAATACCTAAGCCTATTGTTGTTTCCACTTCAACAATCTCTCCAGTATGGGAGGCGAAGAAATATGATGAGAAACTTACATGTGTGTTCGTCAATTTCGGACATATTGTACAAATTTCATTTTTCATCATTTCTTTCAATATTTTTTTTTATAATATAAACTGATACTACTTGAACAGAGATGGTAATTTTGCCTTCCATAAAAGCATCTCGAACTCGATTTATGAGATGTATTGGGTCATCATGCAGTCGCTGAATTATCGAAACAAAAAGAATCATTAGAAGCGGCTCCATCGCAGATAAATGCCTTTGGTCTTAATCCCAATTCACGAAGGTAATGAATAACCTCATGATACATTGGAGATATGAGTTTATGGTCAAGAGGTTCCTATAAAAAGTGCCATTGAAAAATCTAACCTTAACTTTTGCGATCTGGATGCAATTGCAGCAACATCAGGACCAGGACTCATAGGTGGACTAATAGTTGGTACAATGATGGCTAAAGCTAACGTAAAATCCTGAAAGTCGTTTTATTACAAAGTCCTGATAAAAGAAAAATATGTGCATGACGTTTTAAAACAAATTTATCTAACCAACATCTGTAATCCATATTCCACTGATACTGTGTCATCTGTCATTCCCTCAACAAATTTGCGCAACACTCATATTCCGTCTAGTAATTTAAATGGCTTAATGCGATGTCGGGATGTGGTAACTGAAATCTTTTATCATAAAAGTGTTAGCTTCTATTGAGAAAAGAAGCTAATTATGAATATCCCTTATATTTTCATGACGTGTCGTCATTGGAATTAGTGGCACCACAAATGACACGCGAAAAACATTTGTCGGATCTTCTCCGGGAATAATAGCCGCACGCTTCGGGGTAAAATTATCAATTCGCAAAGTCAAAATTTGCTCCTTGAGGGCATTCTTCTCTTCTTCGTGATGCCGCAAAATATTCCGCTCACTACCACCGCAGAAACTACTTCTTCCACCATTTCGACATATTCCATAATCTGGTCGAAATCAGAGTCAGCCGGAGGAATCTGCATGGAAACCTCAGGAATGTAGCCATCGTTATCATCAGCATCTATGTTAATAATAGTAATATTTAATAAAATAATATTTATTATTATATTATTTATAATTATTAATTATTATAATAATGTTAAGGTTGTTCTTTTAATAGATAGTTATTAAGGGTGTTTTTCTTTTAGCTGCGATACGCAAGCCATCAGGGCTTAAAGAAAAAACGCAAATCCCCCATCGACTGTTAGCAGAGTAAAACTTGGCAGCATTGCATTGGAGTCAGCTGTTCCGAAATATCAAAACAAACAAAAAGTTAACATTTGGAAAACATTTACTGCCTGGCTCACGATGTCGAACGTTAACGTTCGCATGCCTCTCATGCGACAAACAGCTGATTTGGGACCCACTAACAGGCACTAGAACGACAAAGCGAACGAAAATCTATGCGAACGATAACGTAAGCATTTCAGTGCAAAATCGGTGCCCACTAACTTTTTGTTCTGTCATCTGAGCGAATGAAAATGTCAAAATCACTCACTTGTGTTTTGTCTGTCGCAAGCATAAATAAATAAAACACAAAACAAATTTATTTTATATTTTCATTGCTCTACTTCATACTTCTTCCTCGGCGTTCGAGATAATCTCGCCACGAACTTCATAGGCACCAACTGAGTTGTCGAGGCACTTGTTTTGCACATATTGTGCAGAACGCAGCTCGCACTTTCCGTTGTTCCGTGCACCTGAGTGTTTTTGTTGTAGGGTCTTTCAATTGAGTTCCTTGTATTTCTAAAGGGGATCATCACGAATTGCTTTAATGCGTGGCTCCTACCTCCTAAAAACCAAATCTTTTCGTTTTTCCCGGTTAAAGTCTTTTTGAAAACGTCGCTATCCTGCAACTCGTCCACCAACATGAGACCATGAACCTGAAAATTTCCTATAAATCTGTAACAAAACTTACATATGTACATATGCATTTATACGTGAAATAAGCATATTCTGTTCATCTCAAGAACATTAGAGATGACCAATAGCTGCCTACGGGGATCTCGAAATTAGCATTCCTCCAAAAAAATGTGCGCGTTGGAAAAATTTATATTTTTCGACAACACACAAAAACGAACAAATATTGATTGTTTACATTATTTTTTCGAATTTTGTTTTCAGTTATTCAGCTGAGAAAAAGTTGTGTCAACTTTTTTATTATTTGTTAGAATTTGGATATTTATTATTTGTGGATTTTTTGATCTGGCAACATTTTCATTCACTCACAACACGTAAGGCTATGCGAACGAAAAGTCAGTAGATAGTGGGTCGCTTTTTGATGCGAAAGTGCGTGACTGGCTTTCGTTCGCATAGATTTTCTTTCGACATCGTGGGCCAGGCAGTTATTTATTTCCATGTTTTAATTATAGAATGTTTAGAAACAATCAAAAATGTTTTTTGACTTTTCGCAATTGTATACGTATTCCTGATCCGTGATGATGGTTTGAAATTTATTTCCGCAAAATTAAATTTTTATTAAATAAAATGAACTTTCCTTAGTACGTTAACTGCTGGTTTTAAGAGAAAAGGAGATGAGGAAACGTGCGCGTGGTGAATTACAGTTGGATACAGAGGAGCAAATCCACATTATTGTAAGGCTGAGTGAAACTCCCATTTTAATTCAAATCTACCTTTTCTACTTCTAACTAACCCACTGTTACTTCAGCTTTCAAGGCGGATGTCATGTTAAAGTTACGCAAATTCACTATAAGAAACACAAATGCATAAGAATAAAACGTCGTGCACCACCAACACCTAATTCAAAAAGATGGGAAGTAAATTTCGACGCTTTTTAATAAACTGATGGTTCTCATGAAGAATTGGATTCCGGCCAGACCGACTGACGAACAAGAGTTAATTCATCATTTCATAGCGCTTCTATTTCGATAGGATTCTTTTCTATCCACAGGTGTCACGTTTCCGGCAAAAGTGAAGAATCTACAAATGAAATTAGTTAAATAAACACCGAGCTATTTCTATAAGACATCTTCCTTTTACTTATTTTATTGAATTTCTTGGTTAACATTTTAATTTATATTCATAATTCATTTCATCATTCTCTGAATCTTGATTGTGCATCTATTTTATAATCTATTTATTTTTTTTTCATTTATTTTATTAAAATTTTATTTATTTAAGGAATAAAAATTATATATAATTTAAATTATTTTTTCATATTTTCACGTAGTAAGATGGAATATTGTTTTTTTGTTCACTATAAGTGGCTTCGCAGTATCTTTTCAAGCCACTTGAAAAGACTTTTGACATGGTCGAAATCATGATCGTGGTAGTCTGCAGCCAAGTAATAAATGTCACCATGCCATTTGTAAATAAATTTGCATTCTATTAAATATAGATGCAAAATGGTCTTGAGCCAGGACAATATCCCAGTTCAAATAAAATATTGATTACAGACCAAAAAATACAAACGAAAAAAACTAAAATAAATTATTAATTTTTAAAATTCCATACTAAAAGAAAACATTTTTCCATGTTTTTGTTCTAAACATGTTAACTCTTATTTGCAATCAAAAACATTTTTTGAAAATTTTGTTTTTAAAAAATCGAAAAATTCAGTACTACACATGTAGTAGATTTTATTATTAGTTCACTTTCGCGTCTTTCGTTTACGCGTTTGGTTCCTAGGAGTTGACATCACTGTCGCTCGATTTAGTTTTATATTTTTATCCATTGGTTTTATTTAAATAAATCAGAGATACAAATCTGGCACCACCTTACTCGGTAACTAAGAGAGTACTAAGCTACTTTCTTTTTAAGCGAGTAAATTCCATACAAATATTAAGCTAGTAAGCAACATGCAGTGTGACAAGGCTATCAGAAAAGATCCAGAAGTGAAAACAGAAGTCTTATAGCCTTGTCACACTGCATGCGAAATCGAACTGAAATGACATACGGTCGATCTTCAAATGTCAAATTTGTGTGGGATCTGACATTTGTAAATCGCTCTTATGTCATTTCAGCTCGATTTCGCATGTAGTGTGACAAGGCTATAACATAAATAAAATGAACGATATTTGTTTTTCTATTTTTCTTCTTGTGATGACAAATAATTGATAGGAAGTTGGTCATCTTGTCGCAAGGCTTTGTTTACATTATAATTGTTCCAGAAAAGAAAATACGATTAAAATCTAAACAACCTTAAATTATGAGTAGCCGATAAACGCGGCGGGCCTCAGATTCAATTTAATTCTCTCAATTTTCTCTTGAGAATTTTTCTATTATTTTTGGCAGCTGACAGTTCTCCTACGGCACGCATTTAAATCGTTATTTATTGTATTTATATTGTTGTTGTTATTGTAGCAGCGAAAACCACAAAAACATGATACAATGGCAACACCTGTACAGTGAACGAACGAGTTATGATTGGTAATCAAAGCTGAAAATCGATTTTCGACTCAACGACCAACTTTTTTCGTTACGATTTTCAAAATCGAGAGGAATAATCGTTTTTCATTTTCCGACTTTCGAGCAAAGAGTTTATATTAAAAAAATATATTTTTTTCTTTTATAGGAAGAAAACAAATCAAAACTATGAAACGTTCTTTTAGACGCCATACTACTATGAGCACATTTAGTTTTTAACAACAAAATCCAAAGACAAATGATAGATAGGAGGTGGGTTATTACAGTACATGAACTCATGCAGGAATTGTTAACCCATCCAACAATCAGGATCAACGCCACAAAAGGAGAACTATAAGGCGAAACAGAAATCGAAAGCTTGCAATGAATTTTTCGTTACAACCGTTCCCCTCATATCAAGCTGCGAGTCATGGACGAGCACCAAGTTGAAGTTAAACTGTGAAGCCGTGAAAGTAGCAAAACTCAAACAGAAAATATTCGAAATAATAAATGTGGATTTTGTAGCACAAATCTTAAACTGTCAGTTGCATTACTTACCTGCGATTAGACACATGCCGAGGACCCGATGATTCTGGTCAATTGCGAGAAAATGGTTATAGGGTCGATGGTCTTGAATGAGCTTACAACTATTTGAATTCAACGTTTAAAAATTGAGCGCGAACTTGAATTGCAGATATTGCTGATGATGCAATGAAATGAAGGAACAAATGAAAATCATAACAAGATTTAGGTCTTTCATATTATTAAATTTAGTTAAAAAACATTCCAAATTAGATAATTGAAACATGGCGTTGGATTACTTATGTTCTATCAATTTGTATATTTATTTCTTTATTTTTAAATACTGATAAATGCAAATTGTTTAAGAGATCAAAGTGCTTTGACATACAGCCAAAACATACAAGGTAATTTTTGTTTTTCTTGTATGATTTCTCACTTTTTTTCTTTGCGTGTAGAGATCTGATCAAACTAAAGAGAAAAATTGGGATATCTCATTTTTTTGATTTTTGACTTAGCCCACTATCATTCTAACTGACACATATTATATTTACAAGGATCATTATTTCAAACTATAAATGTTGGGATATTCGTAGTAGCTATTATACGCTGCGATTGGCCTGGAGGATTGTTGGAGGTTGGCCTTTTCTTTTTCTACGGCCGAAAGTGTACAACCAGATGTGTTATTATTGTAAATGCTTTAGGAAATGTAATACGTATTTGATTTTTTCAAAATTTTGCCTTGCCATGTGTGTCAACATGTGACTTAAGAATCTATGAAGTTGTAAATATGTCTTCTCAACTCCGAAACGAACTTGTGAAAAAATTATCCGGACAAAGTCTGCGGAGGTTTAAAAAATGTTCATTTATACAATTAAATTTTGAATTTCAGTAATACAATGTCAAAAAAAAGTTTATCACCACTATGTTTCTAAGATGTAGTTTAAGTGTATGTGATCCACATTGATCGCAAATAAATAAATTAGGAATCCGAGAAATCACCTCATCACTTCCAGCTCGAGATTAATTCCAAGGTATTTATTTCAGTTGCATTTGGATAGATCTTTTTCCTTCATATTTAATTAATATAATAATATGGCTGTTTTTCTTTCTTTAAGACTGGATAACTAAGCTGCGATAACAAAAATCTTAATAAAATGTTAAAATATTGCCAAAAGCAATATCAATGTGTGTTTGAAAAAATAATTTTGTGTTAAAAATTTTGGACTTAGCCTGGATAATTATCCAGTGTAAGTCAAAATTATGGTTATCGAGGCCAAGTCTAAAGAAGTCAACACAATTTTTTGAAATTTTTTTTGATAGATATATTTATATTGTAGTTGGCGACAGTGTGAAATAATTTTTTAGTTAGAGCAAAAAATTTAATTTTTATTAACGTTTTTGTTATCGTAGCTTGTTATCCCGGCTTAAAGAAACAGCCTTAATAATCATTTTGTATTATTTTATATTAGCTATTTAATTATTATAATAAAGTTAATAATTCTTCCTTCTCACTATTTTTTAAATGTATGTAAACAAAAAACATCTGATTTTAGAGAAATATTTTGTCTCTTTCTCTTATTTTTATCTTATAAGTGGCCCCTTCCTATATACCTAGTATACTAGTTCTAATAGATAAATATATATATAAATGTTTAATGAGTTAATAGGTATATATTAATCTTGCATCTTCTGTCATACAAAATCGATTTACTAAAACACAAAGTCGACTGCAAAAAAATTCGATTTACGGAGTAAAAAGTCGATTTTCGACTCAAATCGAAATCGAAACTTACCAAACACTAGAACGAGTAACGAGTGAAACGACGGAACAAATTAATTTAACAGAGAAAAGAAAAGAAGCAGCTTACAAGAAAAAGATTTTTTAATGAGGAATGATAAACATCAAGAAAAGAAAAACCGCAACAATCATAAAAAGGACAACGTTCAACTAACAACAGGAAATTCAAAACCATCAGAAGAAGAAAATAATAATACCGCATACCACCAGCAGAACCGAACCTGAGCAGAAATATATAAAGTCAACGAGAAAAATTGCAAAAAAAAAAGTAGAAAAAGAAGTATAAACGAATGTTCACATGTAGAAGAGGAGGGCTATCAAAGGAAGAAAAAGAGCAAGTAAGAAAGAAGTCAGTGACAGCACACACCGACGGAACGCTGTGACAGAGATTATACAAAAGTAACGAGTGACGAGTAGCGATTTCTTCGACTACTTTTCATACGTTTTTGTGATTATTTTAATATTTTTTTTGTTGGTGAGAGAGGCCTCTATTACACGATTTTGAAACGAAAGAAGAACAAAAAAGGCCAATGTGGTTATCAACCTGTTTATATAGTGTGTGTTTACAAAAGTTTACCAAATAGACAAACGACGGTATTTTGTGAAATATTGAAAAAAAAATCCCATGCAGAAACCAACTTGTTAAGAAGGTTGGTTTTCGTTTCAATTTTTTCTTCTTTTTTGCGCTAAATGTGGAAAGAACACAACGTCGTCGTTGAGAGGAAGTTTTTATCAACTGCATAAACAACAACAATAACAACAACAACGACGACGGCAGCAGCAGCAATAATAATAACAGACTACAGCAGCCGCCGTAGCAGCAGCTGCAGCAACATCAATAACAAGAACACGTAACGCCTCCGCCGTTGTCGCTTTGACGCCAACGGTCATTCGGGGTATCACACATAGCGTAAGTGCGTCACAGTGATGCGGCATTGGTCAAAACAATCCAGATCCAAGCCCACACCGCCACAGACAACAACAAGAACACCAACAAAGCCATCCGCTTTCAAGTCCATTATTGCTCTGTGAGGACGTTAAGCGCGTATCTGGAGCACATTGCACAACGTCGCCGTTTGCAACATCCATCTGTAGCCATTCGAAAAAAAACGTGGAAATGATTACTAAAAACGATGTGTTAATGTGGTTTAGAGCCCTCGAGAGTTACAAGAGGATTGACACCATGTGCACGTTGCTCAATATGTGCTTGCCCTTTGAACTGCGCTTCTTGGGCACTTGCCTGGAAGATTTGGGCCGCCGAGATTCCCAGGAGCTAAGGGGTATGGAACTGAGAGCCAACAATCCCCAAGACTTGGCCACTGACATGATTGCCTGCCAGAAGGGTGAGCCCACAGACATAAAGGTGCGTCGTAAGATGGCCCTATATCTGGCACTAATTCGGGCCTGCAATCGCACTAATGTTACGGAAATATTCCGTACACTCGAATCGTGGGGTGAATTGGACTTCTCGACGATGACTGACATAGACACTCTGAAGGAGCTGTTGCTCGTCTACTTCATGGCTGCCAACCATCCAGTGTTTGATTTTGACCAGCATCAAAAGCTTATGAAGATATTTGAAAAGATCAAGGAAAATAAATTAGTAGCCGATCCTCCGCCATCAGCGACGCCACCACCTCCCCATCAACAGACACCCCATCAGACTACCTTGGACCAGACGCTGCCTATGACTCAGCAACTGCAACAACATCCAGCACCGCCACCGTCCCAGCAGGAATTGATGCAACAACATGCATTACATGCGGCACTGCATGCCACTGGCCAGCATCATCAGTTGTTGGCACCAACGCCGATGCAAATGTTGCCACAGGGTACAATACCCCTGAGTTATCCGCAGAGTCATTTGGCTAAGGTAAACTATGCATATGTATGTGAAACATTTGAAATTCTTTTTTTTTTAATTTACACTTTTTCTATTGTCCTTTTTGAAAGCGAACTTAGTGTCCCAAAATGGGGTTTTATTAACCGGGAGAGTTTACGTGTTTTTTTTTTCTTTGCTGATATTACTTTTGATGTGTCCGGAGACGTCACTGTTTGACAAGATATGGAAATGTGATAAATTCAATTATTAATGAAGTCATAGCTTTTTCAATTGCTAGAATTCGACGAAAAAGTAAAAGTGCGTTATTCATAACGTTCTAGGTAAAGGTCGAACTGAAGACATTTTAGGGACCGTATTTCGTATCCGGAATATCGATAATTCGGTGGCACCAAAAAATAGGAAAACTATTTTGTTTTATATTTTAATAGCTAATATTCTAACGAAGAAAGCGATCGGGCCTGTTCTGATTCTCATCTCACTTGATTTTTGGTGAAACTAGACCACAATTACTACTTAAAGAAGCGTCATTTTCAATCAATTGTTTTGAAGGGCTTCGGAAAACAGATTCACTGACGCGATATGCTATATTTGCGTTTCTGCGACTTGGAACTCACTTCGCCCAAAGTGAATCTCTTTGTCAAGTGGATTTTCCCGCTATTTAACCAAAAATATAAAAAACATGTTTTTTTAATTTTCTGCGTCATAACTTCTACATTTATCCATATATCTTTTACATAAAGTCATATTTTTCTTTGTTAGAATATTAGCTTTTTTTCTTTTTTTTCGTGACAGCAAAAAAATTCTCAATTTTTAGGAGACTTCCAAAACTACTGCTCCAATGTGAAAGTGAAATTCGCAACATTTGTAGCCATCATAATTACTTTTAATTGAACATCTGATCGAACCTGTATTTCCAAAAAAGTACAGATCTTCTACGAAAATTAGAATTTTAGTAATTTTTTGTTAACTTTTATCCAAAAAAAAAAAATTGTTAGTCTCAGACACAACATTTTTATTTTTTTGTTGCAACATTGAACCTTGATAATTTTTACCAAATTTTTGCATTTTGATTTGAGAAATAAGATTTTTATTTTTATAAGTCAGAGACTTTACAAGATTGACGCCTTCGCCGGACAATTGAGCTTTAAAATGTCAGCCGACATGGAAAAACATAAAATTACATTGGAGAGTTCCTTGTTCGATAATATTAATTTTATTTTCAGACAAGCGTCCGTACTGTAGGTCATTTTCATCATTTTCAATACGAGAGTATTGTGTTATCCGCGTTTCTGTATCTAACACCAAAATTAATAATACAAACCACATGGCATGGTTTATTATTGCAACCCACAGAACGTACAATTCCGTATACACAACTGCCAACTGTGCCTCATTTTTTTCGTCTTATTGTCGGTTTCCAAAATACGAATTCGTTTGAGACGAACAAAATTGAAGATGCGATAATGTGGCCTTACAATATTCATGTGACTTCATTCTTTTGGATATATATATTTTTTTTACTGAACCAACACTCAGGGGATATCCCCTATAAATGAAGTTATGCAAGTGCAAGTGAAAGAAGATCAGGTATTGGAAGGAGGAAAGAGGGAGTAGTGTCTGTTGACATCTGTTTTGAATCTCTGAATGTCGTAATTGGAGGGAAAGATATTTGCCGGAAGTCGATTCCACATACGGATAGTACGGGCGAAGAACGAATTTATTCTGTAATGAGTAGTGTGGCCGGTTGTCCAATCGACAAAAAATGGGTGAGCGTTCCTGGAGAGTCACGTATCTCTACCAAACGTTCTCACGGGCGGTATAAGATCACGAATTTCTGAAGAACAAACACCATGAAAGTATCGATAGAACAACCAACATTACGACGGTTTTCAAGGGAGACAGTAGAATTGGATATCCTACCGTCACCTATCAACACCATCGCCCTCCTCTGGACACGGTCAAGTAGCTCCAGTGATGAAGCTGGAGCACCCGACCATACATGGGAGTTGTATTCTATCTTTGGTCTGATGTAGGTAGTGTAGATATTGAGAAGATAAGAGGGTGTGAAAACTTGAATTTAACAACTTCATTGTAGACATTTTTGTTCGACTCAGACTAATTCGTCTTCAGGAAACAATACCTAAGACGGACGGAGGGTCTAAATTTTAAATGTAGTAACATTTTTAGACTATTCGTTAGACCCTGACCGTCCTATAAAAACACGTCGTTCAAGAATTGAATTTTGTTTTTCCAAAAGAAAAACTCGGCAATGAAAATGTTTAAGTAAATAGATATTTTTGTATACCTTAGTCGAAATTTTGTTTCCGGAGATGTCCATGTGTGGTGCTTTATGGGTAATATACATTAGTACAAATACTCGAGTCAATTGATGACTGAAAAGCGGATGACTTTAGCGAAAGACCGGATTATTCAACCGTCAACCACAAAAGACTTTCATATCAGCAAAGAACTGGAATGCCAGACTTTAGATTGTCAACGGCTACATTGACCGGAACGTTCAGAATTAAAAGACTGACTTATTCTCTGACGAATCCAAGTATAACAAAAAAAATCAGATGGAATGGAAGATATAAACGCAGAATAAAAGGAAACATGCTAAATCCCAAATATTACAAAGCAACCATAAAGAAAAGATGAGATAATTTAATGGCGAAGGAATTGGGGTCAAATCATAAGACTGTTGTAATTATGTATCGTGACGACATAATAATGGAAGTGATGTTGTCATATGGCGACGAAGAGATGCCACTTCAATGGAGGTTCCAACAGGACGACATACCTCTAAAGTTTGTAAGACCTGCCTATAGAGCAATAATATTTAAGTTCTTGGTTGGCCAGCTCAATCCTCCGATCTCAATCATATTGCGAATTTTTGGTAAATAGTTATTAGGATGATTCCAAAACATTTCAACACAGTCGCGTGCCCAAGGTCCTCCGATTTGTATAAAATAGCCCACAAAACTATCAAAATTTCTGGATGGGATCATCATGGGATCATGAGATCCTTGATGAATGGCAATTAAAAAATGTTTGCTTTCCTTAATGGGTAGGGAAATTCCAAAAATCACAATTAGCGATCAGTACTTTTCCAGCTCTTTAGAGCGGATTTTATAGAAAGTGCTTTACAGATAACACTAATATCTTAAAAATTTAATTTTTAATTACCAGACCGTGTCGATTTATTTTGGATTAAAAGGTACCCCAACGTATTGTACATTTTGCTTAAAAAGTTTTGTTTACATGATGATGTCTTTGAATTTCAATAGATGTCTTTTGAATTTCAATGGACGTGTTTTGAATTTCGAATGGTGTCTTTTGAATTTCAAATGGTGTCTTTTGACACCAATTGAAATTTTTTGAAATTCAAATGGAATTTTTGAATTTCAAGTGACGTTTTTTGAATTACAATTGAAAATGGTGTGTCCGCAGTGGACGCTCAAATACACCTCTTCAGGTATTTAGGATTTCTGTTAACCTATTAACAGTGGTTTGTGTCTGCTACTTAAATTCCGAATTTATCTTTACTCACAATTTGTTAGAGAATATATGCCAGGATAGCGCCGCCGTTATCATAGTTTTCAATTTATATTTCCAGTTGGTTTCGTTATTTTGTAATGGCACAGAATGAGCTATGTGTTTAAATTGTCTATAACTTTGTTTATTTTGCGATTATTATTACTTTCCTGGGGATTTTAGCTTTAAAAAGGTATCCTGTTAGTGATCGTCATAGAAACTCTTTTTAAAATGTAACATATTTACATTATTTGTCTGCTTCCCCTTGCAGAACTACAAGATCAATCTTACCCATGCGACAATTACATTAGTAGTGGCACTATTCGCTAAGTATTTTTCATTTGAACCGAATTAGCTAATTAATTTTTATTAAAATGTCTATAATGCGACAAAAAATATTTTTTTTCTGCGCGCTATGAAAAAAAATAATACGTAAAATAATATTAAAAAACATTAAAAATTCTAATTTAAATTTTTACAGAACTCAAAAATGTTTACTAGAACAAAAATGATTTTTGGCCGATGGATTATGATTCTGACCTTTTGTGCTTTGCAAATTTTACTAAAGTCTGATTTAGTACATGAATTCTAGAGCAGTAATAGATCTGATTGGATGGGACATGTGAGGAGTGTGGGCTATACCAAAACATAGTCCTCCCATACGATATACGTAGACATTTTCAGGTGGAAAGATTCGTGGTAATATGAGGATTTTAAAGCCGTAATATTGAAATTTGGATGGAGTAGATTTTCCTAATCAAATATAATGTGATCTGCAAAATGTGATCAAGGTAGGATAAATCGGAGAGTCATTTGCATGGGTCTTCCTAGGAGAATTTTAACTCAATCTAGAAAATATGATCATGATCCGCTTATAGGTAAATAGGTTAAATCTTGGGGGGGCATTTCTATGGGGGATATATAGTCCACATTAACGGTAGCTGTTCTTAGTTGAATTTTCTCCAAATTCAGTAGCGTCCGTCTACGGTCTACAAGAATTACTTCTACCAATTTTCATCTCGATCCTACGTAATATGTGTATTCTCGAGTGATAATAGTTTAGGATTAGTCAAAACATAGATCCACATAGTTCACTTTAACGATAGTTCCTAGTAGAAATTTAACACGATCGCAAAAAATTGATCCAGTTCCGATATCATATATGGATTCTAGAGCCGTAATTTGAGGAAATGTATGGATGATATTATACATACATCTAAACCGAATTTCTCCAAATTCAATAGCATCCGTCTGCGGTCTAAAAAATCGCTTCTGTCAAATTTCATGGCCATCGGATTACAGACGCACGGACAGATATATATAAATCGTTAAATCGACGAAATTGGTGATTCTTACCCGATCGGTCTAGTTCCATTGTTTCTTGGTTGAAAGACCAAAGACATTTGGCATGAGACTAACCACGATGTGTTGTAGGTGCCATCAATTCGAACATTGATTAGGCTACAACTTTCGCACGTACAGTGCAATCTATTCAATCAAAGTTCATTTTATGGACTCTATCTATCCACAGGGAGGAAGCATTACATAAATATCAACTATATTCGGAAACAATAAGTGACAATAGATAATCTTGCTCTTCATTAAGTTCCTCAACCATTAAAATCATTCTTATTTTCCTTCTTTTGAATTGCAGTTAATACCCTCCGCTGATGGAACATCGTTACAACATCAAATCGCCACCGTTGATGGTATACCACATATGATTTCCTCAAACATCATTCCAGACACTAGCAACGCCGCCATACTAACACATCCCAATGCTGCCTCGTGGGCCATGCGACAATACCATCAGCCACCACCACCACAACCACAAAGCGGAACACAAAACTTAGTCGATCATCCACCGCAGGCCTCATCGCCCATGCTGAGTCAACAGTCGTCTCCGTCGAGTAGTCGTGCCACCAGTCCAAATCGAACATCGTCATGCGATAGTGGCGGACTAATGCAGAACCAACATCAGTCGTCGCAGAATCCCTCACAAGGTCGCAACATGTCACAGAGGTTGGGGGGCTCATCGCTAAAGAACATACGGCGTCCCTCGGCAGAGACAACGCCACCGCCTCAGATGTCACAGTTGGGCAATGAATTGATAATGCCCACAAATATGAAGCACATACAAGAGGTGAGTAGATTATAACGATGCGTTCATATGTTCGGCAATGTATTGATATTTTTGAATTGAATTTTTTCGCTCAGGTGGTCTTGAATAACGAGGGTACCGGAAATCAATTGCAAAATCTAATACGTAATGGTTTTACCAGATCGGGCAATCATCCGCGCATCAAGGCCAACACGTATATACCACCACATCAGCAGCAGCAACAGCAGTCACCGGTTAATCAACATTATCAGGGAAGTTTCGCCGTCAACACGGGTCTTTCGTACGCTATGCAAAATATGGCCATGTCCGATATGACACCAAGCGGTCACCATAGCATGGATGGCAATATGATGAGTATGAATTCCAATAAAAGTACGGGCAGTGATTCGGGCAGTTCCATTGGTTCTTCGGGCGAGATATCACCACCGGAAACGCCCACACTGATGATGAACAACAGCGCAACGAATCCTGCACTGCGAGGTGGTGACAGTCAGCAATCCCAACAACAGCAACAGCAGCAACAACAGCCAACGCAGAAACATCACCAACCTTCACAACTGAGTTATAACAAACAGCTGGGATTGCAGCGTTTAAATGGGCGATCGGAAAAGTTATCGTCTGGTGGTGGAGGAGGAGGCGGCGGCGGAAACAATGTGATGAACGCAAGTGCTATTCTCTATGCTCAGTCCCAGCAGCAGCAACAGCAGCAACAACAGCAGCAGCAACAGCAGTCAGCAAATCAACAGGCCATGTATGCGGAAATGTTATTGGGACCCGGTGGCAATGGGGGCTCAACGAATGTTATGCAAACCTCTTTAACCAACAATAATCCTGCCGGCAATCCTGTGGCTAACGTTGTGTCGAGCAACAACAATATGGTGGGCAATAACACAGTCCTAATCAGTTCGCCCTCAGCAGGCGGAAATGTCTTATCCTCCAATTCAGTGATATTGCAATCACATCAGCAACAATACAATGCCTCGTATCCCTACCATGCGGCTGCAGCTGCGGCTCAACATTTAGCAGCAACTTCGGCACGTCCTCCCATAATGACACACAATCCTGGGATGGCACCTCCACCACACAGTACTTTCCGTCTACCTAGTTTTCAACTGCCTCCCAATGGCGGTGAACTCTTGTATCAAGCCTATCATCCGGCCGGTATAACATTTCTTTCGGGAGCGGCACCACCACCGGGAGCGCCACCCGTAACGTTGAGAAGTACGAACAGCGGAGCGGCTGTTGTGAGTACACAGCAGCAAGCTGTTTCACAACCTCCAACGCCACAACAGGTACCACCGCCACAACAATTACAACCCACACCACAAGCCACAGTTCTACCCTCACCATATAGTTCTCTGTCCGTGAGCCTAAGCACCAAACCTCTTTCCTGCTACAACTGCGGCTCGCAAACACACAGTGGCCGCGAATGCCAAGAGGCGTCCATGGACGATGTAACGCGTAGCGCCATTTACAAATTAGACTATTCACAAGCCGCCACAGGAGCGGGGGCGGGAACACCAAGTGCTGCCGCCTCAACGCCTGCCAACCAACAACAATCTGTGAGCAACAGTGCATCCGAATCTTCGATATCTTCAGCAACGCAACACAAAAGCCACGACAGCAGCGCTGTTAATACCCTTTCATCGGTGGCGGCATCGGCGGCAGCATCAGCATCATCCGTCTCGAGTGCGACGTTAGCGGCCACGGCCACAGCGGGAGCAAAGTGAAAACAAAGTGAGTTTTATTCATAGAAAAAACAAAAACAAAAAAGGTGTTCAACGATCAGATGAAGACGTAAGACTATATATACATAGATGTTAATAGGTTTAAACTGGATTTAAGCGTAAGGTTATACGTTCGCAAAAAACAACAAAAACAAAAAGAAAACAATATTGAAAATCAAAAAACAACAAAAAATATATATATTAAATATTAAACATGAGCGTGTTTTTAGTAAGAAGCATATGTTGTTCGACATAAGTGTGTTTTAAGTAATATTTTGACAATTTTTTTTTTGGTTAAAGAAAATTTATTATTATTAAAAAGTTTTTAATTATTCGAAATAGTTTTGTTATTTTGGCAAGAATGTTTAATTTATTTAAATGAAAAAATTGTAAAATATTGTACAAAATAAAAAAATATAACAAATAATAATAGAAAACAACCACCCCCCAAAAAAGAAAAACAAAACAAACGACAATTAAATTCAAGTGGAAGCATAATTAGAATTTTATTACTAAACAAACTCTCTTGCTTTAACTGTTGTTGCAGTTTTAGATTTTCAAAATTATTGCATTTTAAGACTATTCGGCGGAGGAGGACAGTATACGTATGTATATCGAAATTATACAAAGGATAATTAAATTAGTAAAATTGATATGAATCTTTTAAATTTTTTAATAATAACACAAGCAAGGTTTATGTTTTAACATTTATGCTACACATGTTTTTGTTTGTATTTGTTTAAGCCGGTAGACTCCTAATGCTAAGGCAATTAACTATTTGATCTGCTTTGATAGTGATGTGTGAAATCTGAATCTGGCATATGATGAAATGTACACGCGGCCACAATCGATATCGAGAAAGTTATGTTCAGATGTGTGTTATTGTAGTTTATGAACTCTAATTCAGTTATTGGCATGAGGAAAGATGTCAAAAATCCAATTAAATATAATTGCCGTTTTTCGATTTAAATTTATTCTTCCCACGTAAGTGTTTGTTTTTTGTGATTTTCCTTTAAAGGACAACTTGTAATTTTACAAAATTCAATTCCAAATTTCCCCTCTTTTTGACAAACTAAACTTCTGTTCTTGAGTTTTAATTCGCTCTCAGAGTAAAAAAAGTACATCTTGAAAGAAAATTCACAAGAAACAAATATTAACAAAATTAATACAGATTGAAGCATGAAATTTAAAGTATTTTTAAAAGATATTCCTCTCTTTCATTTGCTATCTTTGTATGACTCGCAAGAGTAGAGAAATAAATTATTAAAACATCTTCATATATCCTTTGGAAATTAATCACCAATTGGAAAACTTAGTACACCGCTTTTCTTCACACGATCTCTAGTTTCATATGTTGGATATGGCTTTGTTCAGGTCCAATAAAAAGATGTAAAATTGTGTTACGGAATAATCAATGCAAAACTCTTGCTACGTCTTTTTGCATTTTGGCTGACCTGTGAAATATAAATTTAGATCAGATATGCAGCTTTTTTGACATTACTTCCTATATTCGCCGCAAACCAATGTTCTGTTCTTCAATTTTCGTCATAACGTCCCTTAGAGTCTTTACTCTAAACCAAAGACAATAAGAAAGGGAAGACGTGTTAGTCACGGCGAAAATTTAAGAACAAAACATTCGAAACATTAGAACTGATAAAAAGTAAATTAAATATAATTGTCATTTTCTGATTTTTGCCGAATGTGACATTTTTTTTATTGTTCCACGAAAGACTGAAGAAATCAATTGAAAAAGTCCCCTGTAAACTGCAAAGTTGTACTTTGAGTAAAACGTCTGGGTGTCGATTGTGTTGTTGTAGATTAGGTTATAGAGTCCGTGCTAGAGATCAAATGCCCACGTTTACGCTGATGAGGAGTGTTTTGTTAAAAAGTTTTGGAAACAAATGGACAATTTAAACACGAGAATTACACAAAAATAATTATGTATACAATTTTTATTGTATTTAGGTTTAAGTCGTTAAAACCATTTTAAAACAATTTAGTATAATAAAATTCAAGAACAGATCTTTAGTTTGTGGCGTTAATATACAAGATGTGTGTGTTTTTTTTGAGATGAGGGGGTGAGAATGGAAATGGGTCGTAATATGGCTTCAAACGAAAACAGCCACTGATGATACGTCCACCCACAGGAGGATGAAATACGTTCTCCTCCCTTTCATTACCAAACAAAAATTTCCTTCGTAAGAAGAAATAAAATTGATCGAAATAGGGATTCGAATATATTACGTTCAAAACACATGAACACGTATAAGAGGTTTTGGTTTTTGAAGAAAAATGGTACAAGGATTGAGAAACGAGTTACATATTAATTGGAAGAAAAAACAGAACAGTTCATACATATGTATGTATGAATAGATTGGAATCCTTAATATGCCAATATTATAATTATTTGTCTGACTCGAATATTGTGATGATTTGCTGATACAGCAAAAGTCCGATGGCAAACCGACGAGA
Source organism: Polietes domitor (assembly GCA_947397865.1). Lineage (NCBI taxonomy): Eukaryota > Metazoa > Arthropoda > Insecta > Diptera > Muscidae > Polietes > Polietes domitor. The sequence continues at coordinate 140,188,558 of OX377619.1, forward strand.
TTTGCATGTCGCTCTCTCTCTCTTTGAGATTAGTGCCGTTTCCCAAACAATAAAAAGTGGCTCGTACCATAATTTTGTAACTCGTTTTTGCTAGTAATAATTTTCTATCCCACTTTTGTTTGAAGCCGACTTCCTCAATTTTACAATTCGCATTTTTTTTGGGATTCGAAATTTTCTAAATTTCGCATTTGTCTTTAAAACAACTATGTTTTTAGTGGGATTTCTTTTGCTGACGTGCAAATGAAGAGGATGTTTGGTTACACAAAATCATTTTAAAATGAAATGGAAATTTTTAGGATTGTGAAATCCAGCACAGAACCGTATGATCATTCATATCTGCCCCACACAAAGTAATATCAATTCGTAAAAACGTATTTAAATCGCAAACGCGGCAATTTTAAATTTTCTTTTACTCTTTCCTTCACCTATTCGTCGCAAACTAATGATATGTTCTTGGATTTTCATGTTATTTTTAATTTTCCCTTCCTACGAAACTAAAGCAGTTTTCTTTAATTTGAATTCGTCTACATTTGTCAAAGAGCAAACGAACATCTTGTATATTAACTGTCATTCGAATAAATGCAATAGTTTAACCATTATTTAGTCCATTATTTAAAATCGAATAGTTGAGAACTAGTTTATTTACGAATACTTTCATGTATCGGGGTTGCTATTAACTCGATGTGAGCATGACAGACAAGCTGCCAATGGAAATTAAAATAAAGTGTTGACGAAAATTGAATTGAAAAGAATCTTTGTAGTTTCGGATCGGCCGTCGTCTGGTGTGCTCACCACCAAATGCAATACTTTTAATAAATTTGTTGTTGTTTCTATTAGTTAGAAGCAAAAATGCTCTCAAATCCTAACAAAAAATCCAACTTCAGTCATGTAGAGGACTACAGGGTGGCTGATGAATGATCCTACATTAAGAAACTCAAATAACTTTTTGTTTAATTCATATAAATTCATTTTTCTTTGTTCATTTGACAACTGATGCATATTTATTGAACCCTTTAAACGGGGTTTAAAAATAATAGAATATAAATGAGATCTATAGTGGGTGACGCATGTGCAACATTCATTACTTCCTGCAGAGTTGCAGTAATAATTGTCTCAATTGTTATTCCAATGCATTGCTTTAAATCATCCAATTTTTTTATATGTTTTAAAAACTTCCTGTTGAAATAACCCTACAAGAAAAAGGTAGGTGCAGTGAGGTCAGGAGACTTTGGGGCCAACGAAATGTCGACTTTCTAGAAATCAGCTTATTGGGGAACTTTCGCAGCAATTCTCTCATAACAGGACCTGGCTATGTGACAAGTCGCATCATCCTGTTGAAATCACACAGTGTTGAAAGGGATTCACTTTCGATGCAGTTCTGCAAAGAAAAACTCCTTTAACAGCAGCATTAAGTAGCATGGTAGCAGCATTCATCAGCCACCCTATATATTAATTTTTTTCATACATTTTCTAATTCAAAATTTCTTGCTCAGATGCAAGACGAAATACAGTCGGAAATTTTGTTTTGTTTTTCTAATGATTGGCTGGTATCTACAGTATTCAAATTTTCTTTAAATTTCTTTTCGTAACATCTTTAAATTGCATAATTATCTTAAAAGTGTTTTAGAAAAAATGAAGCCAAATTCTAAATTTAAGCAGTGTTTTGAAACGCTATCTTGGGATGTATTTTTATTTACAATGTTCTGCAGGGCTGTTCTGACTTCCACGGTGGTTTCAAACCTACGATTTTTCGTGGTCTTGTGTTTTAAAATTGGAGATAGACTTGAAAACATATAGGGTTTTAAGCATATCTCTTCATTTACACAATCTAAATCGATTTAAGAAGATAAGTTTCGCAGTCAAAGTCTAATTTTAAAAATATGAATCCAGGAAAAAAACTGAGCTTTGAAACCACCATAGAAATCCGAACAAAGCTGATATGTTTCGTAAATATTTGGGTTAAATAGTTAAATTAATAGACAGATGGAAGCATGAAGAGTTAAAGTATTTTTAACAGATGTTCTTCACTTTCATTTGATGGCCATGTCGTCTTTATGTGACTCAGGAAAATACGAAAATAAATTATTACATATACATATATCGCAAAGGTTCGAAAATAAATTATTAAATCAAAATAAATTATTAAACAACTGAGTACGCAGTTTTTGTCTAGTTTGTAAAACTGTTTTTTTTTGTTCTTTGACAAAGGAAAGCGAATTCAAATTTAACAACAGAATTTTAGTTCGTCAAAATGAGGGGACATTTTTAATTGATTTCTTCGGTATTTCGCGTATTCTTCGAAATTTCTGGTCACAATAGCAATGAAAGATGCAAATCAGAAAGCGGCCATTAATTTCAATTTACTTTTCCTCATGCCTTCACATATTCGCCGCAAACTAAAGTTCTTCCCTTTTTTATTGCCTGTGGTTTCAATCTAAATACAAACAAAACATATTCAAAATTATATGATACGATTAGGCCTAACGGCAAAGGTCTCCCCTGTCAGGTCCTGCACATGCAAAAAAATGACTTGATAAAAATTATCTACTTTGTTTATTAATTTTTATTTTACACATTGGAAGTTTGACTATTCTGTATTAAGATCCAAGTTTACATTTACTATGGTTGAATTATGTTCTGAAGCAGAAAGATGTTACAATTTTCGACAAAAGTTTTAGCTCTTCTTGTAGTAGAAAATAAAAAGTATTTATGTATTTGACAAACTCTTAACAGTTTTGTAATTATTTATTTTGAAAAATGTTTTGGAAACTTCACTTAACGTGCTAATAAACTATGCTTGTTTCTGCTTTTTACATTATGTTTGTAATGGTTTTGCTTTTTTCCAATAGATTTACTTTTGTTGTTGAAATTTCTTTTATAAACATCGAGCTAACATAACACCAACTGAAGAAATATACATACAATACATGCAAATCTTATAAAAACTAAATAACAATTAATTATATTCACAACTCACCAGGTGGAACGTATGCACATAATACGGGTTGATAAAGATACAAGTATTTTTATACCCTCACTCTACAGAGTAGGAGGTTTTACAATATTTTAAGCTGTTTGAGCCATGCCCGACCGACCGTCTGGCTGGCTGGTGCACACGTTACCTATCGAAAGGAGTTAAGGAATCTATTCAAACTTTTTATATGGTAATATTTTTCTCAAACTTAGTTTAAGTTCAAAGATGGGCGAAATGGCCATGCTCCTTCTGGTACCTCCCACACAAATGGTTCATATTTCTATGTTAAATAAAAACCAACGAAAATTCCACACGGATATTCGGAATTAACTATATTCTGGTATATGATAAAGTTTCTACAAGCACTTTAAGCGTGCGAGATATGGCACGCCTCTTTAGTACCTCCCACACAAATCGCCCTAAACTTTCTAAAATTAAAGCTGTTATAACTTATATACGGATAATCGGAATACTCTGAAATTTGACCTTTGACAATGCTTTTATGGACGTTTCATATACTTGGAATATGGGCGATATTGCCAAGTCCGTTCTGGTATCTCCCACACAACGTAGCATAAGCTTTGGTTAAAATAAAACGCTATAACTTCAATGCGGTTTGAATACCCGTTGCAATTAGATATTTGAAAATGTTTTTATAATCACATTAAATCTAAAAAGTATTTATGTTTTTTCCACGCCCCTTCTAGTACCAACCACACAATTGTCTCTAACCCAAGTAAAATTAAATGATACCGGTGTCTGAAATCCATTATGACTTCATATTTGATCATGTTTTTACAATTATTTACAAATGTGGAAGCTGTGCCCAATCGCCACAACCTTGTAGTACCTCCCATACACATAATCCGGCGATAAGAAAAATTTAAGTCCTTCCATATCTCTGAGAGTGAGAGTATACATAAGTCGGTTTAACCGACTGAAACTTGCTTAGTTGTTTTAATGAAATTTAAGATTCTCAAATTTGCTTTTGCAAAAAATTTTGATCCGTGCTCAATTTATGGGACTTTTAAAAAAAGCCCTTTAAAAGGACTTTCATACTTTTATACACAATGATAATTGTCAAAGGGTATAGATAACCTTTTAATTTTCAGAGGATATAAATCTTTTAATAATTTATTTTCGTACTTTTGAAATCATACAAAGGCCATATGGGTATCTACCAAAAAAGGTCTACCAAAAAATGAAATCAGGCCACACTAATAGCTTTTAACTTTATTTTTTCCTTATTTCGACAACTTTTTTTATTATGAAAATTGAAGTTAACTTATTATTTTTTAGTTTTACTAAATGTTGAAGTGTCATAACGAAAATTACTTATTTTTTTACTACAAGTAGAAATATAGAAGAAAAATCTAAGACATAATTCTCATATTTCATAAATCTACGAACAAAATATATCCTCTGACCTTCATTTACATGAATATATGGGAAAACAAAGTTCTCAAAAAATCACTGGACTTTGTATATTTGTATAAGACCTTCAAAAGTACTTCTGTTTTTTGTCGCGTCCGTTTCCGTGTAAAATTGTTTTAAATTTGGTACTAAATCCAGACGATATATTTTTAAAATGTAGTACTCTTTAAGCGCTTTAGAACATTAAAAAGACTGATCCACATTTTCAGTTTCTTTCTAGTTTTTGGCGTAGTTTAAGGCGTACGAATGTCGCGTCCGGGCCACTGGGAGATGCCCATATGCATATCAAATGAAAGAGAAGATTTTCCGATATAAATACTTCAAATTTTGTGATTCTTTCTGTCTTAGTTTAGCATTAACAACTAGTAGTTTATTCATTACTTTCCCTTAGTTTATTCATGTTTTATTTTTGATATACGGTCCGCCAAATAACTTTTTTTTTTGAAAATGCTATAAAAAAAACTACTGAATATTTTCTCAAATTTCTTTTTTTATTTGAAAGTACAATCCTTCGGGTTAATAATGGAAAATAATTTCATTCAAATGGCTGCCTCGGGCACCCCACAAATAATAGTCCAACGGTTGAATGGTTGAAAAAAAAACGTTAGATGGCGGACCCTATAGTATTTGTAGCAGATATTCTTCTTTTTCATTTTATACCAGTATCGCAATTGTATGATTAGCAAAAATAAGGAAATAAATTATTAAAAGATTTATATCCTTTGAAAATTAAAAGGATTTTTATAATCAATCCTTTTAATTTTCTTTCAATTGGAAACCCCATACAAACTGACCCGGTCTAATACTTATGTGCCTAATGGTAGCCGAGAAAAAATGAAATGAAATTGTCCAATATTCTATTAATCGATTTTACTCCGCGTTATAAGTTATACATTAGTAAAAATTGATTGATATTGCTAATAATAGCTGTAAGCTAGCATACATGTGTTAACATGTATAGAGACAAAATTTATGTGATCGCTTCATTCCGGCGAAATCTTCGTCATGATAGTGGTAATTAAATGCGGCTGTAACTATAATCATGAAATGTACGCCATATTAGATTCGCCTCGGCCCAACATGAGGACATCCTTTTAGCATCTTTATTGTTTTTTCTTGCATGTTGGCATGTAGCTGATTATGTTTATCGAAATATTTTCATTCGAATCCTAAAATATAACAGCGTGCGACTAATTTACATTTATTTTATTGGACCTATACAATACAATATACTTGTGAAACTAGAAATCGTATGTAGAAAAACTGTGTACTCAATTTGTCATTTGGTGATCCTTTCTCATTTTTACATGGCTTTTAATTAATTTAATTTAATGTTTAAATAATAAATTTGCATACTTTAACGAGTCATACAACGGCGGTATTGGTATCAAATGAAAGATAAGAATTTCTGTTAAAAATACTTTAAATATAATGCAATTTAACAATTATTTATTTATCTTTTACTATTTAAGTGCGAAAACTTGAAAGGCTTGTTAATGCTAACTAACACAGATAAAGGCATGGAATTTTTAACAGACATTCTTCTCTTTCATTTGATACCCAGTCGCATGTGTATGGCTCTCGAAAGTATGCAAATAAATTATTAAGACAAATATATCCTTTGGAAATAAAAAAGTTCTGTAAAAAGAAGAAAATATCATCAAATGAAATACTGAGTATGCAGTTTTTCTACATATTATCTCCAGTTTCATGTCTATATAGTTTTGTTCAGGTGCAAAAAGTACTGTCACACTGTATAATAGTTTAACTGATGGAAATTAATCATTCAAATTTGTTACTTTTCTTTTTGCTCTGAAATATATTTGGGCCTCATAGAATACTATCGAACATACTCTTAAATCCCTGAATGTCATGTCGTTTTTAATCTGAATCTTTATATTTCTTAGGGGGTGGGGGTTTCAATAGACAAAATAACAGTCGGTTAAATCAAACCAAAAGTCAGTTAAAGTCTAACGGCACTTCCAATATAAAATTGCTTTTGGTTTGCTCTCTAACTACAGTTTATTGTATTTATAGCTATTATTTGTAAAGTCTTTCTTGTTAAAAATAATAATTCTAATTTCAAATAATAATTTATGAAAAGCTGAAGGTATGTTTTTATATTAAAAATTTGCTTTAAATGTTTTTCGTTGTTCGTTATTTGCTGATCCGCAATCATTGAGACTATATTTTTAAACCTCACTAAATTACATAAATTCACAAAATGTTTTTTTGTTGTGATTTCCATTTAAATGGAAAGTCAGTGGTTTTAAAAATTGTTTTTCTTTTTATTTTGTTTAAATGTAATTGTTAACATTTCCTCAAAGGAGTTTTCTGCTCTATAACTTTTTGCTTAAATCCATGTTGCTTGTTATTTTCTTCTTCTTTCTCGCATAATTGCACGTTGATATTAAGGCGCTCTTAACATTCTCCAATGGCAAAATATGAAAACACCGAAAAAGAAAAAAACGTTTGCCGCAAATATACAAACACAATTGAAGTAAAATAAACAAGACGAAGAAGAAGAATAAAAAACAATTGTAGAGTTTTTAATTTTCGTGTTTTTATACATATACACACACACATTTAGAAGATATTATTAAATATTATTTCTAAAACAGATACAGATGATACTGAAAGAGCGGAAATCAAATTTCACGCTTCTTTTTTCGAGTTCTTTTTTCTCTTACATTAGTCTGTAAGTAAGAATTACTATTCAATAAGTAATAATTAATGGTGAACATATGTTTTATTAGTGAAAAAAAAAAAACAACTGCAACAACAAAAGAAATAGCGTATTTTTTCTTAAATGTTTAAAGACTAAGAAAATTATATAAAAAAGCTAAAAATTCTATTAGACAAAAAGTAAGAAAACATGAAAAACTAGGTTAACTTTACAAAAATAAAACAAAACACTAAAAGCAAAACGTACTCTGAACGAAATTAAACATTGTATAATAGTTAAACGAATGTCTATAAGTTAAACACGTTTCCCCTCAATTGTTTGAGATTTAAATTTTATGTAGTCTATTGGTTTTTCTTATATACATATTTACTTAGTATTTAGTTATGCTGGTTTTATTTTTAAGTTTTTGTTTTTGTAAATTTTACATTTTACCTTTTTATTATAAACACAACAAACTACTATTGTTTCATTCAAATACATATATGTATGTATTTATATATCAAATGTTTGTAAAGAAATCCTTAACTCATCATATACACCACCTCCCCCCCCCCTCAAATATTCAATATTACAATTTAAAATGAAAACAAAACAATAGCAAACAAATCAGCTAAACACAAATACATATTCATTCACATACAACAGCCATCCAGAGAATTTAATCAATAACTCAAAATACCACCAAAAACAACACCCCTACCCCTACTACAGCAAAATACGTGGAAATTAGAAAAAATCTGGGCTCAGTGGAATGTTCGACAGCACTATTCTACGGAAATGGAAGAAGCAATTTTAGTTTATTCTTAGATTATTATGTTTATTTATCCAACTGAATGAACTGAATTAAAATAATGCATATTTATTTTTTTTAAAAAAGTCATTACTGAAACAATAATCAAAATGGAGTTTATTGGCGTTTTTAGTTTATCATTTCCTCATTCTGTTTCTCCTGCACAGGACTACCAAATTCCAGAGTATACAATTTCCAAAAAATTAATTTAAATACTTTTTCGCGATATGAGTGTCAAATTAATGGGAAGAATATCTGTTAAAAACACTTCAAATTTCATGCTTATATCTGTATTAAATTAGCAATAACAATCATTTCAAGTTTACCCTATTAGTTTATTTAGTTTATTCATTTTTTACTGTTTTAAGAGGGAAAACTTGAAATGGTTGTTAATTCTAAAATAATACAGATAGAAACCTGAAATATTTATTTATGTATTTTAGATGATATTGTTCTCTTTAATTTAACACTTATATCGGTATCGTAGGGTGCGAATAAGTATAAGTAATAATAATTTTTTGAAAATTGTATGAAAATGAACAACTAAAACCGCCGCCAATTAACTCTATTTTGCCTATAGTTTTAGACTAATATCATCCGATTTAAGTGTAATACGGACTGTCGAACGGTGTTATACATCTTGTTTGGATTAAATAATAATAAGTAAAAAAAGGGTGGTTCAAATCAAGTTTCTTTTTAAAAATAAAAAAATAATAATAATTAATTTCTTTATTCGAAAAGGCAAACATTCCCATTATATATGACTCGCACTTTAGCTCGAAAAATTGTCTGTCCGAAAATGTGCAGCATTTTGGATATTAGTTATTTGATATTATTACAATATATTGTACACAGGGTTGATTAATTAGTCTAGTCTCGTACATTTATTAGAGATGGCTTTTTTATACCCTCACTCTACAGAGTAGGAGGGTATATATCATTTGGGACAGGAAAAAAGTGTAACACATTGAAGGAGTGACGGATTTGGACCAAATCCGTTTCAGGACTTTTATGTTGTTTGAGTCGTGTCCGCCCGTCCGTCTGTCTGGCTGGCTCGTGTACACGATAACTCTCGAAAGGAGCTAAGAAATCAATTCAAACTTTGCACATGCTAATATTTTTCCCATACTTAGTTTATGTTCGATGATGGGCGAAATTGCCACGCCTCTTCTGGTATCTCCCACACAAATGACACATATTCCTATGCCAAATTAAAACTAATGTTACTACCACACGGATCTTCGGAATCAGCTCTATTTTGGTATTTGATAATGTTTTTATAATCACTTTGAATGTACTAAATATGGCGGGTTTTTTCCGCCCCTTCCAGTACCTCCCACACAAATCACCATACATACGTAAAATTAAAGCTGTTATAGCTTCTATACGGATGATCGGAATACTGTGAAATTTGATATTTGGCAATTCGCCTAGAATATGGGCGATATGGTCACACCCCTTCTGATACCTCCCACACAAAGTGGCATTAGCCTTGGTTAAAATAAAACCGTTATATCGGTTACGTACGGGTAGTACGTAAATCAGTAGCTATTTGATATTTGGAAATGTTTTTATATTCAATTTAAACATAAAAAATATTTACGCTTTAGCCACACTCCTTCTTGTACCTCCCACACAATTGTCTTTATCCTAGGTAAATTTAAATGATTTATAACTCCTTTACCGGTGCCTAAAATCCATTATAACTTCACATTTGATCATGTTTGTATTATTATTTACAAATGTGGAATCTCTAGTACCTCCCACAAACATACTCCGGCGCTAAGCAAAATTTAAGTCCTTATAACTTTCATGCATATGTTAACTTCCATTGGATTGCAATTTGATATTTGAAAATGTTTTTATTGCCACGCCCCTTCTAGTACCTCCCACACAATTTTCCCTGTACAAGGAAAATTTAAAATCTTTATAACTACCATACCGGAGCATGGAATCCACTAAGAATTGATAACTGTGCCACCATGTGCCACGAACCTTCTAGCACCTTCCACATAAATTATCCGACCCTAAGTAACACTTAAGTCCTTATAACTTTCATGCATATGTTATCTAAGAGTGACGTTTTATATAAGTCGGTTTAGCCGACTGGCGCTTATTTGCTTTGATTCATATTGATGCCATTTTGAAGAAACAGAACTATCTAATCGTACGTGTCTATCATAAAGGACATCAACAGAGTAATTCTTGAGTCATTTTGGAGAATTCACGATAACAAAAACCTATAAGAATCATTACTGCATTCCTCTCTCCCAAAACCCATATCTTTTTTGTAAAAGTGTTACTAACTTTCGATCGAAAATGGATTTTAGTTTGAAATGACAAACAAATTAAATGAAATGACAGACAAATTATAAAATATAGAAAAATGTATGGTTTGATTGTTCTCAACCCCTTACCACCCTCTGTCCCTATATGTCCCTTTTTAATGCCAAACAACTAAACAACAGTTGTCTTTGGGCGCTAATGGGTTAATGATTAAACGGTATAACAAATGGAACAGTTTCTGGTAGAGTGGACCAAAAAACATACCAACATACCACAAAATGGGGTTTCAAGTTGCCTTCCTTTTGTACAATAAATGTCGTAGGAAAATCTTTACATGGAGGATGTGTTATACACATTTCCACCTCAGGATGGGGTGTACTAGCTTTGTCATGCCGTTTGTAACCCCTTCAAATATCGACCTGGGACCCTATAAAGTATATATATCTTCTTGATCATCATAAAATTCTAAGACGATCTAGCGATGTCCTCCGTCCGTCTGTTGAAAGCACGCTAGCATCTAAACAAAAGGAGCCAGGACGTCCAAATTTTCCAAGAATACGTCTAATAGTTGTAGATCGGTTGTGATTGAAAGTGAACGAAATCGGTCCAGAGGGAAAAAAAATTCTCTAACACGGACAGAAAATACCCCTAATATTTCGAGTATTTAAACATGTTTTTCGAATATGTCTGCCTATATTTATTTGATATTTGGTATGCACATAAATGCGCATAAATCGTTCGAAATTTGTGGATGCATTGCCATTTCGTGAGCATAGGAATACAATAAGGGAACTCACGCCGAACAATTCCACTCTTCCCATGAACAACACTATGTTTTCCACCAAAAGTTTCCAAATATTTCCACTAGTTAAATGTTTTGTGGAATTTGTAGCAGGATTGTATTCTTCAGTTTACACTTTTTCACATTCAACCAAAATGTAGGCCGCTCACGTCAAACACATCACAGAGTTGTATTCTTCCACTTTCCGAGCTTAGGAAATGTGGACGTGAGCTCCCTTAATAATTTAGTTTGTTAACATATATATGTTATTTGAAATGTTCGTCTTTAGATCGAAACATCAAATGATTTTACGACTTCCATTTTATTTCCCCTCTTGTAATTGTGAACTTAAAACCTCCTTCCATTGCAAGTGAAACGCTGGACATTCCCTGGCCATGGTCTTCTCTTCTGGTAACATTAATTTCTAACAGAACACACTTGCATATACACCTACACTCACACACACAGGTATTACATATAAATAACAATAACACATTTAGAGATTTTATAATAGAATTTTATATACAAACATCATTAGAAATATTCAATTCCTATAGATTTTAATTAATTATATACACAACACAGTCTCCCTCCTTCCCTCCAGCCTCCATTCATTCTAAGGACACCTATCCCCCAAAATATATAAAAAAAAAAACAAACAAAATAAATAAAAAACGCAAAAAAAGATTTTTAAAATTTCGTGCCATTGTGATTCCTTTCCATTCGACCAAAAAAGAAAACAACAACTTTTGAAGGGTTTTAGTTTTGCATCATATATGTATATATTTTTCTAAAACAGCAACAAATCTTTAGAAAAAACAGGAATGTACTAAAAGATTTAATTAACTATTTTTCTAAATTCGTATTTGTAGAAAACCGGGAGGGAAAGTGGGGTTGAGAGTTCCAATATACCGGGATGTCATCAACTCAACTGTGGCATGCTGCTTGCATGAGCGCCAACATGGCTACTCCTCGGTGCTTAACCCTTATTCCTATCCACGGCATCTTTATATAGATTTTTTTATACAAAGTTATCAATACAGAAGTATTTTTTATTAAAAAAAAACATTTTGACTCCATATCCTATGGAAATTATCTATTCTCATGTTCGTTGGTTTTTTATGATAACCTGAAAACTTGTTCAAAAACTGTATAATTTGCTTATGTTCGTATTTCATAAAACATAAAAATATGTTCGATAATTTATTGTATTTAAATTTTCTCAAATTGAGAAAGGCTAAAATGCAAAAATATTATTGCTATATTGAGTTGTTGAATAGAAGAGCTATATATGTATATGACAAAACTAAAATTCTCTAAATAAAAAACATATTTAATAAAAATTTAATTAAAACAATTACAATCAATAATATATAATTTAATTGTAGTTATCGTACTTTAAAGCTGTTCAACAAGCGTGATCTATGTTTGGGGGCAAAAATAACCAAAAAAGAGCAGAACAATTTATTATTATTCTACACCTTTTTCAATTGTAATTCAAATGACATCACTTGAAATTCAAAAGACATCAGTTGAAATTCAAAAATTCCATTTGCAATTCAAGAAATATCACTTGAAATTCAAAAATTCCATTTGAAAAAATGTCAATCGAAATTCAAAACTCGTCATTTGTACTTCAAAAGACAACAATTGAAATTCAAAAGTCGTCATTTGTAATTCAGAATACATCATTTGAAATTCAAAAGACATCATCTGAAATTCAAAAGACATCTTCATTTGTAATTCAAAACTTGTCATAAGTAATTCAAAAGACATCATTTGAAATTCAAAACTTTTCATTTGAAATTCAAAAGTTTTCTTTTGAAATTCAAAATTTATTCCATTTGTAATTCAACAAATATTCCATTTGCAATTCAAAAAGGGTAAACAAAATTATTTAAGCAAAATATACATTAGGTTGGGAGCATTTATTTATTTCTGTAAATTTTAATATTCTGCTGTTTACAAAACAGATTTACCCCCATTTAGATTGATAGATAGAAATGTGGAGATAGATAGTGGAGTGAGAATATAAAAATAAGAACATTACCCATTGAGAAATTTGTTTCATAGATGTTATATACACCTGCAATATAATTGATATTGCAAGACCTCTCACACAAATTGGCATAAGCTTTGGATAAAATAAAACTGATCAGTAACAATTTAATATTGGAAATAGTTATGATTTGTTGTACCTCCCACACAAATAATCCAACCCTAAGTAAAATGCAAGTCCTTATAAATTATGTGCAGGTGCTCTCTGAGCTGGTGAAGGTTATAAATTATATATGAAATTACCGACATTTTACATTATTATAATTATTAGTTGCTTATCATTTTATTAAATCTGTTTTCAAAACTGAAGAATATCCAAATTTGCAGAAAAAAATGCTACCCCACCTAATGTATATTTTTCTTAAATAATTTTGTTTACATTTTTGAATTTCAAATGAAAACTTTTGAATTTCAAATGGTTTATTTTGAATTATAAATGATGAGTTTTGTATTTCAAATGATGAGTTTTGAATTACAAATGATATTTTTTGAATTCCAATTGATATTTTTTGAATTTCAAATGGAATTTTTGAATTTCAATTGATATTTTTTGAATTTCAAATGGTGTTTTTTGAATTGCACTTGAAAATGGTGTAGAACATTTATTCTAAGTTTCCAATCAGCAATTAAATATTTTCCATCATGGTCACAATTTCACGATTCTGATGAGCAGATTGTAAACAAAATATTGGAAAGATCCAATATTTGATCCAACTCTATTTATACTCTATATTAGATCGGTTCGGCCTCCAAATAAATACGATACGGAATATTAAAACTCACCTCCAAACAATTGCAAAAAATATTTTTTCGTCTCACCGCCCTTAGTTGGCGCCTTTCTATACCATAAATCAAATTTAACATTTTCAAAAAACCGATCAAGTTATTGGACTTAAAGTCAGTAAAACATAACTGATATTCTTGTAGTCGTTATATTCTTCTGGGAATATTGTCAATATGATTAAAATAAAACGCCTAATTGAAATCTTCTTCTCTTATAAAATTTAATATATTTATGGTTTTGGCAACACGCCCATTCTAGTACCTCCCACATAATTGTCTCCAAGCTAAATAAAATAGCGTGTTTAGTAGATTTCAGAGACTATGCTAAAACATTTCGTGGTATTTTTCCACAACTTCACAAAAAGTGATTTTCTCGATTTCGATTGATTTTTAATTTCATCACAAGAATTCTGGACAGTTGTCGTATCGATCGATTTAAAATTTCATATTCTGTTGTTTTTTTTTTCGTTGAGTACATTTTGTAGAATCAATTTTAGTATGCTCCAGTACATATTTTTGTGGTGTAGATGTGTTACGTTAAGACTGTGTTATCTGATTAACCCCCGTCTTAGCTCCGTTAATGTAAAGTTAGGACTAACCGAGAGTTATAGATGTCAGTTTGTCTGACCATTGACATATATAACTCTTGGTTAACTCTAACGGAGCTACATGGGTGTAACAATATAAATACAAATGCGTTTTAATCGAAATCGAATTAATTTTCCTGGTTAATTAGTTTCGAATATTCGTAGAATGCTTAGCGTAAGGCGAATGCTCAAAATGTATTAATGGGTTTGTTTTTCTTTAAGCCGCAAAAATTAAGCTGCGATAACAAAAACATAAATTGAAAGTTAATTTTTCACTCAATGTAATAAAATAACACTATGCAACAAAAAATACACATTTTTTTAATTTTTTTACTAAAATTCAAAATTTTATCCATGTACATTTTTTTGATATATTCGTCCGATTGTACTTATATGTTCAATTAAATTTAATTGTGATGCCTACAAATGTTGCTAATTACACACCCTCCCTTTCGGGATGAAATTATTAAAAAAATATTTCCGCTGCACGAAAAAAATCATATAAAATAGAAAAAAATTTATGTTAACATTCATTAATGCAAAAAACAATGTTTAAATGCAAAAAATCTGTGGATAAATGTAGAATTTATGAATTTAAAAAAATCATATTGTTTTAATTTTTGTTTAAATAGCGCGAAAAGTCCCATTACAAATTATATAAAAGAATATATTATTTTAGTTTGTAATATCTGGCATCTAGCAAATTGACAGGCTACATGTGGGCCTTGTTTTGCCAGCTATTACAATCTTAAATAAAATATTCTGTTATCTAATTTGAAAATAGATTTTTCGCGATATTTAAACAAAAATTGAAAAGTTATGATTTTTTAAAAAAATCTTTTGCGCCTACAAGGAGTATCATAACTTATACATTTATCCATAGATTTTATACAAATAAACATTGTTTTTTTTTTTTTTGCTTTCGCTTTTTGAAAATAAATAAATACTTTTCTCCGAAAAAATTGATTTTTAAAAAATCTTTTGAGTCTACAAGGAGTATCTAACTCCTACTTTTATCCATAGATTTTGACACATAAACATTGTTTTTGCGTTAGAATGTTAGCTATTTAAAAATAAAACAAAATACTTTTTTCCGACATTTTTTCTATGGATTATTAATTTTTATGTGTTAGCAAAAATTGATTTTTGTAAAAAAAAAATGTTTCTATTTGAAAGTGTAATTCGTAATATTCTTAGCCATCATGAGTTATTTAACGCATAACCGGGTGTTATCGGACTTATATTTCCAAAATGAGAGTACAAATATTTAAGATGCCTTCGCCAAAAATTGGAATTTTAGTAAAAAAATTAAAAAAAATGACATACAATTTTTATACCCTCCACCTCCAGGTATATTAACTTTGTCATTCCGTTTGTAACGCCTTGAAATATCGACCGGATACCCTATAAAGTATATATATTCTTCATTATCATAAAATTCTAAGACGATCTAGCTATGTCCGTCCGTCCGTCTGTCCGTCCTTCTGTTGAAAGCACGCTATTATCTAAACGAAAGGAGTAGAAGGTCCAAATTTTACATGAATACGTCTTATAGTCGTAGATTGGTTGGGATTGAAACCGGGTGAAATCGGCCCAAAGGGAAAAAATATTCCCTCACAAGGACTGAAAAAACCCATAATAACCCCTAATATTTTAGCGTATTTAAGCATATTTGTTTCAATATGTCTGCTTGTACTTACCTAATATTGGGTATGCGCATACCCCCGATAACAAAAACGTGCACCATAAAACGATTTTTATTCGTAGGGGGTGAAATGGGGACAAAAGGGATAAAAATGGTACATATCAAACGACAACAGCTAGAAACACGTACATGTACATTCCTCTAATTGATACATAGACAGATACATAATATGACATTGTTTTTTCAAATTCGTACTTTTAAGGGATAAAATGGGAATAGAGGGATAAAAATTGTACCAACCAAACGGCTGCACCTAGAATAATTAAATTCGGTGTATACATTCCTCTGATTGCGTAGACACGTAAAATAGAAAGATTTTTCGAAATTCGTACTTTTTGGGGTTCAAATGGAAAAAGGGATAAAAATAGTACCAAAATAGAATAGAAATACAACCAATTTTAGCACCCACTACCTACCAATATTTATGGCAGTTAAGATTTTTTGAAAATAATATAAGAATATTTATTTTATGAATTGACTTTAAGTATTATTACGGTATATATATAGTGTAGACGTATTGGTAGCCTTGTCGTGGCTTGAAATAATAAAAATTTTATATTTTTTTTATAAAATTATTTTTTCAATATTTGTATTTGTTTTGGTTTGGCTATATTAAAAAAAAAATATATATATATATATTCCTGTAATATTACTGCACTTCTACGAAAATCGACAGCCTCTGTGGAAGGCAATCCATGGTGGGAGGGTATATAAAGTTCGGCCCGGTCGAACTTAACGCCTTTTTACTTGTTTTAATATCGTTTTCGAGTTTACATGACCATTCGACAAAATTTTGTTTGCATAGTGTAGTTACTAACATTTTCGCCAACGAAATCTATATGTATGTGTGTAAAAAAAAATTGTGAAAACATAATTTTATTTTAAAATGTTTTGCCTTGGCCTGGATAACTATCCAGGCTATGTCCAAAAATGTCAACATAAAATTATTTTTTACATATTTGTTTTAATACAATCCTCTACATATGTAGTAGTTGGCGTTAATGTGATAAAAATATTTTTTTAGTTTGTGTAAAAAAAGTAACTCTTTATTAACGTTTTTGTTAAAGCTCTATCATCAAAATGTCATTTCTGGGCTATTCCATGAATGAGTTTTTGCTACCTATAAAGTACTGTGATGGAAAATCTTCAATACTTTTCACTTTTCTCCAAGCAAAAAGCGTCTGTAGAACAGTGTAATTGAAGAAAACACAAATGTGTCGTGAAATCTTGGGAGATTGAGGTGAAATGTGACATAAAATGAAATCTATTGCCAAAAAAAGAAAATCGAAATCTTTGTTTACACCGTAATCGATTAACACACTTCCGCGATAATATCTATCTCAACATTATTAAGAAAAACAGATTATCATGGATTTGGGTATTTTTCCACCTACTACTAAGGGAACTCAATTCAAGCAATTCCATTCGAGGATAGTTTTAAAAGTTTCCACAGGACAACATCAAGTAATGTTTTCCCTAAAGAGTTTAAGATTCCAAGATCCCTGACCTCTGGCAAGTGTAAAATATAAATATTTCCACTAATCAGTTGTTTTGTACCAGGGTTATATTGTTTAGTTTACACTTTTCCACTTTCAAACAAAAAATGGGTCGCTCACGTCAAACACATCACAGAGTTGTATTGTTGTCCACTTTCCTAGGTTAGGAAATGTTGGCGTAATTTATAGGTGTGCATATCCCCGTAATATTCATGTCGATTATGCACCCCGTAATATTATATTATTATCCCCGTAATATTATTTCAATGGCGAGTCAGAGTAATAGTTTTGTTTTGGATTGACGATCTTGACGTTGTGTTTTTTACAAAAATTGGTATAACTCTACACAGACAATGTATTTTATCTCTTTTTTTCCTTTTAACACAAATTAAACCGTAAAACTTCATTAAAATAATGCAAAATCATATTTTTATATTTCTATTGCGTTTATTTAACTTTTATGGCATTAAATAATTATAAAAAACATTCGATTCGTTACGTCAACACATTTATTTTGCTGACAGAGTTGAATTTTAAACTTTTGGTTGCATTTTTAGGAGCAAAACAGAATACTGCGAAACAAATTTGCTAACTAAAAATTCCTTTTCGTTTTTATTATGCATTTCGAAAAAAAATCATTGGCCAAAATATGGCAACATCTCATTGAAGTTTTGATACGATTCAAGTTGGCGAAATGAATTTCCCCAAGCGAATAAAAATACAATT
The DNA here is from genome assembly GCA_947397865.1 of Polietes domitor. Lineage (NCBI taxonomy): Eukaryota > Metazoa > Arthropoda > Insecta > Diptera > Muscidae > Polietes > Polietes domitor. The sequence goes on from OX377619.1 coordinate 140,206,864, forward strand.
TCGATCAAAATATGATGATTGAGACGGTTAACACTTGAGATTTCGATACGTTACGTATGCCGTAATTAGTCCCCAGGTTTTGCATAATACTGCTTCATTATTTATTTCGCCGTCAGTGTGGAAAGGCTTAAAAAATCCGCCGTAATCTGCTTTAGTGTAAACTAGACTTGCAATCGTGTATTGAAAATTGTAGCCTACTTGGCATAATTTCAGGATTATGACTCCAAATCATGTAAGAATTAAAAAATAATTTGTTGTGGTTCGGTGTAAACAAGGCCTTAGGTTAGTTGGGTAAACAAACAGCTATAATTCGGGACATTTTTGTGTTTTCTTCATTGTCCAAAAGTTTTTCTTTATACCCTTGCCCTTTTCATTAAGCCTTCCATTTTATATATTTTATATAGTTTCATTATTTTCTAATTTTCTTTAGTTTTTATTATTATTTTATTTTAAGCTAAACAAAATGTTATTATTGTTAATCAATGCAAACAAAAAATTAAAAAAAAAACAAACAACAAAAAATAAAAACAGAAATATCAGAAAAATTAAGTGAAAATTCTTATTATTAATTTTAAACATAGAAATAAAACAAAACTGAATTAATTAAGTGCTATGTTTACCATACTTCTAGAGTAACAAAAAAAGAAGTTATAAGAAATAAAATGAGGATATACATGTAAAGTAATCTAACTGAATTTATAAGAATTATATAAATAAACAATTTTGAGAAATTAGTTTAAAAAACTAACCAAGAGGTAATTTATATTTTACAAAGAGAAAAAAATGTCAAAAAAAAAAGAAATTACACTATTGTATAGAAGAAAGTAAGAAAGAAAGAGATTTAGAAAACGCGCTTGCTTAATGTTTATTTTTGATTGTTAGGTGTGAATTCGAACACCCCTTGTTGATCTGCACCAACCCCCCTCCCCCACAAAAAAATTTGTTCCTCACCACCCCCTTCCCCAACACACATACATACACATGTAACTCCTATCTAATCTTAGATATCTACAAAGTGTCACAAAATTATGGCGTTATAATTTTTTTTAGAAAATTTTCACTATAATATTTATTTCCCTCATCTTTTGGAAGAATGCTATGATTTTGAACACTGATGATGATGATGGGGATGATTACGACACACAACACACTTACTTGTACCGCCACTACTTCCTATGAAAGCAAGCGTTTTTATAAAACAAAAAAATATTTTTTAGTAGAAAAATTAACAAACAATAAGAAAAGAACTTTTTTTAAAAAACTAGTAATAGCTTTTTCTAAAACAAAAGAGTAAAGAAAACAAAACAACAACAACATTGTGAACATAATTACATACTAGTTATATTAATCATAATTTTAATACTTTGTTTAATTGTTGTTTTAAAAAGCTTATTCTTGTAAATCGTTTTTATTTTTTAAATGTACCACAGCAAACTGCAAGCAAAAACAAAAAAAGAAAAAACTCTAATACAACAATAAAACAATACAAAAAAATCGTTATATTTGATTAAGTTTTAAACAGAAGAAAACAAAACAAAATATACAAAATAAAGAAAAAATCCTAATATAAAATGACAGCAGTTTGACAAGAACAACAAAAACAAAATAAAAAAAACATATTTATATAGTATATATGTATTACATATAGAAACCACACAATAAAACAAAAACAAATAAAAAATGTCATATATATACAACAACACATATTTAAATGTATTATTGCTTCGTTTTCCTGTGACTTCTTTCATCCTTTGTGGCCATTTTCCAGTCTAAGTAAGAGAATTATGTCCCCTTTTACACATCCTTTCCAACCCGTTGTTTCCCTAGACTTGTTTTTTTGTATTTAGTTTTTGTTTTTCTTTTATTATAATTATTATAATCCATTATATTTGTGTATTTGTTTTGATTTTAACAAAAAAAGAGTAAATATTTGACAAAAAAGAAACGAAAAATAAAAAAGTCTATATTAAAAAAAAAGAAGTGAATGATGATTTTTATGTAAATAAGTTTAAATATATTGAATATTATTCAAAACAACAACAAAACCTTTTCGTCTTTCTTTTACTGGATTTCTTTACCAGCGTCGATGTAGGATGGTTTTAAAAGTGGTGGTTTCATAGAAATTGGAAAGTCTGGTACTATACTTAGAAAGAATCAAGTAAAAACGGCATTGCATTCCACCGAGGCTGTCGATTTTCGTAGAAGTGCAGTAACATTATAGGAAAATTTTAAATTTGTTTAATATAGCCAAACTAAAACAAATAATAATTATTATTATTTTTTCGTTTCACTCCTACAAGGAGCATAGGGCAAAAAACATATAATAGGACTTTAAGCCGGATAACAAACTGCGATAACAAAAACGTTAATAAAAGTCTAACTTTTTGCACAAAATAAAAAAAAATATTTTTCCACATTATCGCCAATTACAAGGCCTGTTCGATTGGGCTTACTAGCTTACAATTAAGAGGCTTGAGAAGGTGGCAACGGTGCTACACATTGGTTTTTCTTAAATGTATGAACAGGAAATATCTGGCAACACAACTAAGAGAGTAGTAAGCTACTTTCTTGTTAAGCGAGTAAATTCCATACAAAAATAAAGTTAGTAAGTCCAATCGAACAGGCGTACAATATAAATATTTGTATCAAAACAAATTTTCAAAAAAAATTTCGTATTAACTTTTTTACTTAGCCTCGATAACCATAATTTTGACTTACACTGGATAATTATCCTATATCTAAGTCCAAAATTTTTAACACAAAATTATTTTTTTCAAAATTTGCTTTCACACACAAATTGATATTGCTTTTGGCGACAATTTTAAAAAAGATTTTTTTTAATTTGAGTGTTATCACAGCTTAGTTATCCAGTCTTAAAAAACAGCCATGATAATATTGGAAAAATAAATATAAAATTTTATTTACATTAAACCAAGCTCAATTCAAAAGGTAAATATAAGGCAGCAATCCTCAAAAATGCTTAATTATCCTAAATATTGGGAGTTAGTGGGAAAATTTTGGTTGGTTGTATTTTCATCCTATATTAATTCCAAAAGTATGATTTTTGAAAATCCAGTATCTCTCACGTACAGTGCAAGATAACCTAATTTCATGATTCTAGCCATTTGATCGCTACCAGTTTTATCACCTTTCCCCGTAAAAGTTTGAAAATAAAGTACTAATTTAGAAAAATCTTTTTATTTTGCGAGTCTATGCTGTCTGATGAATGTATGCACCGAATTTCAAGATTCTAGCAGCGACCATTTGGTTGGTACCATTTTTATCCCCTTTTTCCTATTTTACCTCATTAAAAGTACCACTTTCGAAAATCTCTTTATTTTACATGGCTACGCAATTAGGGGGATGTACACACCGAATTTCATCTTTCTAGCTATAGCCGTTTAGTTGGTACCATTTTATCACTCTATTCCCATTGTAGCCCTCGAAATTACGAACTGGAAAAACCTTTTTATTTTTAGTGTCTACGCAGTCAGAGGAATGCGTACTCCCAAATTCATGACTCTAGCTGCGGCCATTTGGTTGGTACAATTTTTATCCCCTTTTTCCATTTTAACCCCTAAAAGTACGAATTTCGAAAAATCTTTTATTTGACGTGTCTACGCGATCAGAGGAGTGTATACACAGAATTTCATTATTCTAGGATGGTACCATTTTTATCCCACTATTCCCATTTCACCCCTTAAAAGCGCGAATTTTAAAAAAATACTTTTCTGTATCTACTCAATTGGAGGAATGCACAAACCGATTTCCGTGTTTCTAGCTGCTGTCGTTTGATAGGTACCATTTTTATCCCTTTTTGTCGCATTTCACCCCCTACGAATAAGAATCACTTGATGGTGCATGTTTCTGCTATTAGGGGAATGCGCATACCCAATATCAAGTAAATTTAAGGAGACATATTGAAAAAACATGCTTAAATACTCTAAATATTAGGGGTATTCCTTGTAAGGGAAAAATATTTTCCTTTGGACCATTTTCGTCCAGTTGCAATCCCAACCGATCTTCGACTATAAGACACATTTATGGGAAATTTGGACATCCTAGCTCCTTTCGTTTTATGACGATCAAGAATATATATACTTTATAGGGTCTCAGGTCGATATTTCAAGATGTCATAAACAGAATGAGAAAGTTATATAAATATGCCACATATTAACAGCAAAGATTGGTCGGATATTGGTAGGTTTTCGGGATTTTTTTTCGAGTGGCAATAGTAAAAGGATTATAATAACGACGATTTTTATCCACCGCATGTAAACTGGAAGCGCATGCATCAAAAATGTAAAGTACCACAAAAATTCCATATTAAACTGTTGTTAACATTTAGTGGTTTCTTTTTGCATCATATGTTATTTGGACAGTGACATCTCTTTCCCGCTCAAAATATCTCCGTGCACTCAGAATAAAGTGTACTAAATTCCAGTAAAAATTTACTTAAATTGAGGAAATTGGTATCTGTTTGGCAGTCACTATGCCTTTACTCAATGTAAGTTTATTTTTTTACTTAAATGTAGTACGTTCGTACTCAAATCAAAAATTAAATTTATTCAAAATGAGTTTTATTTACTCGTTTTAACTACAAATGTACTTAGATTGAGTACATTTTAGTATGCTTCAGTATCAAACATGTTTTTTCAGTGTGGGACAATTTTTCGACTTAGTGAACATTTTGATAAATTTAACAATTTAATAACTATGGGTTGACCTGAGGTCAACTGAAATTAAAAGATTAATTAATTAAATTAAAAGATTCGTTTAAAGATTGTGTTTTAACAAGACGGGGCCACATGTCCACAGCCAATCATCGATATTTTACGCACTGTTTTTGAATCGAATAATCAGTCGAAATTGTGAAGTCAATTGACCGTCTTGGTCTGTCTGCCTGAAGTCACTGGATTTATGGCAATAAACGAGTAAAGAAGTTAGAAGTTGATTGCAACACCAATGGGGTCTGCTAAAAGTGCACTATCTAGACCTAATTTCAAGTGGGAAAACCTGGCCTCAATATAACAAAAACGTTCCAGAGATCTTCTAACTTATCAAGAGTGATCGCAGTGCTTACGAATTATTGACCAACTGGAAATAATGAGAGATTAATGAAGCTGCATTTCAACGATCACTGTCGTAGCCGCGTCAACGAAGAGAATAAAAAGACAGTCGACTCCCCAACTCGAATAAACCCACGGCAAAGGCCCATCGGAAAAGAGTTACTACACGACATTGGCGAGATATTGGAAATTGATATTAGAGATCCATTCAAATATCTGAACCTTTCAGACTGGATATAACAGATCTCCGAGTGGTGTGATCTATTCATAAGAGTGCACTTAGGCATTACTTGACGCTCCCGTGAAAGAGACCACGTAGACCTACCAACCATGTTCTGAAATGGTACAGATAATGATCTGTCTCAGCATATGCCGCTCATATTTATATATATTTAGTGACAACTGGTACGGAAACATTACAAGTTCTTTTTCAGCAGTTGTACGACAGTTATAGGTGGAGTTTTGACTTCATAGTATTTCCATTTGGATCAACGGGTACATAGGTTATATGAGAAGGTGGGTAGGTCTGTTTGACAAAAACTAAAGCATACACGGCCACCTCGAATTGGGACTACACTGCAACTAACTACATTTAGATGACTCCTATACTATTCGATACCATGAACATGGTGACCTCACTTCTGGAGATAGACATCTTAATTTTATTTGTGTACCAGATCATAGGGGAACTTTAAACCTGATGAGCATAGCAGATGAGGAATGAATCTAGAAATTCCAGCGAAACTTGCTTGCAAAAGTACATTCCTGTTGACGTGCAAGCTGCAACTCAGGAAGGAGGCGCTGGTGTTAATGAACAACTGGATATAGAGTCTTTTGTAGTAACTGTGATGATGGGGAGGAGATTGAGAGCCTCAAACTCCTTCAGGGTCTGTCCGGCTATGGCTAAATAAATCCCTAATAGCGAAAGTATGTGTAAACAGCCAAGATAGGATGGAAAAACTTTAAATGCAAATATGTCCATACAAATGATCATCAATGTCCATCATCGGCCTCGGCAATTCTGCATGTCCTTAGTATTTTTAATTGCAGATCTTTCCGTACATATTTCTGCAGTCGAAACTATACTTCCGAGGAGGAGATGTCTAAGCCAAAAGATGTAACATTTATATGCAAATTTTTAATCGCAGAAATCTTCGCTGATTAACACTTAACACTTTCCCTACCACGCTGCAAGATCGCTTCGATGTGTCTGACAAAGGCTCACCTTCAATTGCCATAACTTCCATAGTTGGCATCAGTCGAAGTATGATTCAACACTCGCTCGTATAATTCATAGTTCTTGCAATTTATGTGACTGAAAGCTGATGGTGTTGGTTTATGCATTAATTACGGAAATTAAAACTAAAGCAACATAAACCTTGTTAAACGGCAGCTACGAACAACAGCAGCAGCAACAATAACGCAACAGTGGTTCCCAAATAGCACCAGTGTTCCGTCGTCGTCGAAAACTTCTTGAAGTGGAAAAAAGTGAGTAGTAAAATGCAGACATAAACAATTGTCTGCCTGGTATAAATTCATTGATAATCTCCAACTTGGTGTTACATGATATCTGAGTGAGCGTACTCTCAATACGAGGGCAGTACGAGGCATTTTAGTAAATTTAACCGATTAAATTTTTATGGATACGAAAAAGTTACCCACTTAATGTTTTATGATTATTTCTAAAATATTTCGAATCCAGCTATGTAAACCGTTTTCAAACTACCTCTGAATATCAAATGATTTTCAGAAATTCCATTTTAATTCAGAAATTATCAGTTGTAATTCAGTATTTTAATTTAAAACTCAGAACTCGTCACTTGATTTCAAAAATTTCTATTTAAAATTCAGAGCTCATCAGTTGAAATTCAGGAATTAAATTTGAAACTAAGACGCATTCAACCGGGGTAAGGCTTCTCACGTTACAAAAATGCGAAGACCTTAGAATAACAAGGTTCTAACTGAATTTTTTCGTACTAAATCTGATCGATATGATAAGTGAGAAACTTGTTACTTTTTTTGACTGGTATTCGGAAAGTTAGTTGTTGTTCTCATTCGTTTCATTCATTCTATAAAATATAGAAGCAATGGTTTTGAGCCAGTACAATATCGCAGTTCAAATCAACTATTGGTTACAGATTAAAATAAAATAAACTAAATAAATAAAATAAGTGAGAAACTTTTACTGTGGAAAAAGGGGTCGATGAAAAAGAAAGAAGAACAAGATGATCATTTCGTGATGAGAGAACAGGATGTTTGGAATGAAGAATTTCTAAATTAACTTTTGATATTCAAAATGTTGTATCTTGTCATCGTGCAGATATCGGTTTAATATGTTATTATCAGTCACGAATATTTCTCACAAATAGGAGTTAAAGTTCTCACAAATTTTAGCCGCAGAAAATTATTTATGATAATTCCAATTAATCCATCAGATTTAATGAATGTTGGTGAATGCACGAAATACTAGCAGATAGAGTATGAACTTGAATATTATTTAGATTTCAAAGCTTAGCATCTCAAATCTATAAGGATTCGGCTAAACTATTTAAAATTGTTCCCAATTTGCCATTTGTCCCAATCTCAGAACTACGAATCATGTCTTAAATAAACTGAGTCTTCTATGTTCGAATATATGAGTGCAGTTGAGATTTCATATTACAAAACAAATTTTATAATGGGAATGATTTTATTATATTATTTGTTTTTTTTTTTATATTAACTTAGAGGATAATGATTTCATATGCATTAAACTAGTAGATGGAATTAATTATTTAAATCGTATAGTTTCTTAGAAAATAAGTAACCTGTTGTCTGAATTCCAAGTTATATTATTTTTGGTTTTAAATAACAAATTTAAATCTCCTAGTAATTAGTATGTTTAAAGAGATAAATTTGATTTATATACCAATATAAATTTATAAAATTTTATCTTCATTCAAAATTGATTCATGAAACAAAGTTCCAAGTGATAATATTCAGTTCCTACAGATCTACAAGGTTCTAAGTGGTACATAGAACCTTGGTGCTCCATGCTAGGACAACACAAATGAACACCAAAGTTCTATACATTTTTTGGAACATAAAGTTCTAGAAAACTAGAAGTTTAAATTACTTGAACAAGTTTAAACAAATTTATTAAAAGTCTCTGGCAAAATAAATTTAGATATAAAAACTACAGCATATTAAACATTGAAGTTTAGTTTTCTCAAAACAGTCTTTGGTGCTGTTATAACATTGTTTTTCTATGGTCGCGATATATCAAAATCCCATGTAATTCTTACTTTTTTCTTACTTTACTTACGCGACTGCTAGTACATGAGAACATAAGTGACCCCAAGCCAGAATTATAATATCATTTCGAGCATAAATTGTTTTGTCTCTGTATAATTCTAAATGAAGATTCTGAATTTCATTTGATTCTTCTGAATTTCAATAAATGGAATTTCTGAAAATCAAGTGATAAGATAAGTCAACAACAGATGACTTCTAAAAATTAATTGATTAGTTCGGAATTTCGAATTAAATTTCTGATGTCGTCGCCTTTTCAAAAAAAAACAATAAAAATGAGAAGTTTTGTCTTTAAAAATGTATTTAATTTTCCTAAACCCTCTACACCACCCTCGCAGTGTAGTACGATGTACCCACCATAAAGCACTTGCTCAACATGATCGTCTGTTGGCACTCGCAATCGTAGCCTACAGTCAGCCCATGAGTCCATGTAAGAGAGCGATTCACAAGCGGAAAGCCACAACAACAAATACTACTCGTGTGAGTAGAGTAGTGCGCCTGTGTATGGGGAAAGACAGCCCAACAGGTGTTTGGTCGTCTTAGCGACGGCGGCGAGGCACAGTGGTTCGAAGGGAGAATAAAGTGGCAGTGTATATGTATATATCAAAAACATATTCATAGATTTTGTGGATGTTTAATAAATGATTTTTGGCCAGCCTGTTCCAAGATACAAGATGAACAGTACTTCGGATGCAAAAAAGAATTTTATTCAAAACATTGCGAAAATCATGAAAAATAGATAAAATAGGAAAACAATATTTTGTTCTATTTTTCAATGGATAATATTCGAAAGCAGAAAACAATGTCATTATGTAAAAGATCTATGGATAAGTGTAGAAGTTATGACACTCTATGAAAACTCAATTTTTTAATTTTTTTTTAATTTTTGTAACAGCTGGGATCTTAAGGAAGTAAACAAGACCTAGTTGAAGAAAATCTATAGATAGTTATGACTCTAATGCTCATTTGCCAAACTCCACACAGACTGGCAGCTATAATTGTTAGTTAGGATAACCAGACTTTGTGAAAATGGGGTTTATTGTAAAAATAATTGAATTTCAAAAAATCATAAATTTACTTCAATTATGCATTCTTTTCTTCGTTAATATGCCAGCTATTTAAACAGAACCTAAAAAGTCTTAGGGTTTGGGGTCCGGGAATTCATGAAAAAATTGGACGGAATCGACAAAATAAAAAGTGAAAATCTCCTTACAGAAGAATTTACTTCACATATGGTCTAAAATAGGGATAAAATTAAAAAAAATAAGTAGACGTGCAAAATCAAGAACATTTTCGATAGTTGTACTTTTATGGGTATAAAATTGGATGCGTAGACTCGAAATATAAAGGAAAATGTGGACGCAACGGAGAACGATCGTTCACATTCAACAGATGTAGTCAGTAGAGCATTAAATAAAATGTTTAAGTTGTCTGTTCTTTGTCCTGTCGCTTTGGAAACTATAAATTCTTTTTTAAACAGCTATCTTGACTTTTTTAATTCAATATTGTTACTTGCGTTTTGTATTGCATTGTTTAAAATATTTTCAAACGACAGACCTCATTTATTTTGGGCGTTCCATTACACGCGCACAATCGACTTTTTCTGGGGTTTTCAATATTTTCGTATGCAGTTGGACAGCAAACCCCGGAAAAGTGAATTTTGGGTGTATATCCGAACGTATTTGTCATCGAACTGCTATATTTAACATACCAAATTAAAATCGATGTGAGTTAAATTATTGTACAACATTTTTATTGTGGAAATGAAGGTAAAAATAAAGGAAGAAATATGTAAAAATTTTACCGAATTCTCGCGGGATTCCCGTACGAATTTCCCGGGATACGGGAAATGAAAAATATGTGAATTCTCGGGAATTTTCCCGCTGGAAATCCCGGGATGCAAACCCTAATGTACATTCATCTGATTATGTAGACGCGCAACATAAAGGATTTTTTTGGAAATTTATACTTTTAGGGAAAACGGAGTGAAACGATAATGGTAACAATCAAACGGCTGCAGGTAGAACCATGAAATTCTATTTATTCCTTCTTTTCAAATTCGTACTTTTAGGGACAAACTGGAGTAATGGAGATAAAACTGGTACCAAGCAAGCGGCTGTAGCAATAATCGTAAAATTTTGTGTGTACAGTGCATTGTGAATGCGAAAGATATTGCATTTTCGTACTTTTAGGATAAAAATGGAACGAAATTCGACATATACATGCTCTTTTGAATGCGGGAAAGGTTGAAATTAAAAATAGGCCGAATCGGTCTGAAAGAAGAAACTTTCTTCCCTAACAACGAATAAAAATACCCGCAATAATATTTAATACTAGCTGAACCCCCGCCCGCTTTGCCAGGCAGAAAACAGACGGAAATTAAAATCAGGTTTCATATTGTTTTTTCTTGCGATCGGTAATATATGTACCACTTATAATCAAGGTACTTTCCTGAGATACTAAAGAAATGGATATGTTCCATGGAGAATATTGAAGAACATAACTTTAGTTTACGGCGAGGCGAATAAAGGAAGAAATGACAAAAATCAAATTGATTTTAAGTTCAGTGTGATTCTCATTCTTTCCATTACCCAAACAAAAAACTTCCTACGTAAGAAGAACTTACTTAATCGAATAGGAATTCGAATGTACTACATTCAAAACACATAGAAAGTCAATCAAATTGTACACTAATCAAACAACACAAAAACTAAAAAAAAAATAATATAATTTCCGTCGGCTTTTCACGAATAAATATTTCTTTTTCTTTCTTTACTATTGTGCTAAGAAAATCCAAAGGAAACATGTTATTTTACAAAATTCAAATCAAAGATTCCCCACCTTTCACATCACGCCCATTTGTATATTGTCTATGCAGGTTATAAATAAATTAACTCACACAACAATATAGGAATCTCGGTGTCGAATATACTCTAAAACAGGTTTTAATTTCGTATGGGAAGGGTCACGGCCACTTTCCGTCGATCTTTGCACAACTATTTACACTGTATCGACAATATTCGATAATAGGTTTTAACTTCGTCTGTGAGGTACCACGCCCACTATCCCAATACCGCCCATTTTTGGCACAACTACGCAGGTTTATGCTAGATGCACTCACACAAATAAACTGAATATATTCAATAATAGGTTTTAACTTTGTACGGGAGGTACAACGCCCACTTTTCCAATACCGCCCATTTTTGGAACAACTACGCATATTGATTCTAGATACACTCACACAAAATTTCAGTATTGTATCTGTCATACAACTGAATATATTCGAAAATGGGTTATAACTTCGTATGTGAGGTGCCACGCCCACTATTTAAGTACTACTCACATTGATGCTAGATGCACTTACAAAAAATTGCAACACTCTAGGTGGCATAGAACTGACAATATTCAATAATAGGTTTTAACTTCGTATGGGAGGTGCCACGCCAACTTTTACAATACCGCCCATTTTTGTCAAAACTGTGCATACTAACAATTAGTGAACATTCACAAAAATTCAAGACTCTAGCTGCAACAGTACTCCGAATATGCTAATTTATAAAAAACGAATAAATCTCCAATTTGTGTGGGAGGTGCCACGCCCACTGAAAATATCAAAAAATTGTATAGCCTATTTTCACCACCGGTTCAGCATGAACATACGATGAAAATTTCAAGAAGATCGGTACAGTAGTTTATGCTGCTATAAAGAACAAACAAACAAACTCACAAACACAGATTCATTTTTATATATAAAGAAGATGTGCGGTATTTATTTGAATTCTTTTGAAGATTGCTGTCTTTCTGTAGAATTATTTTGATATATATAGACAACGGGTGTCAAGCAATAAAAAACACTTCTACACTTCTTCTAAAATAAATTAATTAATTTTAATTCAAAATTATTATAATGAAATATCACAATTTATTTAACAAATAGCGCTATAAAAAATACCATAATTTTCCGAATATGTTACTGCACTTATACGAGAAGCAACATCTAATCTTCCCGTAATACAATGTAAGTTATCAAAATTAAAAATAGAACAAAATGTATTTTTTAGGCTTTTATGATTTTCATTGCAGCAAAATAGTTTTGTTTTATCAAAAACCAACAAATTTTTCTTCTAACATTCGTAGCCATTATAATTGCTTTTTATTGAAGATATAACTGGGTGTGATCTAACCAATATTTCCATACTGAGAGAGAAATTTAAGAAATCCGTAAAACAAAATACGTTATAAATTGTTTTGCATAATCCTTCTGCAAAATTTTTGTTGCACAGTGTATCAACAGATCACAGACGTGGGTTTATTATATTCCCATAAGAAGTCCTCGATTTTTTCTACCACCGCTTCGTTGTCCCAGCATGAATTGTCGCGTATGGTTTCCAATTGCCCAATGGACTGTGGCCATTGCAATTATTCCTGATGCGTTCCTTCTATTATGGCTGAGAAGTTATCTTATAGATTTTTTGTAATAAATAAATAACTCTTTATATAAAAATAACTCTTTATATTGAGTAAAAGAAAAACTTTTTATTAACGTTTTCGTTATCGCAGCTTGTCATCCCGACAGAAACATGTAATAAATTCCACCAATACATTTTTAAATAAATTTGCATTTTATAAAAAAATATAATTATTATCCCTTTTCTTCTTTGTACGAACCACTGTTCTTCAGTGGCGGTGGTGGCGGCACGACGACTGCGTCGCCAGTAGTCATGGTAGTGGTGGTGGTGGTGGCTCAGAAGAAGTGGTATCTTCTTACTGGAAAAAAATCTCTGAGGCGTAACATGTTGCTTTTGAAATTGTTCAGTTTTGAATTGGCTGCGTAAAGTTAAAGACGGGCTTTTTAAACCGAAAATATTCACACAAAAAAGAGAAATAAAAACACAAAAATTAGAGCAACAAAAAAGGAAAAATCCATTAAAAATGTTAACGAAAGAAATTCTAGCTAGAGTTTTTAAATAAAACAAAGAAAGAAAAACTTCCGAAAAAAGTCAGTATTTTTAAATACCAAAAGTGTATGTGGATCCAATTCATTTAAATAATGATTGGAATAAAATCCGTGATTAAAAATGCATAAAGTTCATATACAATCATCGTCTGTTGAAGGATCGTTCATGCAGAACGGAGATCTTGCGCAAAACACTTTGTAACAGTAACAACAAACAGTCGACAACAACAGCAGCAGCAACAACACCAACACCAACAACAACATGATTAAAGCCACGAAAATGTTAAAGAAACCTTCAGCGGATTTGTATAAAACAAAATTAAAAATGAAATCAAATGAAAAACATTCCGATCAGCAAAATGAAGAGGCAATTGTTTGCACTGGCTCTGGTTCGGTTGGATCCGGAACGTCAACGTCGATCATCGATCAACAACCTCTGAAAAAGTTCAGTCTAAAGGGCAATCAGCTGAGCGGCAGCATCTTGATTGGCAATTACAATGTAAGGAGAACGAAAGTTCTAGCTGATGTCTACAATTGGGGATTAAACTAACGATGGTGTTGAAAGAAATTTCGGATTTGTAAAAATATCTTTATTTCTCAACATATACTTTTTTGGGGTGATATTCTATATAGGCCAAGAGGTAGAATATCGCCCATGCTCTGTTAAGTAAACGGGAACGAGATTTGATTTGGGAAGCGAAATGTTATTCATTTTGAGGATGAGAGCAAAATGATGGCGTAAATCACTAGTCCACTTTTGTCTGTGGATGTTAATTCTAGAATTGTGTTTACACTATGCAACAAAAATGTTGCCGAATTTCCTGTATGGGTCATGCGATTGTTTTGAAAGTTTGTGCATGTATTTTTCTTATAAAAATGTCGCATACGTATTTTTGGAAAAAAATTAGAACAATTTTCTTCACGAGTTATGACCAAGTTAACAGTGAAAAAATAATCTTGAAATATTTGACCGATTTTAATGTTTTGAAGGTAATTTCAATTACTTTTAAAATGTTAATGTTAATGTTATATTATAGCCAGGTTAGATTTTTTAAAGTTTTTACAATTTTATTTCTTTTATTTTTTATTTTCAAAATTTTAAGGTAAAGTTTTTAGTGACTGTGTGAGTTTGGAGGTGGTAAAATGATGGATTCTATTTTTTATGATTTTTTAAAGGTATTTTATGTGTTTTATTAAAGGAACTTATGATGGCTGTAAATGTTGAGAATTGCACTTTCACATAGAAGCAGTGGTTTAGGAACAGTCTCTTAAAAATTGAGAAAATATATATTTTTTTAAAATGTTTTTTTTTTCTGGCCAATACAAAATAGAAAAAAAAATAAAAGCTACCATTTTAACGAAAAAAACAATGCCTATATGTAAAAGATCTATTGATAGATTCTTGTAGAAGTAGAGTGATCAAAACCGGGGTTTTCATCTGAGACCGAACGTCGCGTTTTTTTAAATCACGGTTTTTGGAAAACTGTGAAACCCGGGTGTTTTATGTCGGCCTCAACCGGGTTTTCATAGTGCAAGAAAGGTCTCTTTTTCTGTGATTATTTGTTTATAATATGCCTCCTTCTATATATAATCACAAGCTTCGTATAACGTTTTTATTAGGGACCACAAATTAACTGAAAAAATCTTTACGAACACAGCAAAAATGTGAGTCTAAAATGGCGAAGTTTCACATACATTTCTTATGGGCTGAAGAAAAATCGAGCGTTTAGCTCGCAGACGATTTGACCAAAGGACGAAATAATTTGCAGGTCATTCTTTCTGAGGGTCTAGCCTTATACGTATACTTTGTGAATATAAGATAAAAGTCCTTGCATTTCAAAGAGTCCAAAATAAGTATAACCCTTGAATTCATACGAAACATGATTTATTTTCTTATTTTTATATCTTATTTTATTCTCCTATATCATGGACCAATGATACCCTCTTTCACAATGTATGTTTCCAGCTGAAATATAACTTGTTTTGATCAAAATCATTTAAAATATGTGTTTTCTATAGCAGAAAAAGTAAAATCGGCCACATTTGTATGAAACCTATACATAAATATGAACCGATTTGACCCATTTTCATTATAGATGTTTCTAGTTAAAATATAAGGTGTTGTGCAGTTTTAGAGCAGAAAAACTCAAACGGGGAGTGATATTTGTATGGGAGCTATATACATATAAATCTGAACTGATTTGACTCATTTTCACTAGAGATGTTTCTACACTCAAAGGAATTTGTCAGTAAAAGAAAACAGAAAGTCTGTCTGAACAGATTTTCTGCTGAAAAAGAGATAGCAGACTTATATCAGCTGAAATAGCAAACAGCTGTTTGCTGTTTTTAGCAATAAAGAAAAAACGCTTTCTTGAAACATTAAGCATATGCACAGAACAATACAGCCAGTTAACAATTTTTTTAACAACAGTTTTTAGAATAAATACTATTATAAGGAAATTTATTACCACTGAAAGATATTGTGATTGTCTTTTAATGATACGTATATTGCCCCAAGCTAATATAAAATGAAAATCGAGCTAAATTCGTTTTCGCCGTCAATCTGAAAGGATTTGAAATTATAAACGCTTGCTTGCTTGTCTGCTTTTATAATTTAATTAACAGCAGCCATTTTTAGCAGACTGCAAACACTTTAGCAGTGTGAATGCTGATGCAAGATTGCAGAAAAACTGCTGTAATAGCAGAAAATTGCCTGCAGATACGCAGCAGACAATCGCTGCTGTTAATATATAAGGTGTTGTGCAAAAATTGATGAAAATCAGTCAAAATATATGGTTTCGAGAGCGGAAAACGTCAAATCGGGAGCTAAATATTTAAAGGTGCTATAAATGAATCTGAACCGATCTAACACACTTTTGCCATAGATGTTTCTAGTTACATTATAAGGCATTATCAAAATCGGTTGCATTATGTGGTTTCTAGAGCAGAAAAAGTCAAATCGGGAGCGAAATATATGAAGGAGCTATATATAGTAAATCCGAACTAATCTAACCCACTTTCACCACATATGTTTCTAGTTGAAATATGAGTTTTTGTGCCAAATTTTAAGAAAATCGGTTAAAAGATGATCGGTTAAGATTTGGCTTCTGGAGCGGAAAAAGTCAAATCGGGCGATACATTTGTATGGGAGCTATATCTAAATCTGAACCGACGACATACACCTTTTCTTTCAAATAACCCAAAAGAAAGAAGTCCAACGGTGTCAAATCACATGATCTTGGCGGCCAATTGACATCACCACCACGTGAGACAACACGGCTATTGAATTTGTCACGCAAAAGAGCCATTGTTTCGTTAGCTGTGTGGCAAATGGCACCGTCCTGTTGAAACCACATATCGTCCACATCCATATCTTCCCATTCGGGCCATAAAAAGTTCGTTATCATCTCACGATAGCGAAAACCATTCACAGTAACTGCCTGACCGGTGATGACCGGTGGCCGATGATGCCGCCAGCCCATAAACCTCAGTCACTCTCTGTGGGTGCATTGGTTTTTCGACAATCACTCTTGGATTATCGGCCAAATGCGGCAATTCTTCTTATTGACGAATCCACTGAGGTGATTTTCTTCGAAGTGCACGATATGCATTTTTATTTGAACTCCCATTTTTATAATAAGCCTGAATAACTTTAACGCTTTGCTCGATTGTGTATCTTTCCATGGTTCAAATTGGGTTAGTCTGAAATTGAGAAATTTCAAATGAAATGCAGAAAAAAACTTGACGTTTAGCTATGGTTCACAATTTAACCACCCACATGCCCAGAGGCTGGACATCGAGTCAAACGACTTCTGTAGGAGCAGTGGATACGAGTAGAATATTTAGAATACCTTATGTAGCCGTTTGGTTGGTACCATTTGCATCCCCAATAGCTCCATTTTCCGTTTATAAGTACAAACTTCGAAAAATTCCTTTATGTTTCGCGTATGAACGTATACACCGAATTTAATGATTTCAACTTCAGCGGTTTGGTTGGAACCAATTTCATCCCGAATATCGAAAGATATCTTTATTCTTTGAGCCTTCTCAGTCAGAGAAATATTCTAACTGCAGCCGTTTGGTTAGTATTATTTTTATCACATTTAGCGACATTTTCCCTTAAAATACACTAAAAAAATGGTTGATACTGAAGCATACTAAAATTGAGTCTGAGAAATATACTCAATCTAAGTACATTTGTAGTTAAAATGAGTAAATAAATCTCATTTTGAATAAATTTTACTTGATTTGAGTATGAACGTACTACATTCTAGAAAAAATAAACTTAAATTGAGTAAAGGCATAGGCATAGGGGTGCCAAACAGATGCCAAATTCCTTAATTTTAGTACATACATTTTTACTGGAATTTAGTACACTTTTTTCTGAGTGTACAAATTTACAAAAATTCCTTTATGTTCTCGTCTACTCAGTCAGATTAATGTGTTCACCGAATTTCACTTTTCAACTTCAGCGGTTCGGGATGTACCTCTTCTTCAATTGTATCCCTACACAATTAGAGGGATGTACTTACCGAATTTCATGATTCTATCTGTTGTTTGGTACCATTTGTATCCCTTTCTGTCCCAAAAGTACGACTTTTGAAAAATCCTTGTATTTCACATGTCTACGGATTTCATGAGTCTAGCTGCTGTTGTGTCATTGGTACCATTTTTATCCCTTTTTGCCCCATTTCGCCCGCTAATTCTATTACCATTTGTATCCCTCTTTTTCAATTGTATCCGTACGCAATTAGTGGGATGTACATACCGAATTTCATGATTCTAGCTGTTGTCGAATCATTGGTACTATTTTTATCCCTTTCCGTGCCAAAAGTACGACTTTTGAAAAATCCCTGTATTTCACATGTCTACGAATTTCATGAGTCTAGCTGTCGTGTCATTGGTACTATTTTTATCCCATTTCGCCCGCTAATTCTTTTATTTGTTCAAGCTACAAGAGGAATGTACGCAACAAATTTCAAATGCACATAAAGCATAAATTAAAAAAAATATTGGTTAAATAGTCTAAATATTAGGGGTATATTCAGTCCTTGTTAGGGAAACTTTTTTCCCTCTGGGCCGATTTTGCTCACTTTCAATCCCAACCGACTGCAACCATAAGACACATTCAGAGAAAATTTGAACCTCCTAATTCACCTCGTTCGGCGGCTAGCGTGCTTTCAACAGACAGACAGACGTACCAGAATATATATACTTTATAGAGACTCCGATGAATATTTCAAGGTGTTACAAACGGAATGACAAAGTGAATATACCCCCATCCTTAGGTGGAGGGTATACAAATGGTCCAAATCAAAGAATGGGCCAGAAAATGGTCCGAACTGAAATTAAGCCCAATAATAAATGCAAAATCCCCCAAATTTAAAATCGACCAAAAATTCAACTAATTTTTAATATGAAAAATCGATCAAAAATGTATCTTATCTGGGGTATGTCCACATCCGGCTACGCAGAGTTAAGCCCTACACAGATAGAAAGTCTCACATTGCTTGTTTGCTTTTGGGCTTTAACTATATTTTGTATTTTATGAGGGTTATATTAAAACCTGAAATGATATGGCCCACTTTAACCATAGGTGTTTCTAGTTGAAAAATAATGTGCTTTCATAAATTGGAAAAATATCGGTTAAAATATATGGTTTCTACGACAAAAGTCAAATCGAGAGCGACATTTTTATGGGACATATCTAAATCTAAACCGATCTGACCCACTTTTGCCATATATGAATGTTGAAATAATAGATGCTGTGGTAAATTTGAAGACAATCGGTTAAAATATGTAGTCTCTAGAGCAGAAAAAGTTAAATCGAGAACGAAATTTGTATGGGAGCTATATCTAACTCTGCACCGATATGACCCACTTTCAGAATAGATGTTTCCAGTTGGAATATAATGTGTTGTACCAAGTTTAAAGAAAAACGGGACGGAAAAAGTAAATCGAGAGCGAAAATTGTATGGAAGCTATATCTATATCTGAACCGTTCATAGAAGTTTCTAGATGAACAGTTTCTAGAGGCACAGTACCTTAGCCAAATTTGAAGAAAATCGAGTAAAATTTGTGGTTTCTGGAGCAGCAAAAGTAAAATCGAAAGCGACATTTGTATTTATATTTGTATCTAAATCTGAACCGATTCGCTTCAAATGAAATAGAGTCCGTCATTGGCCCGCAAAACTAATTAGTGTCATTTTTTGTTGGGATTGCTAAAGGTACGAAAAACCGGTTTCTTACCCGTAACTCAAAATTTTGGGTGTTTGGGGGAAATTTCAACTTGTTCTACTCGACAATACCTACAAAAAAATAATCTTTATTCTTTTTTGTAGCACTGTGTTATGACTGAATTGTGGGACTCAGTGAGGGGACGTTTGGAGCTTGATGTGTAACATCGAAGCCATTGTCTGCCATTTTATTGGTTTATACCTAAAGGAATTATGTCTTATTCGATCCAACATTCACGTCTAATAATATCTAATTGAGCGCGAAATTAAAACATATCACTCTGGCGTTAAATAAGAAGAGACTCGAGAGCATTGATGGAGGTAGAAACGGTACACTCAGAAAAAAGTGAACCCTATAGTGAGTTAAAATTAACCAAAATTCAGGAAAATTCTTCGTATAGCGATAAAGCAATATTTCCTCATATCAAGTTCATACTTTTCCATGAAAGTAGTACATGCTTTGAACTTGATTATAGTTCAATTTTCCTCAAACTAAGTAAATATTTACTCAAACTGAGGAAAATTATATATAAAAACCAGTTTGACCGCTTTCACCAGTTTTTCAAATTTTAAAAACCGAATCCCGGTTTTTTAAAATTTAAAATTTTTGAACAAACCGAAAACCGGTTTCCCGAAGAGGGCCGGTTTTTGACATCCCTAGATGAGTGTAGGGCATGCAGGGGAGTCACTGATATGGTGCAATGCTCTCTCTGTTATTCTCCCGCATTATCGAGGCTGAGAGTTCATAACCTTTTATGATCGACATTACCCAACCTGTACCCATGTTCTGTAACTCTCCCATCGAGAAATTTCTCAAATGAAAGAGAAACGTTATAATTTGACACAAAAAATTGTTTCTTGCAAGCAACTGTGTCTGTAACATTGATTTGTGAGAAATTTCTGTCATCATATGTTTTTTTTCTCACTTTACTGGGAAAATGTGAGAAAAACTGTTTCTGTAAAATACTCAGTCGAGAAGTTTCAACTTCGAACTGTCAAATATGCTCACATTTGAAAACATTGCGAGAAAGAGCATTTCACACATTTGTAAACCAAACAAGTAAGGAAGGTTAATGGTGGGCGTGGCCGACTATATGATACCCTACACCTAGTCATTATACCCTTTGGTGTAGGGTATAAAAACGTCGTTGCATTTGATACGGGTGATATACGATACAGCTATGTATAAGAGAATGATGTACTACAAATTTTATACTTCTATCTGTATTTGTAAGAAAACTTGAACGCAAACTTTGAATGGGAACTACATATAATTCTGAACCGATGGCATAGGTTTCCTAGTGGAAATATAAGATGTTTTGCAAAATTTGAAGAAGATCTGTTAAAATATGTGGTTTCTAGAGCAGAAAAAGTCAAATCGGGAGCGAAATTTGTATGATAGCTGTATATAAATCTGAACCGATTTGACTTATTTTCACCATAGGTGTTCCTAATTTAAATATAAGATGTTTTGCCAAATCTGAAGACAATCTGATACAATATGTGGTTTCTAGAGCGGAACAAGTCAAATCGGGAGCGAAATTTGTATGGGAGCTATATATAAATCTGAACCGATCTGACCCATTTTTAGCATAGGTTTTCTAGTTGATATATGAGACGCATTCCCAAATTTAATGTAAATCTGTTAAATATTTGGTCTCTAGAGCGGAAAGATGTGACCCATTTTCGCCATGGATGTTTATATTTCAAATATTAACTGATGTGCCGACTTAGAAGAAAATCTTTTAAAATATGTTATTTCTAGAGCGAAAAGAGTTAAATCGTAGGAGACATTTGTATGAGAGCTATATATAAATCTGAACCGATGTGGCCCAATTTCGTCATTTATGTTTGTAGTAGCACTGTGAGCTGGTTTGCCAAATTTAAAGAAAATCTATTCAAATATGCTATTTCTAGAGCGGAAATAATCAATTCATTGGCAAAATTTGTATTAGAGCTATATATAAATCTGAACCGATCTGACCTATTTTTTTGCCAGAGCTGTTTCTAGTCAAAATATATGATGTTTTGCCAAATTGGAAGAAAATATGTGGTTTCGGAAAGAGTAAAATCGGGAGTAAAATTTGTATGGGAGCTATATCTAAATCGGAACCGATTTGCTTCTAATTATTAAATAGCGATCGTCCTTATCCCATAAAACTTCGTTGTGCAAAGTTTCATTTAGTTCTAACAACAATTGCGACCTGTACTTTGATTACAAGAATAGATGGTCAGACGGACGGCATACAGACGGACATTGCTAAATCTACTCAAAAAGTGATTCTAAGACAATCGGTATACTTAACAATGGGTCTATCTCGCTTCCTTTTGGGTGTTACAAACAAATGCACAAAGTCATTATACCCTGTGGTGTAGGGTATAAAAATAGAAAAACCATTGCAGAAAATCTATAAACGTTGTTATTTATTTTGTTAATTATTCTGCAAAAAGAATTTTAATTTGATATTCCGGAACAAAAGGCGCACTTCCAAATTTCTTCTTTCTTCTTAAATTAGAAACGATTTTCGATCTCACTTTCACAGTTTCTAGTTAAATGTACAGCGCCTGCTTACTGGCCATGAGTCACGTTCAATCATTTTGCTTCAACGAAATCTAAACTACGTAAATTTTGCGGGTTCAAGTTTTGCCATACCCATGGCATAGAAAATCATTATATATAGGGTCCGCCATCTAACGTTTTTTTTTTCAACTATTCAACCGTTGGACTATTATTTGTGGGGTGCCCTCAGCAGCCATTTGAATGAAATTATTTTCCATCATTAACCGGAAGGATTGTACTTTCAAATAAAAAAAAGGAATTTGAGAAAATATTCAGTAGTTTTTATACCCTCCACCTCCAGGATGGGGGTATACTAACTTTGTCATTCCGTTTGTAACACCTTGAAATATCGACCTGACCCCCTATAAAGTATATATATTGATCGTCATAAAATTCTAAGACGATCTAGCCATGTCCGTCTGTTGAAAGCACGCTAGCATCTAAACGAAAGGAGCTAGAACGTTCAAATTTTCCATAAATGCGTCTTGGGATTGGGGAGCGAAATCGGCCCAAAGGGAAAAAATTTTCCCTCACAAAGACTAAAAATAATATTTTAGCGTATTTAAGCACGTTTTTTGAATATGTCTGTTTATATTTGCTTGATATTTGGTATGCGCATTCCCCTTATAGCAAAAACGTGCACAATAGAGTGATTCTTATTTGTAGGGATTGAAATGGGGCAAAAAGGGGTACAAATGGTACATATTAAACGACAACAGCTAGAAACACGTAATTCGGTGTGTACATTCCTCTAATTGAGTACTTTTAAGGGGTAAAATGGGAATAGAGGGATAAAAATGGTACCAACAACACGGCTGTACCTAGAATAATGAAATTAGGTATATACTTTCCTCTGATTGCATAGACAAGTATAATAGACGGATTTTTAAAAATTCGTACTATTTGGGGTTAAAATGAAAAAAGAGGATAAAAATAGTACCAATAAATGACCGCAGCTAGTGTCATGAAATTCGGAGTATACATTCCTCTTACTGTGTAGACACGGAAAATAAACGGATTTTTCGAAATTCGTACTTTTTGGGGTTAAAATGGAAAAAGGGGATACAAATAGTACCAACGATGACTTTCTTGAAAATAGACAAAAAGTCCCATTTATAGAAGAGTTAGAGGGACAAACTGTTCCACAAAAATGGTCCTCGTAATGTATAATCCTCCTATGTCATAAGAATATGCAAAAACATCAACTTTAACCCTCCACTTTACATAGTTTCGGTGGACTTCGCCACACGATATCTATTAAAGTTAGTCGTCGCGTTCTGAGGTGGTGTTACCGAAGCTCCAAATTGCTTAATATCAACCTAATTTACTTCAAGTGAGACAAATTCATTATGGCTTAAATAGTTTCGCACTCAAGTAATCCACTTTGTGTGGTTGTTGTTTTTACTCTTTTCTTTGCAAAGTGCAATCAATTTTCGCAAGTCCGCAACATAACTTAAACCGGACGTGCTTAGCGTTAACCGCGTAAAAATCGTTATATTTTATAATTTTCCATTTCTCACCTTCGCAACATTTTCCCTTTGTTTGTCTAATTACATAATTGTATTTTACTTTGCGCAAACGCACGTACCCGCAACAAGTACAGCACTTGTTCATCCCTCTCTCTCGTTCTCTTACTCGCATAGACATTAAGTACTCTCTTACTGTCATAATTAATAATAACAAATGTTGTTGTTGGTATTAATGCATCTTCTGTCTTTTTTGTTTTATTGTTGTTTAGTATTTGACCCAATTGGAGGTTAGTGAAAACGAAATGGAAATCTTGGATTTGAGTTCTTTGGCACAATTGGAGACCTTAAAATGCAGTCACAATAAGCTGTTGGAACTGATGATAAATGGCAGTAATTTAACATCATTGGTTGCAGATTCGAACTGTAAGTATGCGAGTATATAATAGTAGCTAGATAGTACCTTACTATATATTTTCATGGAGTTTTGAAAGGCTAAATAGAACGTAAAGAATGAATATCTGTTGTCAGAACCATGACAATGAGGTTGGTGTAGTTAGAGTTAAACATGGATGTTTTGCAGTTCACTTTCGATCAAAAGTGGAGTTCGAGTTCGTGGTTAATAATTCTAGACATACGAGAGAAGAATACGAACTTTAGAATACCAAGCATACTACATGAATACTACGAACCGGTGTCACTTTTGATACAAAGTGAATTGGGTACCATTTCTGAAATTCTATCTACGAACATTTGTAGTTTGGAACATTTATTGTCTTGTTGTTGTTAGCTAAGTCATTGAGAGAAATTAAATCCTATTATAAAGTACCAATGGTCCTGCAAAACGTTGTTTCATTTAATTCTCAAGAATCTATTGATTCTATCTCAATCGACACAAGCTCGTGGATTTATTTTCTGTTACAAATTGTAACCTCGCATTCTCTAATAGGCAAAAATTAGTTTTCGTAGAAATGAGTTAAAATGAACTAAAATTTAGGAAAATTGAACTTCACTAAAGAAACATTTCCTAATGTCGAGGTCAAACTTTTCCTTGAAAGTAAAGAGTGATTTTTTTGAGGTTAGGATTTTCATGCATTAGTATTTGACAGATCACGTGGGATTTCAGACATGGTGTCAAAGAGAAAGATGCTCAGTATGCTTTGACATTTCATCATGAATCGTCTTACAAACGAACAACGCTTGCAAATTATTGAATTTTATTATCAAAATGCGTGCTCTGTTAAGAAAGTTCATTGCGCGCTTCCATTTTATGGTCAGTTTAATCGACCCACTGAAGCGGCTATTCGGGCTATTGTGACTAAATTTCGCACCAAATTTACATTGTTGGACATTAAACCACCAACACGCTTACGTAGAGTGCGAACTGAAGAAAATATCGCAGCTGTATCGGCCAGTGTTAATGATGACCACCAATTTTCGATTCGTCGCCGTTCGCACCAATTGGGTCTCTGTTACTCAAAAACGTGGAAATGCCAAAATTGGACTAAGCGGATGGACCACCTAAGACGCAGCCGCGGTCAACATTTAAATGAAATTATCTTCAAAAAGTAAATGTCATGGACCAATCTAACGTTTCAAATAAAGAACCGATGAGATTTTGCAAATTTTATGCGTTTTTTTTTAAAAAAAGTTATCAAGCTCTTAAAAAATCACCCTTTAGTACATGCTTTGAACTCGATTCTAATTAAATTTTCCTAAAACCAAGTATATTTTTACTAAATCTAAGTACAATTTTGCTGGAATTTTCCTGAATCTAAGTACATTTTCCCTCAAACTAAGTAAATTTTTGCTTAAACTGAGGACAAATTTGCTGATTTTTTCTTCAAAACAAGTAAATTTTTAGCTAAACTGGGGAACATTTGATACAAGGAAAAAAGTGAACTTAAAATAAGTTCAATTTTACTAAAATAATTCAAGCAAATGATTTTGCTTCAGAGTATGCAAAAGTAATACAAACCAGAGCTGTTAAATTTCGATTACGATTAGTAATCAATTACATTACTTTTTAAAAAGAATCGTAATGATTATACAAGTAAGGAAAGGCTAAAGTCGGGCGGGGCCGACTCTATGATACACTCCACTTTCTATCCGAATACAATTTAATTCGGTGAAAAAGTGAAAACGGGCAGGATTTTTACATCCTGTAAATGTGTGTGTTTGACAAAAAATGTTAAATCGGAAAGGACATTTGTATGGGGGTATATTGAAATCTGGAACGAAATAGGTGAAATACAATATGTATAGTTTCGCCAAAAATCGGTAAAACATTTGGGAGCAACATTTGTATTTGCGCTATATCTAAATCTGAACCGATCTTAGCCACTTTCACCATAGGTGTTTTACTAAGCTGTTGTGCCAAATTTAAAGAAAATCGAGTACAATATGTGGTTTCTAAAGCAATCGTCAAAGCAAAGTCAAATCGGGAGCTACATTTGAACCGATCTTACCCAATTTTTGCATAGGTGTTTCTAGTTGGGTTATAAGATGTTGTGCCAAATTTAAAGAAAATCGAGTGTAACATGTGGTTTCTTGAGCGGAAAATGTCAAATCGGGAGCGACATTTGTATGGGGGCTATATCTAAAGCTGAACCGATCTTAACTAATTTTTGCATAGATGTTTCTAGTTGGATTATAAGATGTTGTGCCAAATTTAAAGAAAATCGGGTACAATATGTAGTTTCTAGAGCGGAAAATGTCAAATCGGGAGCGACATTTGTTTGGGGGCTATATCTAAATCTGAACCGATCTTACCCAATTTTTGCATAGGTGTTTCTAGTTGGGTTATAAGATGTTGTGCCAAATTTAAAGAAAATCGGATACAATATGTGGTTTCTAGAGCGGAAAATGTCGAATCGGGAGCGACATTTATATGGGGGCTATATCTAAATCTGAACCGATCTTACCCAATTTATGCATAGGTGTTTCTAGTTGGATTATAAGATGATGTGCCAAATTTAAAGAAAATCGGGTACAATATGTAGTTTCTACAGCGGAAAATGTCAAATCGGGAGCGACATTTGAATGGGGCTATATCTAAATCTGAACCGATCTTAACTAATTTCTGCATATGTCTTTCTTGTTGGTTTATAAGATGTTGTGCCAAATTTAAAGAAAATCGAGTGTAATATGTGGTTTCTAGAGCGGAAAATGTCAAATCGGGAGCGACATTTGTATGGGGGCTATATCTAAATCTGAACCGATTTGCCTCAAATTAAATAGCGTTCGTCCTTGATCCACAAAACTTACTTGTGCCAATTTTTGGTAAGATCGGACTATAATTGCGACCTGTAGTTTGATTACAACAATAGATGGACAGACAGACAGACGGACATTGCTAAATCGACTCAGAAAGTGATTCTAAGTCGATCGGTATACTTAACAATGGGTCTATCCCGCTTCCTTTTGGGTGTGACAAACAAATGCACAAAGCCATAATACTCTCGTGGAGTGTATAAAAATTAATATATTAATACATGAAATATTTCTCAAAAGTTTCATGATAACTCTACTATAAGAGTTGAGAGTTGTTTACTCCACGATAGGCGCCTTTGCATTGGTTGTTTAGAATAATTCTAGAAGTATTTAAGAAATAAGTCTCTGTAAATGAACGAGAATTGCTTCCTAGATTAATATTCAATTTTCTAAACAATTTCAAGTGATTTTTTATAAGTTCATTAATACTTAAGTGTATGAAGAACTCGGCATAAATTTCAGTAAGCACAATAACTTTATTTTAAGAAAAAGCTAATTTTTTAGTTACATTTTCTTAAATGGATTTTTTCCATACAATAAATCCCTATTAATATTACAAAACCTTAGTGTAAGTCTGTCTGTCTGTTTGTTTGTTCCGCAATCACGCGTAAACGGCTGAACCGATGTTGTTGAAATTTTCAGTACAGATAGATGCAGGTCTGGAAGGAACTATAGGCTATAGCATTTTTAAAAATTTGCTCTGTGGACGGAAACGTGATTTTAATTTTAAAATTTGTTTTTTTTTTTTGCCTGGCGAAGCGGGCAGGGTTCAGCTAGTTACTTAATATTTTTCTCACTTAAAACCATAGAAATTTATAGAATTTTATTCCACACAAGTATGAATTTACACAATTGTAAGAATTTTTTTATTAGATACTATGAAATGTATTTCAGTAAATTTACAACCCTATTCCTAGTAAATTAACTATTTACTATGACGTTGAAATTAGGAAGCTTCACTCATACTTAGTTTATTTTACTACTTTCAAGGACATTTTTACTAAACTGAAGTAAAATTGTTGCAATTTAGGAATGCAATTTTTCTGAGTGTACCTATTATTTCGCAGATGATTTTTCAACAAAGTCTCCACTACGTAAGATGCACATGACTATGCCGCTTCTCACTGGACTATCCGGCTTTTAGATGCAGGATTGATCGTCCCGAATAACACCGATTTTCCTAAGAAAGTCCCACTTTCGCCGCATTTTCGACTTTACATTTAAAAGTTGTAAGCACATGACATTAGTGAGATCATGGAAAAGTCACTAAAACGACTATCGCGGTCGGTGGAAGACATTGGACTAGGGGTAAATCCAGCGAAAACCGAACTACAGTCGAAATCACTTATAACGTCACACAGGTTATAACGACGAAGGTTACAAGTCCCGAAAATGGATAATGCGCTTTTAACGACAATCGGTTATAACAACCAAATATCGTCGGTCCCTTGAAAGTGGTTATAAGCGATTTACAATGAGATACAAAATTCTGAGCTTCCAACTACCCAAACTAAAGGAAAAAAGGTACAAAAACTATCGAAATAGGCGAAGCACTTAGGCATAATCTTGGACTTCAAGCTCTTCCTGGAAGAGGAATACAGAGGAAAGCGAAAAGAAGGCACTTAACGTCACACATGTTATAACGACGAAGGTTACTAGTCCCAAAAATGGATAGTGCGCTTTTAACGACAATCGGTTATAACAACCAAATATCGTCGGTCCCTTGAAAGTGGTTATAAGCGATTTCCACTGTAGTCCTATTTACAATGAGATACAAAATTCTGAGCTTCGAACTCCCCAAACTGAAGGAAAAAAGGTACAAAAACTATCGAAAGAGGCAAAGCAGTTAGGTATAATCTTCCTGGAAGAGGAACACAGAGGAAAGCGGAAAGAAGGCACTTTGTGCCTTCTATGCCTGTAGGAAAATGTTCGGACGCAAATGGGGATTAGAGTCGAAAATGATATATACAGCGATAATAAGACCGATACTCACTCACAGGGATCAATGATATGGTGGGAAGCGGTACAGAAGCAATCACATCTTGCCAGAGTACAAAACCGGTCAGTTATATGCATCAGCATAACGCGCGCCATAAGATCTACTCCCCATTGGGCACTAGATACGATGCTGAACCTCCAACCCATCGATATATTCATCAGGTACACCACAGGCCCTCCAGCTTAAGGAATCAGGCATATAATTCTGGAGAACTCAATGACATGGCTTTATCCTGAAATGCATGGATACCACAAGAGGAACAGATGGGCGTACGGACTAAATGGCAGCGAAGCTAATCCAAGGTAAAACCTTTAAAGTATCGATACCCAGCCGCGAAGATTGTCCATCAAATAGCGTCATGGTAGCTGATGAAATCTCAATATTTAGCGATGACTCCAAAATGGAGATAGGCACCGGGTCCTTGAACTGAGAATCTCCATCAGACTACTTCATGATTGTACGACTTCCAGGCAGAGATATGCCCCATAAAGAGATTTTGGAAAGGGATACACCTTCGGCTAGGCTCTAACGCACCAGTAGAAACCGCGACCTGGATGTGCGCATTCCGGAAATTGCGGATTATGTTGACGAGCAGGCAGCAACAGAAAATCGAGGCGGGAATCAGTAAGGAATTGCATGATAGCTCTATCTGGCCGGTCATTGATGTGAAAAAGCCGTTACATTAATAGATGACTATAACAATGTGCTGTGCCGTAACATTTGGTACATTTGACTCCCTTAAAGTGGTGGGAGCAAACTGTATACAAATTTTGCGTCTGTATGGGAGCCCCCTTAAGCATCATAGGAAGTATATCGACTTTTCCCTTAAGAAGTGGTGAAGTGGCGAATAAGTATGTTTGGGGAAAATATTGAGGAGGGGAAATTAATGGGGACCAGTCTTACACTTCTCCCCTCTAGGTTATACTGCGGGGCAGTTTTGGCCCTTTCTTTCATAAAAATATATAAAAATAGGCAAATGTATGAGGCCATCTTAAGGATTGCAGTTGGAGGGTAGGTGTGTACTGAGAAAATATTGGGGATTAGTCATACATTTGACTCCACTAGGGGCCTCTTTGGGGCAGTTTTGTAGTTTTTGATTGGGGCCCCATTATGGAGTGGAGATAGGAGACAGGCATGTTTGGGGAAAATGTTGGGGTGACTAGAGGGCAGTTTTGATATATTTCTTTCATTAACAAAATATCAAAAATGTTAGGGGGCCACCTTAAGGGTTGAAGATAGAGGGTAGGTACGTTCTAAGAAAATATTGGGGCTGAAAATATTGGGGTTGGTCACACATTTGCCTCCTTGGGCAGTTAGAGTGGTGCGAGCAAATTTTTTAAAAAATAATTTTTAGTGTGGGAGCCCTATTAACACATTGAGTGCCAAGCGGTTTTGACGCAAATCTTCCCAGGAGGCCGAACATTTTTTGGGCTATAAGTAAAAGCCGTCGTACGGAAACGTACGACATGGCACCCCATGACGGGTTAGGTATCGTACGACGTGGCACAATGCGCTAAGGAGTGGGGATCGGAATAAGTTTGTTCGGAAAATATGTTGGGGAGGAAATTATTATTGGAGGCCGGTCATATATTTAATCACTATGGATACTACAACAAGACAGTTTCAGAACTTTTTGTGTATTTTTTTCCCCCTTTTCTTAATTTTAACCCCGATGAGCGCCATCTTACACTCTCCCCACCACCCCCATTTTTGGATCATGATTTTCTTTTCTGCAAGGACTGCAAGCGTATCGTCTCGCCTTCCTAGAGTGCAGGCTCTCCGATGACCTTAGCGGCTTAGCAGGTGCTCCTGTTAAACTCCTCGTTCGGCTTATATGAAAATCCTCCTAGTTATTAACTTCACCTATCTATCCTCCTATAATCCCCTTAACGCCCTAATATCTAACTCAACCCTTGTACTTACGTGAACCACAATGGGCAGGATTCCAATCCCTTGTTTCGCTCCGAGATTTGATAACACACATCATATTGAATATTGTTGATAAAACCTTCCGTATTAGAAAGGCTAGGAGCCTACTTGATACTTCGAACCACCAATATCTATATGATAGCTCGAACAACTCCATACAAATACTTTAATTCCACCCTCAATTTGACTGAACCTTTAGAAAAACTGCCAGAGAAATCCTCACAGTAGTGGTATGATTCATGAATATTAGATTCGGTCGAGTTTCCTTTTTTGTCTTGACTTTTTGTCAAGATTATTGTCGACTGTTTGTAAGATATTTGTCAACTAGCTTCTTCAAAGTGTTCAAAAGAAACTAGGTTAGACTATTAGGAGTGGAATCTTTCGGTTTGCTAGGCTAAAAACTAAGCAAGATGACTAAGATGGCTGTCGCCTGCTCACATCTCTATCGCTGCAATGCCTCCTCGACCGGGTGATTTGAATTAGCTTGCCTGAAAGATCCTCCAAGGACAAAACAATCGTTTCTTCTACATCATTTCGGTATTCTGGAGACTGATATGAAGACTTGTTGTGGATAAAGAATTGTCTGACAATCGCAGCTTGTTATCCAAAGAATCTTCTCATGCATGTGGCCAAGCGGACACTCTACGAAACTCAAATAGTGCAGAATCAATATCCCGCCAATCTAAGCTTGTTGCGAAAAGAATCTATGTGGCGAAACCGGGCAGACGAACTACTCTCCCAGTATGGTTCAACACTGGAGAAACCATATAGGTTTATATGTATCGATTTCCATCTTGTGGTCTGGGAGAAGCATTCGATCCCCCACGTCATTACATTTACATTATTTCAAAGCTTTTTTTCTTTGTCAACTCTAAGCTGACTTCAAGACGGGACATCCACTTTGGACAATCTCCTACTCAATACGTTCTATTTGGTCAAAACTTTGAACAATTAGTATAATTTCAATCTAATCTATTCATATTTTTCTTTGCAGGCCTTCATCTCATCCATGTCTCACCCATCCCGAGCAAACTGTACCATGTCAACATATCGAATAATTATTTCACCGAACTGCCCAAATGGTTGAACGATTGCGAAATGCTGGAAACCCTCAATGCCTCGCACAATCAACTGCAGAAGGTTACGGATTTCCTGCTGACAAGCAAGACCACAAGAATACGAGACCTCAATTTGGCCTACAACAACTTGAGGATTATAGAACGGCTATCGGAACGCTTCCGGCTCTTGGAACAACTTCAGTTGCAAAGCAATGAATTGCAGCTGCTGACCGACAATCTGTTTGCCATAACT